>JANRMT010062808.1:24955733-24998810 GCA_026402145.1 Polypterus bichir lapradei | reverse complement strand
TCTTTATTAATACTCACATTCTACCTAACTTGTGATTTGTATGCACTGAATGAAAGAGAAACCACTATTCCAACAATTTGTTGTAAATAGAACCATATATTCAATACTTGCCCTGATCTTTCTCATTTCTAAGCTAAGCATTGCCTAAATTCAAAATACCTAATCATTACTTATGTATAAAGAGAGCCCTTTTAAACTGACCTTTGCAGGTAGCATTTCTTAAATAGCTCTTTTGTTAACTCATTTGCAAGTTTGGATTTATGCATCTTGCTGGTATCTCAAATTAAATGCTGTTTGAACAATGTAAACTAGCAGATTGCACAGTTTAAATACACAACATTCTTGCTTTCTGTATTTTAACTCTACCCCTTGAAAACCTGTACGATATCTCCATGGATCTGGACTATTTGAGATCCTTTACCAGTTTTGTGCTTTAACTCTTGAATCCCTGAAGTGTATTTTTTTTGTTGCATCTGATCTCCTTAAGTTTTCCTAACATACACCAAGCAGCTCATAGCTTCTTATCACTGTGCTAACAGACCACTTTTGTTTTGCAAATTTGTGGACAATGAAAAAAATCATAAGCTTTAGGGATTCTAGTGTTAAGCAGTAGAATAGTATTTATAATAGACGACAAGAGTATAGCACATAATACAGTTGTTAGTGGTCACCTGTCTAAATATGAAAAAACAAGCATATTCCCTTGGATTGTGGATTTTCTAATCTTTTAAGCGATGCTATAGTGGTAATCAAGCATTACTTATTTTATGTGGCTCAAAATTACATTGATGTGCAAGTTAACCATATATTTTTTTCTTTTTTATTAGAAAGACAAGGGATTTGACAAAGCTACTTTTGAGAAACAGATGTCTGTGATGAGAGGACAGGTAAATTATATGCTCAGATGTTAACATATACCATGGAGTATATTTGTTTCTTTATTCATCTGTTTTTGTTTACGAACTGTGAACATGCCACACCATGCTTCATCTAGTAAGTCAATTGTACTATTTAATCAAAAAAAAATATGATGAACTTCCACTTCATCCATAAATAACCATGTGCTTGTTTACAAATATCACAAAAACACCATGACTGTTAAACAAATACATAAAAATCAACATTGATTTTTTGTAACATTAAGTTCTTCAAACTAATATTCCTAGTTCTGTAAATTAATTTTATTTGAAATAGCTTAATCCCTTGGAGTCAAATGACTTTGGAGAAAATATGATGGCAGCCTTTGTCAAATCTACTTCTTGGCTTAACAGCTTGAGTGTTTAGTTAGAAAGAGATGCTTGTGCTTGGAATGGCCACCAGGGGGCATCTGAAACACGGGTAATTTTTCTCCCAACTTGCATTTAATAACTCTGATTGTAAGAAAAATGGAGAAATGTTCAGCATAAGCAGCTCATGAGAAGTCCTAGGTGTCAGCAGTTAGCAAAAATAGCTGGTTGGATTATCATGGTGTAAGAGGTTAAAACTGCAACCCCAGGTAGGATTATGCATGTTTCAACAGCCAATTTACCCTAACAAAGCTTGTAAATCTTAACTCATTTTTCTAAAATAGCATTAAGTTGTGGGTGGTCTGCCTGCCCACAGATGAATATTTAACTTGGGGGAGCCCTATTGGCATATATTGTTCTTCTCTGAAGCTTGGGGTAGAGAGTCCAAAGCAGGCCTAAAGGGTAAATGTATAATTTTTGGCATTTTATAGTAGGTTCAAATCAGTGTTCAGTTTGAGAAAGTTATAATAAAAAATGATACTGCTTTACTTTGGGTATGATTTAAGATCTTAAGCTTCTAGTTATTTTTCTCCCATTGCTTTATTTTAGATACTCAATCTGATTCAGGCTTTAAAGGATGGGAAGACTCCTATTCAGCTGGTGCAGATGCCCCGTGTTGTGGTGGAAAGAAGTAAAAGCGGAAGTCAAGGTCGCATTGTCCATCTTGGAAATGCCTTCACACAAACTTTCCACTTCAAGAGGCCCTTTTTCTCCTCTTGGTAGACATTATGATTTCTTGTTCGAGGGCAGCTCTTAAAGAGTGTGGTTGAACCTTTTCAGTACTGTACTACAGATATTTTTTAATGAGAAAGCAATCAATGCATTCTACTGCCAAAAGAACTTGAATAATTAAAGTGTTTCTGAATGTATCAGTAAGTTTACAGGACTTTTCTGTGCAGTGCTCAAACTTCACTGTAAATGAAGGCTGCGCTGTAAATGTTAATATTGTATTTTTATATTAAAAATGTTGGGATTAATATAAAATGGGGTTCTGTGATGTAATTTATATAGTTCTATCTGAAAAGTGTAAATGATAAATACAACACAAGATTTTGCAAATCACTTTTGTTAGTAAATCTTATTACTTATTGGTGATTTTAAAAGTTAAAGACAATTAAAGAACAGTCTGATATATTGCAATAAAAAGCTTAACTGCAAGATATAGTTGTATCTTTTTTATGTATTTTGGTGACCTTTGCAATCTAACCCAATGTATATGAAATGTAAATTGCATGTTATCTTGTAGGAATATGGGGTTTTGTTGCTCACTACCTGCTATTGAGAAGATTCAAAATTATTCCTGTAGAGTTAAAGAAGAGCAGTGTATCCTGTTTGTTTATAATCTTCTTGCTTCCCCACCCACTCATTAATTACTAAATTAAGAATATCCCTTTACTCTGTTCGCGTGATAGCCAGTTTAAGAAATGTTTACAGTATGTAGGTTAGTAATTTTATTACAAACTCTTGTGCCAACTTTGCAAATTGGCAGTGGTTGCCAGAGAGAGCATGATTAGTTCTATAAATGTTGGATAATACAATTTATACGTGATGTTAAAAATGTTAAGATGAAAGGCAGCCTTGCATTATTTGAGTTTAAACTGTTATGTTGTAGCTGATGCCCATTCATACACTAAGGAGAGCCTAGTTATACTCACAGTATAGAATTTCTGTATTGAATGTACAAGTGATTTGCAGTTGTCAAGGACTTTATGGAAGACTAGCCTAGGAGTAGTCACGATGCCTTTACCAGTGTGTTAGAAGGCATGAAACAGTGGATGGCTTCTGGGTGAATACATACTGTGCCGACACCTGCAACAAACCCCCACAAGGTGGCCAAAGAACAATGCAATGCAGCACATTAGCAAACCAGTAGTGTGGTGGATCACTATGTATTTATTTTGAAAATTAGCTTCTTCTGTCTTTGTAAATTGTTGTGTTGCATCAGATTTTCACCACAGCTGTGTGCTGTATGCCATTGCTCTGATAGTAGGCAGGTCAGGGCTCACAAAATCAGTAGCCTGATATCCCAGGGCTATTAACTTTTCCCATTGGGCTATCAAAATGTAACAGCATCCTGCCTGATTGGTTACCAGAAATTATTGTTCCGAGTGATACCAAATTTCCTCTTTTATTTGCTTTGTCTGCTTTTATGGCTTGCTATTTGAATGGGGAAAAAAGATTATGGAACACACAGGTTTTTAATTTGTCTGTAGACACGTGTATGCATGTGCATGTGTGTACTGAGCTTACTTCTCCTCTCTTCTCTTTCACATATGATGTTTGGCAAACACAAATGGTGCACTGCTCCCACCCCCTGTAAAGGAGTGAATCCTCACTTCATTGATTTACTGTTGCAAAGTGATACTTTTACAGAGCACATAAAGGGATGCGGGCAAACAAAAAACTCTTTTACAGTTTAGTGTGTGCACGAAAACTTTCCCTTTGCCCTTGTCCCTTTAAGTGCTCTGTAAAGTTTGCATGGACTGTGAAGCTAATTAAATCATAGCCTGCAAAATTGCTGACGTGTGTGTTTGTGCAAATTTGAGAAGGAGGCAGTGCATGGATTTATGGTAATATTTCAGCTCTGCTCAGCCAAAACTGACACATCAGAATAAAGATCAGGGAACAGATGAGGAAGGGCAGACCCCCACAAAGTGGAAGAATTTGGAAATATCTAACTATGAGGCAAAAAGAAAGTGTAGCTTTTTGGGTTCATGGACGAATGTCCGTGGCTGGAACATAAGATAAACGACACAATGTTCTGCTGGGTGTGTCGTCAATTCCTCACAATTTCTGACTCCACAAGCATTTTTGTTACTGGAAGCAGTCATTTTTAGGAAAGCATGACAAATATACATGCCAAGAAGCATATGAGTGCCCAGTTTGCAGCTTCTTACTTGAAACAAACAGCATTACTAAAGAAAATAATAAAAATGAACAAAGCACAACATGAATGTCCTGACAAAACTTTTCAGAACAGAATACTATGTTGGCAAAAGTGAGTTAGCAAAAGTTAACAGCCTTTGCAAATTTCAACCAGTAAGTGATGTAGATTTTGGTTGTGTTTATCACAATAATCATGCATGCAGAAAATGTACTGGAACAATAGCACAAACGTCAAGCGATCAAATTGAAATGGAAATGCAAGAAAGCAAATTTTTACCGGGTGTTGGTTCATGTCAGGTATTTGAAAGATAATGGTGACATTTCCACTTTCATGATGAAATGTCAGCCAATGAAGAGCGCAAATGCTGCAGGTGTTCTAAAAGCTATTAGTGAGCCAGTGGACACCTTGGGTATCAGTGAAGAGAAATGGAAGAAAGAAGTAGTGTGTGCAAATTGTGATGGAGATGCAGTGCTGATGGGTGAGAAAATGGGAGTAGTTGGGAGACTAAAACAGCGGATACCCCACATCCTAACAATCCACTGTGTGGCACTCAAATTATAACTAGCAGTACTGGATAGTATGAAAGGTTGTCAATACCTGGTCAGGTTCGAGGATACACTGAAAACTGTCTTTAAGATGTACTACTGTTCCCCAAAGAAGCAAAAAAACTGAGTGAAATAAGTGAACTGCTCAAAGAGAAAGTGGCTCATTTCAGTGGCCTGAAAAGCACTTGGTGCCTGCCATGCAGGCTGAAATGTCTAAAGGCTGTAGAAAAACAATACACTCCCACCATTGTGCATAAAGCAAATATGGCAGGAGGAGGTGATGTTAAGTCAGAGGATGCTGTCAAAGCAAAGGGGGTTGTGCAGGAAATGAAGATGAAGAAATTTGTTCACCTCCTACATTTCATGTTGTACTTCAGTGCCATCTTATCCAAGTGTAGTACTGATTTTCAGTATGATAACTTAAATCTCATGCAAACAAATCAGTACAGGGTGGTCCAGATCTAATTATGCAGATCCAGATCGTCTGGATGACTTTGATTTATGCGGGGACGATTCCAGTTGTCGTCAGTTTGCACACTTCTCGATGGTCCGGGATTTTTTGGGTGCAATAAACTTAATAAGTTATAGCGTAATGAAAATTGCATAATTAGATCTGGACCACCTTATAGAGTGCACCACATCATGCTTCCTCAGCCTGATAACAAAACCAGGAGAATACCAGAAAGCCTTGCAAGCAAAGTTCACAGTGAAAGATGATGGTAGCATGTGCTACTGTGGAACTCTGCTCACAAAAAGCCAACAACCTGCTAGAAGAAGTGAGGGCACAAAGACACCTTTGGTGCAAAGTTTCAGAAGATTATTGCCAACACAGTTCAGTACACGGTCAGCAGATTTAAAAATCTATTTGAAAAGCCTCTCTCGTTTCAAAGTTTTGGACCCTTCTTCCTCCTTCTTTGGACCCCAGGGAAGATCTGGCAAATTATGGGGATGAAGAGGTGGATTATCTTGTCACATATTTTTCCAGTTTACTAAATGAGTAAGAGAAGGAGAAAATTCCACAATAATAGACAGACCTAAAAATGTGGCTTTCAGAGCACCAGAGTATCAAGCTAGATTGCTTGAACAGAGATCTTCTGAACTGAGAATCCAGAACACCTCTCTTATATCTTGCTACTGGTAAAGTTAATGTGGACACTTAGTCCATCTACAGCCATCTGTGAGAGAGGATTTTCTTGCATGAACCAAGTGAAAAAGTCATTCCGTACCTTTCTGCAGTCTGAAACACTGAAATGACCTCATGTATCTCTCCATTTGAAACTTTTTGTCCTGACAAGGCAATTAGATCCTGGATGTATTCTGGAAAAGGTTCAAGACACCTGGAACATAACACTCCAGCAAGATGAAAGGGTAGAGAAGTGGAGACTAATGCACAGAAGCCAAGGGAGGAACTGATGAAGCTGTCAAGTGGCATTCTCTCCTCTGTGATTTCAGCTGAGGTCTCCAATTGAGATTCGGACACAGACTGATTCATGTTTAAATGCATCCTATTGTTTATACAAGTTTGAGTTCAGTTTAAAACCAAACACATATTTATTTTGACTGATGTTGATGATTGTTACTTGATTGTTGAATAATTTATAGATGATTGTTGCTATTTGTGTTTGGAAAATGAATGTTTTGATTTATTTCTAACTTTCTGCATTAAGAAATTCTCTCTTTTATTCAGGCTAGTTAAATTCTTTTCGGGCTACAAAAATCTGAAGAGTGCCTTTCCGAAAGGCTGCCAGGGACTTTGAAATATCGTGAGCCCTGCAGGTCTACCTTGTGAGGATGAAGAAGAAGGCAATGTCAAAATTCCTAATCTTAGAAGGTGTTTATCAGGTTGGTGTGGAGGCTAAGCAGGTCATCATCAGTATATGAAAAATTGTAAGAGTTGTCTGTTTGTCACATAGCCCTGGCCTTTGTAGCTTCATCTAGGTATCAATCAACAGCTTAAACCATGACAAACACAACCCAACCCACGATTTGGACATCTGGCTCTCAGCTGCCCCAAAACTTGGCTTTGATTCCTCTTCATAGCCATAAAAGACACGGCAACACACATCCCTGCACGGCTGAGTGCAAACAGAAAAGAGGTGCATGCTTACTGACATGGACAGAACCACGCAGACTTTGACAGTGGCACACCCACAAACTCCCACCAGCACAAAACAAACTGATACACACCATTACAGTCAGACATTGAGAGGGAGCATCGGTTATGGCACTACAGCCATGTGACGCGATTCCTTGAGGGCAGTCTGGCTCACAGGATCTTCATTGCTGAGAATCTGAACTGCTGGACCAGGCCAAGGGGACGCCCACTTAACAACTGGCTGCACCAGATAGTTGGTCATTTCCAGGGGGTGAGACTGGACCGCATGTCTACCTGGGGGCTTGCCAGATATGCCACCATGTGAAAAACACTTCAGTGAGTAAGGCAGCGGAGTAAAATGAATGAAAATGTGGACGGCCATAGTGATAAGTCCAATTTGGCAGGGTCATATAATTTTTACACCAGGAGGTGGGGTAAAGTAACTATTCATACCTTGGCTATTTTAGCCCCATCTGAAATACTCAAATGATGGAATTTTGACATGTTGTTTTGCACAGGACTAGTTTAACCTGGGTTTATTTTATAATGAAAGCAAAAGGCTCCTTTATCTTTACTGAGATGTGAATGTGTAGTCTATAAAAAGTTACAGAACATGAGTGATTCAGACAGGCCTGAAATAACAGGGCTCCTCTGGTAATAATTACTTTACCCCATCCCCATCTCCTGGTGTAAAACTAATCCTGCCTGAATAGGGCTTTACACTATGGGATAGCAAGAGAGGATAATAAAGACCAACCGAGAATAACTCCATCTGAGGCACCACAGAGATGACTGTTCATGACCAGTAATGGATACCAGACACTGACCGGCAGAGCACATGGCTACGTGACAATCAATACCAGTGAGCCTCAAGCAGCAGTGTTTTCTAGTGTTAGGATAACTGTTAGCTTTTATTTAGTTTTTTAGTTGTAGTTTCTCACCATTTTTTTATTTCTTTTTTTAGTTTCTATTTAGTTTTAGTTTTTCAGCATTTTCAAATTTTACTTTTTCATTCTTTTTTTGTTTGTTTTTATTTAGCTTTATGTTTTCAGCAATTAACTTTTTGTTACATTTTACCATTTTTGTAGTACTTACCAAAAATGTCTTGAAAGCTGCATGTTTAAAATGTAGTTTTCTTTAAAGTTGTCAATTTGTATATCATCCAACATACCCTATACCCTGACCAAATTTGCGACTGTGTGGTTTTAAATAATATTAAATAAATTTACTGGCATCTGTCTGTGTACTTTTTGGTATTTGAAATTTCATTTTAGAAGTAAAAATGGAAAAAAGGAAAATGAAAGGAATGTTCAGATTTAGATTTTTTGTTAAAGAATAAAATGAGGGAAACTAAGGTATTTTTTAATTGTATGGTAACAAATAGCAGTCATAAACGTAAAATTACACATCCAGCCATCCATCCATTATCCATCCTGCTACATCCTAACTACAGGGTCATAATTTTCTGAATTTATTTGTGATTCAAATAATGAAAATGTAATAGCTCAAAAACAACAAAACAGACGCATTTTCAATATCTGAAACCGGTGGTACTTCTTCTTCTTCTGCACGATTTTTGACGACACGTGCGAACAGTCCTCCTCACAACACATCAATCGACGGCCTTGAAGTTACATTGACATCAGCAGAGGATGGACCATTGCATTGTTTTTTGGAACAGTAAAAGAGTGACACTCCGGGACGAGGACATGACTGCAGAAAAACTGAGTCGCATCTTTCAGGTAAAAATACAAGCTTTGCAAACTTTGCTTCATTGATGTAGCAGTTCTTTTATGAATTTTCTATTGTTATTACTTACTATGAAACCGCTAACATTTGGTGATTTCATTTACTAACACTAAGTCTGCTAGCATTTTGAATGTGTGTAAATGTGTGAATGGTTGCTCTTTGACAAATGTAACACATATTAAGAAAACTTTCTGTAAATCACGTTGCTCTCCTAACGTGTTACATTTGTGCGCACTGTTAATACTCGAAACGTTTACTAGCTATAGTAGCCGGTAAAAGTCAACGAGCAACCATTCAAAATGCTAGCACTGTAAAAATTGCCAGACTTAGTGTTAGTAAATGAAATCACCAAATGTTAGCTGTTTCACAGTAAGTAATAACAATAATGTTCATAAAAGAACTGCTACATCAATGAAGCAAAGTTTGCAAAGCTTGTATTTTTACCTGAAAGATGCGACTCAGTTTTTCTGCAGTCATGTCCTCGTCCCGGAGTGTCACTCTTTTACTGTTCCGAAAAACAACGTAATGGTCCATCCTCTGCTGATGCCATGCAATGTAACTTCAAGGCTGTCGGTCGATATGTTGTGAGGAGGACTGTTCGCACGTGTCCTCAAAAATTGTGCAGAAGAACAAGTACTTTTGGTTTCAGACAACGTAAATGCGTCTGTTTTGTTGTTTTGAGCTATAACACTTTCATTATTTGAATCACAAATAAATCAAGAAAAGTATGTGTAAGTTTATGACTGCTATTTGTTACCACAGAATTAAAAAATACCTTATTTTCCCTCATTTTATTCTTTCATCAAAAATCAAAATCTGAACATTCCTTTCATTTTCGTTTTTTCATTTTTGCTTCTAAAATGAAATTTCAAATACCAAAAAGTACATGGAGCGAAAACGCCCTTTATTTATTTTGTCTGAACCGGATGTTTTTGTAGGTCAACAACCTGGTCAGGTAATGCACCACCTGCAGCAAGCACAGGTCACTGGTGTGTAGACTGGACCATCATCATGATGTTGGAACAGTACTCAGACGTGATTTTAGAGATGACAAAACAAGGCCTGTCATCGAAAATTATATCTGAGCGTCTCTCATATGAACACAGAGAAGCAAGAGGGTTTTCTGCAAGAAATGTTAGAAAGATTTGTGCTGAGCAAATCTCAGGCTGTAGACTCTCTGACACACATTTGGAGATGGAGGTGACAAAAGCTATAAATGCATCTGTTTTGTTATTTTTGAGCTATTACATTTTCATTATTTGAATCACAAATAAACCCAAAAAAGTATGTGTAATTTTAAGTTTATGACTACTGTTTGTTACCATAGAATTAAAAAATACATTATTTTCCTGGGCCCTCCCTGCGTGGAGTTTGCCTGTTCTCTCCATGTCTGCGTGGGTTTCCTCAAGGTGCTCCGGTTTCCTCCCACAGTCCAGAGACATGCAGGTTAGGTGGATTGGCAATTCTAAATTGTCCCTAATGTGTGCTTGGTGTGTGTGTGGGTGTGGGTGTGTGTGCCCTGCAGTGGGCTGGCACCCTGCCCGGGGTTTGTTTCCTGTCTTGCGCCCTGTGTTGGCTGGGATTGGCTCCAGCAGACCCCCGTGACCCTTTAGTTAGGATACAGCGGGTTGGATAATGGATGGATGGATGGATTATTTTCCCTCATTTTATTCTTTAATCAAAGATCTAAATCTGAAAAATCCTTTCATTTTCGTTTTTTCATTTTTGTTTCTAAAATAAAATTTCAAATACCAAAAAGTACATGAACCTGTGCGCTCCATGTACAATATGCATTTAGACTAATGTGTAGAAAATCAGAATTAAAATTAAAAACTAGTTTCATTTTTAGTTTTTAGACAGTTTTTTATTTTCATTTTAGTTTTAGTTAACTAAATGATTATTTTTTCGTTAGCAACATATTTCATTTTAGTTTTAGTTACCATGAATAATACTGTCATGCAGCGGTGTTTAATTGCATTTTAGAAGCCATTGCATGTTCAAGTGATCGCGTGTCAGCCTGATATTCAGTATGCGGAACGTGTTGAGGTGTTTTAGATCGTTGCTTTATTAATCAAATTATTGAATGTGACCAGCGGCGTCTTTCAGTATTTCTGTGATTAGCACTTCATACCATCTTGTGGCAGTAATGAACAACTTTACAGTTGGATTTTTTTTTTTCTTACTATGTAAAGTGATGTTAAAGTCGGGGAATTTCTTCTAAATGTTTTCAAGAGATGTGTCATAAATAAAATGAATGGCTACTACTGTGCCAAAAGTCTTAGTCACTTGTGAACAATGCTGTAAAGTTGGGATAAATATGTTAATAGTAATGCCATGAATAGGTTTTATTAATACATACAGTTCCGAGAAAGTTCAATAAAGAGAAAAAACACATCAATGAAATCAGTATTTGCTGTGGCCACCCTTTTTGGTCCACTTGCTTACAGCTGCTGAATGGCTGCTGTGGTGGGTTATTCCAAGCCTCACATCCAATGCACACTTTGGCTGTCTTACTTGCTCCTGTTTCTACAGGTAATCCCAGACTGACTCGATGATGTTGAGATTAGGGTTCTGTGGAGGCCACACCACCTGTTGCAGCATTCTCTTTTTCGCTTTTCATTGCAGATTTTTATTTGTGAAGTTGTCCTTGTGTTTGGGCTTTCATGGACAAACTGACTTCTGTTAGAACCAAAATTAGTCCAGAGCACCTGCTGCCATATTTCAGCACCCTTTCCCTTATGTTTTCATGCATAGGTGAGATGTTTGTCCTCAGAAGATTGGCTTTTTTAACACCATTCTTCCATGGAGATCACTTGTGATAAGAGTTGCCTGAACTGTACATGGATGTTCTATGGTCCCAGTGGTTTCCGCATGTTTTAAGCTGATAGTAATGCTGGACATCTTCTCATTTCTCACTTGTTACTCGGTGGCCAATCACTGTGTTTCTAGTATATAACCTTTGTTTGTTTATAATTCTGCACAAAAGCTTGGACCACATGTTTGGAAGCACCTGTCTGCTGTGAAATTTCTGCTTACGAGAGACCATGATGATGCTGGATAATCACCTTACAGTAAGTCTTGTCACTATGCTAACATTTGTTATGGTGTGCTTACAAGAGACCATGATGATGATAGATAATCACCTTGTGTCTTGTCGCTATGCTAACGTTTGTTATGGTATAAAATTTCCAGGTTAAACTGTGACATCTACCAACACCTCAGCTTTTTAGAATGGTGGTCCCTTAGCTTAGATTTATCCCCTCTGCACAGCTGTTTCAGTTAACCACTTTGGTTCACTCTACAAATTCCGTCATTGAGGATTAGCACTTATTTGCTATATTTGCTTATTCAAACATTTGGCTGTATGTTGACAGAGATCTTATTCTTTTTAACTGGAAAGTGGTCTGTTACTGCCCTATGTTAGTTTCTTTGCTTAAGAACTTTCAAATATCTTATTGTATTGCTTCACTTTTTGCAAAAGGTAAGTTTGAAACTTTAAATTATGTTTTGCTTCTATTGACACTCTAATCCAGAAGACATAAAATACATATCTGAAGACCCATATTTCATGAACTATATGAAGAGCCTTAAACTTTTGCACAGTGTGTGAAAGGAGACAATCTGCCATTTTTGACACATTTTTGATCCTAATAGTTGGCTATATGGACAAGAACACAATACTGGTAGAGCAGGCTGTGAGTCATAAACAATGCTTAACAGTCAGGAAGTATTTCGTGGCCAACGGTTTCTCATAAAGCCCATAAGCAAAACTACAACTTTCACCAAATTGTCAAAATGAAATGAAGTCTTTCCAGTTCATTGATAGTTTGATTGTTTTTTTTTTAATATTGTGTTTTTCATGATATTATTCTTTTGAATTCTTTTCTGAAAAGGCTTCATACCTAGAGTTTGTTTTAAATTGTTGTTTTCCTTTAACATTCTTTACTCATACCTGGCACTTTTGTATTTGGCAGACTGGTATTTTCTGTTGAGCTTTGTCTAAATGCTTTCAGGCACAGCTATAAAGTTACTGAAGTGCCAACTAATATTTTGGTTGTATTGTTTTTGTAACAATGTTTTTATTGTAGTCTGTGTTATTAAAATACATACTTTCTCATTTGCTAATTTCATACTCTTCATAGCTTCAGCTTGCTTTGATCAAGTTGTTGTTTCTTGTGATGTTTTCACACAGTTCAATGGTTTAAGCACACTGTCTTGAATTTATGGTGGTATGCTGAAAATGCCGCAAGGCAACCTTGGCACAGTTAAAATATTTTGAACAACTGTTAAAAGCACAATTTTCAGTAACTGCCTTTGGGGAGGGAGATAGTCTTTCATAGGGAATTTATAAATAATGACAACTCACTAAAAGAAGCACGGGCCAGTTTCTGGATAAAACCTGCTCTGCATTGTTGGACACGTTCACTCCCATTGTCTCCTGGAAGAGTTTACCATAAACCTGAATAAATAATGTACTGTATGCCCATTGTTTGTTCCCAGTCCCTTTATCCTGCTTTCCTAGTTGAGCTCTTACTAAGTTCTGCCTCTATATAAAGATGTTCCATGTACATATTTAATTTCTGAGCCCCTTCAGTTCTTATTTTTTTAAATAGTTTTCATAGTACTCTATAATTACAACCAACCTTTTTTATACATTAATTCTACATACAGTTCTGTTCCCATTATTCATTACTTAACACGTTCCTGATCCTAAACTTTCTCAAAACAATATTATTTTAAAAAGCAGTAATTTTCTCAAGTTAGGTCTGTGTGCACAAAAAAGAGAATTTGAGGCACTCAAAGATGCAATAAGTTATAAAATAAATAATTCCCTCATCACATAAACATAACAATGAATAAAAAGTGTTAGTGTGGATAATCTGGGAAATAAAATGACAAATTCAAGGAAATCTCTTTTTTCTAGGTGGATAAATGTTTTTCACTGGTAGTTCAGCCTTTTCTTTTTTTCTCACTTTCTTCTACTGTTTGTATTTTCTTTTTTGTGTCTGGATTAGACTTCGGCCTTATGGATCATCCATCTATTATTCAACCTGCTATATCCTAACTACAGGGTCACGGGGGTCTGCTGGAGCCAATCCCAGGCAACACAGGGTGCAAGGCAGGAAACAAACCCCGGGCAGGACGCCAGCCCACCGCAGGACACGCACACACATACCAAGCACACACTAGGGACAATTTAGAATCGCCAATGCACCTAACCTGCATGTCTTTGGACTGTGGGAGAAAACCCATGCAGACATGCAAACTCCATGCAGGGAGGACCCGGGAAGCAAACCCGGGTCTCTTAACTGCGAGGCAGCAGCGCTACCCACTGCCCCACCATGCCTTATGGATTAGACAAATTCAATCATGGATAAATGGATAGAAGACATTATTAAAAAAATAAATATATTACTGGCCTGCAGTCATTTTTCCAGATTCAGAATGCAATGAGGCAGACAGCTCATCTTTTAGACTGATGCCAATTCGGAGTTATGATTTGTAGCAATACAAAATCAAGTTTGAGGGACTTTGTATTGATAGATAGATAGGCAGATAAGTATTGAACGCATCAACGTTTTTCTCAGTAAATATATTTCTAATGGCGATATTGACATGAAATTTTCACAGGATGTTGTTAACAACCCAAGTAATTCGCAAATAATCCATAAATTAAGTTATGTGTAATAAAGTGGAAGGACACAGGGAAAAAGTATTGAACACTTGAAGAAAAGGAGGTTCAAAAAGGCATGATAAGCCTGAAATCTGTCAGTATTTAGAAAGCAATCCTGATAGCCCCCTATCAGTGCCAATTAATATCAGCTGGTTAAGTCCTGATTGATGGCCTATAAAAAGGTTTGTCATTACCAAGGTGTCACACAAGAAGCATCTTATGATGGGTAAAAGCAAAGAGCTCTCTCAAGACCTTCACAACCTTATTGTTGCAAAACATACTGATGGCATTGGTGACCGATGTATTTCTGAACTTCTGAATGTTGCAGTGAGCACCATTGGTGCCATAATCTGGAATTAGAAAGAACATCATTTCACTATAAACCGGCCACAACCAGATAGATGCTCTTCGCAAAAGAATAACCAGAAGAGTTGTCCAACAGCCAAGGACCACTCGCAGAGAGCTTCAGAAAGACCTGGCATTAGCTGGTACAGTTGTTTCAAAGAAACGACAAGAAGGGACTGTTGTGTTGGTGACTTGTGCACAGTGTGTTTACTGTAAATAAACCGAGGGTTCTCTTGAAACTGTGTCCTGCCTGTGTGTGTCCAGGTTAGGGTGGCAGTACTCCCTCTAGTGGCTTACACTCTCTAAAGTCCTACACTGCACTACACTACTTATTCTATGTGGTTGTGGTTCTTTGTGCAAAGAAAACCTTTTTAATATTTGTACGAAATTTGCCCTTAACAAGTTTTCAGCTGTGCCCCCATGGTCTTGTTGAGTTCATCTTAAAGTAAAAGCCTGGATCCAAGGTACTAAATTCTTTCATAATTTTAAACACTTCAATCATGTCACTTCTTAAGGTTCAACTCCTTCAGTCTCTTCTCATGGTTCATGCCTCAGAGTCCTGAAACCAGAATAGTTGCTAATTTTTTGTAGTATAAAAACCAAACCTGAGCACAGTACTCCAGTTGAAGCCTCAATAGTGCAATTTAAACAACTTAAGCATAACGTCCTTTGACGTGTACTCCGCACATCATGATATACTGTATACCGTAACACCCTATTAGCCTTCCAGGTCACTTCTGTGCACCGCCTTCATTGAGTGTTCAGTTTGAGAAGAGAGAGGAAACTTTATTACTTGTTCAGGTTCTTAATGTAAACTAATATCTTTGTCTTGTAAATAATCAAACATAATTATATTTTGCCGCAGATGTTGAGTATGTGCAGAATAGCCTGTGGCAGATATAGAAGGTGACTATCCTTCCTTGAGGCAAAGTGTCAATCAGGATTTAAGGTCTGAATATAACAATATTCCCGATTTACAAGTAATATTACTAAATATGCCATTTTACAGTTTTTTTTGTCTACAGTCTTTCTTCACATCTTTAGATCTAGATATTTTTTAACCAATTTTAAACTCTTAAAGACTTTGTCAGTTACACATCTGGACTCACTCCCTTCACTTTTGTCGCCTCTAGCTTAAAATTATTTGGTGAAACTTCTAACATTTTGAAATAAAGAGACAATATATTATCTTACATATCATTTCAAAATGGCTGTAAAAATCCCATCTGGGATAAGCCTGATACAAAATATCATCAAACAATAGAACAGCAAAGATTATCAATATGCGTGAACATATATCAACAGATCCTCCTTCTCTTTTACATTGCCATTAAATCCTTAATGTAATTCTCATCTCTAGGATGTTGGTTTACAGTTTTCAAAACAACAATAACATGCGTCTTTGTAAAGAAAGTCTTGTCCTAGTGTAAATTTTTTTTATTCCTTAGTCAATGTCTTTCACTTAATTTTGGAACAAAACCACAACAGAAACTGGGAAGTACCCTTGGCGCCACAGACTGGTTTGTTAATGTAGCGCACTTAAGTTATCAGTGGCATCTCAAACACGGGCAATGTCCTAGGAGGTATGTACCTTGAAAAGAAATTAAGCATCCAGCTATTGTATTCTGCCTAGAAACTTTAACAAGGCTAGCTTAATATTTCAACTGTGTGAAAGCATATAGAAGAAATGCTCATGAAATAAAAGACAAAGATCATGTTTGTGCCAGTTTCTTTGCATATCACTTTTAATCTTGCTGGAAAACAGCAAAGTTACTACCTATTATGTCCTTTTGTATGTAAAAGGTCAAGGAAATGTTGAATGTTGAAGTAAATGTAATGCCCCTTTATATACGTGTAGAGCATAACGTTTTTGATAGCTCCCTTCTGAGGATTTAAATCACATTTAACATGCTGCTCTTATGGTTCTTTCTTATCAAAGCACATTAAAAACTGGTTAACTGTTGATTAACAATCAATACGGTGGAAACCTGAAACACGCAGAATGGTCTTCTTATTAATACACATAGTGAAAATGGCAAACAAAACATCTAAAAGATGTAAATTTCAGATTAATATCCAATTGATTCAAAGGACAATTTTGGTATTTTTCATGTCAAAGGTACTGTATGTTTTCACAATCATGGTGTATAATTTCTACAGGAAACTGTGTTCTTATTAAGTGAAGCAATTTTTTTTATACATTTCACAATGTTACCATACTCGTTCTTTAATGTTTAAACCAGTCCAACAGAGAAACAGAAGCTTTAAAACATATCAAATATATCCATTTCTAAGCCAAGAATTTTGTCAAATATTGATTGGTGTCTTTAAAATATTGTAAAAACAACGTATCCATGTTGTTTTCAGGGAAAAAAAAAAACATAAATGAGGTCCCGTCATTCTAAACAAAGTCTGGCTGTGCTCTTTGTTTTGCTGAATGTTTCCCTCTGTGAGAATTGATCCCCCTCAGGAGTTGAGTGTTCCATAGTTAGGATATAGCAGATTGGATAATGGATGGATGGATATCTCATTTTCTGAGTGCTCAGTTGCTGTTGATGTTTTGAGAACAATATACTTAGGGAAAGGTTTTTCATAGGATTTAGATGTGTAAGCTCTTATTTTTTATTTTTTCTTTAAAAAAAGTATAAAAGCAGAGTGTGGTTATTGTGCTGTTCTACTTGTTCATTCCCATACAAATTTTTTGTTGGTCATTGTGAACAGATGAGTGAGCAGGAATATATCCTGACCTCAGCATAAGTTGTGCCAAGAATATGTAATAAAATGTATTGTTTCTACTTTCCTTTGATAGTCAAAATCATATTGAAGAAATGCGGCAAGCATGTTTTCTGAACTCAAAACCATTGCCCCTGCAAACTGAGATTTCAAACTTTTCAAAGTTTTAAGGCTTTTATTTTCTTTGATCCTGTGCCCCGCAGACCCTAATTTAAACTGCAACAACAGGTAACGTATTTTTTTTTTGGATAAACGAAAAAATGGTCTTGAGTATAATATTACAAAAATTGACTAACACCTGCTTAAGTTAAAAAAATTGGAGATACCATGAAGAAGAACAATTTCATTTCTGAAGAAGAAATGGAGGACCTAGTAACAAACTGGCCTTTTGAGATGGTAATCTAGTAAACTTGTTATTGTAAATGAAGAATAAAAGATACTGCTGTATAAAATGTGGTGTTATCTTTAAACATATTTTTGATTTTTTTTTTTTTGAGTAACATGAGTAATTTGGAATACCTTTGGGGATTATGTGTGGATGACAGACTTTCATGACTTTTCCCCTTCTTATTTTTACACTGTACGTCACATTGTACAATCTGTAACAAGTTTACAGGAGTTTGGGGGTATTAAAAGATGAGGTAGATTAGGGTTTGTTTAGGTTACCCCAAAGCACACTGAGTCAAGAACCCTAACCTAACCCTAATTTTCATTAATCAATATAATATATATACAGTACATATATTTACATTTATTAATATGTATGACACTTTTTTGTTTAAAGAGGAATTTACATTATTTTTGTATTAAATTCATTAATTGTACTCTGTTTTTCAGTTTTATGCCTCTGGATAAGTTCCTTGATATAAGTAAACCCTTTTGAAGCTATAGACCAATAGTCTTTAGGACTGGTTTATTTCTTCCTTGATTTATCTCATTGGTGGTTGGTCACTGGTGCAGGAATGGGAGAGATTTACTTGGTTAATAATTACCATTTTTGCCTTTGCCAGTGCCAGTGCCAGTAATTAATTAAATTGTCCGGTAAGGACTCCTATATTATTTTTCTTACCTTTCTCCATAGGACAGTGTTTCTGGCCTTTATACTCATATTAAGGTAACTGAAGCACATTTATTTTAAGAAACAGAATAATACAATTTGCTGTTAAACACAAGAATTATAGAAAATATGATAACTGCACATTAGAACACTCTAGACGAGAACAGGCCATTCAGCCCAACAAAGCTCGCCAGTCCTATCCACTTATTTCTTCCAAGAAAACATCAAGTCAAGCTTTGACAGTCCCAAACGTTTTACTGTCTACCACACTATTTGGTAGTTTATTCCAAGTGTCTTTCATTCTTTGTGTAAAGAAAAACTTCCTAATATTTGTGCAAAATTTACCCTTAACAAGTTTCCAAATGTGTCCCCGTGTTCTTGATGAACTCATTTTAAAATAACAGTCTTGATCCACTGTACCAATTCCCTTCATAATTTTAAACTCTTCAATCATGACACCTCTTAATCTTCTTTTGCTTAAACTGTAAAGGCTCAGCTCTTTTAATCTTTCCTCATAATTCAACCCCTGTAGCCCTGGAATCAGCCTAGTCGCTCTTCTCTGGACCTTTTTGAGCGCTGCTATGCCCTTTTTGTAGCCTGGAGACCAAAAATGCACACAGTACTCCAGATGAGGCCTCGCCAGTATGTTATAAAGGTTGAGCATAACCTCCTTGGACTTGTACTCCACACATCGTGCTATATATCCTAACATTTTGTTAGCCTTCTTAATGGTTTCTGAACACTGTCAGGAGGTCGAAAGCTTAGAGTCCACTATGACTCCTAAATCCTTCTCATATATATATTGTAAAAGATGCAAAAGTAAACAGCATAAAGGTTTGGGGTTTCCGGTCCCGTATATTGTAGAACAATCCACAATTCAAAATGGGTCAAAATATAAACACAAAACAGGTTCATATGCGCGACGCCATACAAGACGTCGGCGGCCATTTTATAAGGGAGGAGCCGGAAGTGGAGGAATGCTGGGAAGGAACCGTGAGGGAGGATGGGACTGATGACGTCAAGAAAGATGGCGGAGGAAGGGCGGAAGTAGCGTACTGCGGGAATGAGGCTTGTGGTGGCGGAGCATCTTTTTTCCTGGAAGAAAGCAAAGGAAAAAGGTTAGTACCCCGCCACTCCCTGCCGGCGAACGTCTTCCGAAGCATGTTAAGGTCCGTCCGCGGTCTCCTATTCGTGCGTGCGTGACACGACCCTCCCCCTTAGCCCAAGACCGTCAGGTCGGGCGGACCTAACCGAGAGGTCGTGGATGCGAGAGAGGGCATCGGCAATGGCCTGAAGGTTGCCGCGACGATAAGTGACCGTGAACTTATAGGGTTGCAAGTCCAGAAACCACCTGGTGACCCGCGGATTCGACTCTTTGTGCAGGGACATCCACTGAAGCGCAGCGTGATCAGTCACTAGAGTGAATTCGCGACCCAACAGGTAGTACCAGAGATGGGTTACAGCCCACTTAATGGCCAAGGCTTCCCTCTCCACTGCCGCATACCTGGTCTCTCGGTCCAGCAGTTTCCAGCTTAAGTACATCACGGGGTGTTTGACACCATCGACGCTTTGGCTCAGCACGGCGCCCAGGCCTGTGTCCGAAGCGTCGGTCTGGAGGACAAAAGGGAGCCCAAAATCAGGGGTCCTTAATACAGGTGCCGACGTTAGGGCCTTTTTTAGGTCACTGAATGCGTGTTCCGCCTTATCGTTCCATACCACGTGTAGGGGAGCGCCCTTCTTTGTTAAATTGGTCAAGAGTGATGCCCTTTCGGAGAAGCGGGGGACGAACTGGCGGTAGTACCCCGCCAACCCCAAGAAAGCCTGCACCTGTCTCTTGGTATTCGGATGGGGCCATTCCAGGATGTCTTTGATTTTGGTACATTGGGGTCTCACCTGTCCTCGTCCCACAAGGTAGCCTAAATACTTGGCCTCCTTCATGCCAAAAAAACACTTACGGGGGTTAATGCGGAGGCCGGCTTTAGCTAGTGTCGTTAGGACAGCAGAGACCTGCAATAGATGCTCCTCCCAGGTGCCGGAATTGATGATGATGTTATCCAGGTAGGCGGCACTATAGGACTGGTGGGGCTTCAGCACTCTATCCACCAGACGTTGAAATGTCGCTGGGGCCCCGTGCAGCCCAAATAGGAGGACCTTGTATTGCCAATGTCCACTAGGGGTGCTAAAGGCCGTTTTTTCTTTTGCAGATGCCGTTAAGGGAATTTGCCAATACCCTTTCGTCATGTCAAGAGTAGTCAAGTATCAAGCCGCACCCAGCCGCTCAAGTAGGTCATCAATGCGGGGCATCGGGTAGGCGTCGAACTTGGAGACCTGATTCAGACGTCTAAAGTCATTACAGAACTTCCAGGAGCCATCCGGCTTGGAAACCAGGACGATAGGACTGGACCAAGGACTATGGCTTTCCTCAATAATGTCCATATCCAACATCCGTTGCACCTCCAGTTCCACTTCAGCGCATTTTGCTTCCGGGAGTCTATAGGGCCTCTCCCGGACGATTACTCCGGGGTCCGTGACTATATCGTGCACAATCGGCGAGGTCCAGCCCGGTGACTCGCCCACTACTTCAGGGACGCCCCGGATTCCCTGGGTTACCTCCTGCCACTGTAGGGGTGTCATCTCGTCACCGAGGTTAAGGGCAGATGTGCTAGTGAATAGGGAGAGGGATCTACGAGTGTCGGGAGACTCCTCCCTGTCTTTCCAAGGTTTTAACAAATTGACGTGGTAGATCCTCTCACTCGGCCGACGATTAGGTTGTTTAACTAAATAGTCGACGAGCCCCTTCCTTTCCTTAACCTCGTATGGCCCCTGCCAGTGAGCTAGCAACTTGGAATGGGAGGTAGGAACGAGCACCATCACTCGATCCCCCGGGCGGAACTCCCGGAGGACGGAGTTGCGGTTATAACACCGGGCCTGCGCTGCCTGCGCACGAGTCACGTGGTGCTTTAGGAGTGGCCTGATTTTAGCGAGCCTGTCGCGCAGTTGCACCACATACTCCAATATATTGGAGGAGGGAAGGGCCTCAGCCTCCCAGCCCTCTTTTAGTATGTCCAAAAGTCCTCGGGGTTGTCGTCCGTACAATAACTCAAAAGGGGAGAAGCCCGTAGAGGCCTGGGGCACTTCCCGGTAAGCAAAAAGCACGAGCGGTAGGAGCTGGTCCCAGCTCCTGCCATCGGCGTTGACTACCTTGCGAAGCATCTGTTTAAGCGTCTGATTAAAACGCTCTACCAGTCCGTCTGTTTGCGGGTGATAGACAGACGTCTTCAGGTACTTAATTCGCAGTAATCTGGCAACCTCCCTGAACGTATCTGAGGTGAAGGGTGTACCCTGATCCGTGAGGACTTCTTTGGGTATACCCACTCTAGAAAATAAGTTGACTAATTCCCGTGCGATATTTTTTGTGTTAGCGGAGCGCAGGGGAACCGCCTCTGGGTATCGGGTAGCGTAATCCACCATGACCAATATATATTTATGGCCACGGTTTGAGGGCTCCAGGGGTCCTACTAAGTCCACCCCTATTCTGTCAAAGGGAATATCTATCAGGGGTATTGGGACGAGAGGAGCGCGGTCCCTCCTAGGAATCTGGCGAATCTGACATTCTGGACAGGATTGGCAGAAGTGCCGGACCTCCTTGTTGATCCCGGGCCAGTAAAAACGGAGCTTTATCCTTTCTAATGTTTTTTCGGCCCCGAGGTGGGTGCCTAGGAGGTGAGCGTGAGCTAGTTCACATACCTCCTGCCGGAAGGTATGCGGGACTAGCAACAACTTCCGCGCCTCGCCCTCGTGGGTCGCCACCCGATACAACAGATCATTCTCCAGAACAAAGATGGGCTCGCGTGGCAAGGATCTGTCCGCTTCTGAGCTGCCTGGGTGAACAATCGCATTACGGGCAAACCGCAGGGAATCGTCATTCCACTGCTCCCTTTTAAATGAGGCAGGCGTGGAGCGAAACTGATGGTCCAAACTGCTCAGGGGGTCTTGTGAGCGGGTCAGGGGAAGCGTTCCCTGGCTCGTCCCTTCCCCGGCGGATAATTCCGGGTCAGGGTCCGTCGCCGGGGAGGCGTCCCCCGATGTGCCTGCGCCATTAGGGCCTGCCCCAGAGCACGGCGTGGAGACCGCGGGAAGGGTGCCTCGCCCCCTAATAACCAGACCCAGTTGTCTTACCGCATTTTCTGTGTGACCAGTCTTGTCCCAAAATCACTGGATAGGGGGGTTCGGGCAATACCGCGACCATCAAGTTGGATAACTGCCCCTTCCAGGTGATGTAACAGCGAGCGGAACGATATGACTTGGTCTCCCCATGTACACAAGTGACTTGCAAATGTTGTTTAAGCCACTGTCGCGGTAATACATAACGGCGAGCGACAATGGTAATGTTGCTGCCGGAGTCAAAGAGAGCCACCACCGAATGCCCATTCAACAACACCACTCCCGTGTTCGGACTTGCCAGTGGGTGCGACAGAGTACAGTACCTTTCCGCGGTGGCCCAGGTGCAGTCCATCAGCTCCGAGGTTGTGTTGAGGGGACAAGTCGGCAGTAAGTGACCGGTCTCGCCACACTTGTAACAGCGCGGGGAGACCGGCTTTTCTTTGGGTCTTTGCGGCGCTTCCGCAGCACGTCGAGAGGGCTCGGGGATGGCCGCCCGTCCCTGTCGGTTCCCACGAACTTGCCTTTCCGACCCCCCGGCTTGGTAGACCGCGAGCTGACGTTCCAGGACTTACAGGAGTCCTGGCATTATCTTATAAGGGTGGCGCTGGACCTGCTGGGCGAGGGAGCTAGGCATGGCGTTCACCAGGCCCTCACAGGCCACCTGCTCCACGACCTTCCGGGCTTGGGGACCCTCGGGCCGTAGCCAACGTCCCATCTTCCCCCAGAAGTCGAAGGCCTGTGCTCGGGCCGGCTTCTCCGGGTCGAACTGCCAGCTCCGCCATTCACTCGCCTGCTGGCCCGGCATGATGCCGTAGCGTGCCAGGATCTCCTGTTTTAGGAGGTCGTAATTCGCGGCCTCCTCCTCAGGGAGATCGTAGTAAGCCCGCTGCGTGGGTCCCTTCAGGTAGGGAGCCAGAATGGACGCCCACTCGGAACGCTGCCACTCGTTCCGGGTGGCCGTCCTTTCGAAAATGCCCAGGTACGACTCTATGTCGTCCGCTTCCGTCATGGGCACAAGAGGCGGAGGCTTTGGTCGAGGCGGATCGGACCTTACCCTCTGGGCTTCTGCCAACCTGGCCTTCGTTTCCTCCAATTCCCGGGTGGTAGCGGCTTGCGCTTGCTGCAGGGACTGGATCTGGGCATTCATCCCCTGCAGCACTGTGTTGAGGTCCTGTCCTTCAGTCATCTCTTTCGGACTTCTATTCTACCGACTACGGCACTGTAAAAGATGCAAAAGTAAATAGCATAAAGGTTTGGGGTTTCCGGCCCCGTATATTGTAGAACAATCCACAATTCAAAATGGGTCAAAATATAAACACAAAACAGGTTCATATGCGTGACGCCATACAAGACGTCGGCGGCCATTTTATAAGGTAGGAGCCGGAAGTGGAGGAATGCTGGGAAGGAACCGTGAGGGAGGATGGGACTGATGACGTCAAGAAAGATGGCGGAGGAAGGGCGGAAGTAACGTACTGCAGGAATGAGGCTTATGGTGGCGGAGTGTCTTTTTTCCTGGAAGAAAGCAAAGGAGAAAGGTTAGAACCCCGCCACTCCCTGCCGGCGAACATCTTCCGAAGCGTGTTAAGGTCCGTCCGCGGTCTCCTATTCGCGCGTGCATGACAATATATATTAATTTATAAGGTAGGACACAGACAGGCTGAGCCTGGTAATTTAGAGGTCTAATTTATCTTGGTACAGATAAATATTTTTAGGGCTCATTTATACTTCACACTCAGAGCTTTCCCAGCGTTCATTTGTCGCGTCATCTGAGCATATCCTCAGAAATTAACACTATGCGTGCATGAGTTGCAGTATCAGTAAAAAGTCGGGGGGCACAGTGTGCTAAAAGTTGGAATGTCACGTCAGAGTGT
The DNA here is from genome assembly GCA_026402145.1 of Polypterus bichir lapradei. Lineage (NCBI taxonomy): Eukaryota > Metazoa > Chordata > Cladistia > Polypteriformes > Polypteridae > Polypterus > Polypterus bichir. The sequence goes on along the minus strand of JANRMT010062808.1, from coordinate 24,974,404 downwards.
CTGTTTACTATCTACATGGGACAGAAAGCTGCACTGAGTCTCTGCAAAGGGACTTCTGCAAAGATGGTGGTTCAACTCTGATTTACACCTTTTTTATCAGATGAAGTACAGGCTGGTCCTTGTAGGAAGATTTCAGTCCCTTACTTTGGAATGTAAATTAGGGAAAGTAAAGTTGGGTGTCTGCACCCTTGTTAAATCTGCTTTAGTAGCACTAAATCCTAGCATAATGGAAAATGCCCACTTAGTCCTACACTGGTTTCTAATGCTTTTCTGGAGCCTGTACAACTTTAAGTAAATAAAAGAATGTTAAGTTCAGTCATGCCTCACATGCAGTGTGCAAGTTTGATTTCTGTAACCTCTGTAGGTAAAGGCCTTCTAAAGACTTATGTACATCACCATCATTCTCCCTATCATCTCTAGTTTAACTGCCATTACACAGGTTTATGCAGGTTAGCTGGTTGACCCCAAATCTTTACCTCAAATTTCAGTGGTCCTGGGCATTTCTGTTTCTCTAAGAACTGTTCTGTCCATATCATCTTACAGCACCTATGACCACATCTTCTTCAGTCTCCATCTTAGCCATCTCCCCAAAACCTCAATCTGTGTGCACCTCTTCACCCACTCATCCTCTGCCTTTTTCTCTACTGGCCCAAACCACCTTAATCTGTTTCTCTTCAGCATAACAGTTATCGACAGCATATCAAACTTTCTTTTTAACTTGATAATAATCTTACTCTCACTCCATGACACTCCACACATCATCTGATCATTCTCAACTCCAGTGTTTCCCGCTGTTTTTCATGCTTAACCTTCGTTGGCCATACCTCTTTGCCAGCAACAACTTTCATTTCTATAGAACATTTTTATACACAGTGTGATGGACAAACAGCGGTTTAGTCTGGCCGGGACATCCCAGAACGGAAAGAAGGGAGAAGAGCAGCCTTTTCAGGACACTGTCTCCCCTAGGACACTAGGTGACAGCTCCCCTGGGCGGAAATGGTTCCCCAGATTCCCTCAGGGCATCATGGGACATGGAGTTTGTTTCCTCAGCCCTGTTGGGTGCCGTGGGTGCCGCCAGGGGGAGCTGACAAGGAACCTGGGGACTCCTATTGTTACTACAACCTGGAAGTACTTCGGAGTCACGAGGATGGAAGCCTGCAATACTTCCGGGCTATTTGAGGACTGAGGATGTGGCATTTGACCCGGAGAAGGAACACTTCTGGGTCACGGACTATTTAAAAGACTGGTGAAGACCCATCAGGAGAAACGGAGTTGGGAGGTTGGGTGACGAAGCTGCTGGGAGTGGAGGATTGTTATTGTTATTGATTTATTGTATTATTATTATTATTGAGTATTGGAGAATTGTGGAGTGTGCGGTGCTTTGTGCACTATATCTGAAGAAAATATTAAAGAATTCTTCTTAGTGCTTTTATACGTGTGTCCTGGACGTCTGCCTGGTAGGTTTCACAGGGCAACAGCAACCCCTAGTGTCCACAACAGGATCTACAAAGTTCTACAAAGATGTCAAAAATTGTTACAAGAAAAGAAAAACAAAGTAATTTAGGTAAGAAAATAATGATTAAATAACAAAAAATAAATCAACACAGGCCAATACCCCCAGGCCGCCAGATGGAGCTCTCCCTGCAGCATGGAGGTGCCCTGGATACCAGCAGGGAATCATGGACAATGGAGTTTTCCTTTACAGCCCTATTGGATACCACAGGGGCCAACAGAGGACGCTACAGGGAGGCCAAGGGAGTCGTTTGTGCCCTATAACCCGAAGTGCGTCTTAGTCACAGTGACAGGGGAGGTGACGTACTTCCGGGATGAAGAAGAGGACTTTTATCCGACCCGTAAGTGATAAGGAGTCACATGGACTGAAGGATGGGAAACACTTCCGGGTCAGGGACTATAAAAGACTGGGAAAAACACTAGAGCATTGAGCTGAGCTGGGTGGAAGAATGGCAACGTGTCTGGGAGTGGTGGATTGTTATTGTGATTGATTATTGATTATTTCATGAGTATTGTGGAGTGGAGGGTGCTTTGTGCACTGTTGTTTATTAATAAAGTCAACTATTGGACTTTTACCTGGAGTCTGACGTATTGTCCAAGGGTTCAAGAGGACGATAGCGCCCTCTATCTGTCACAACTGGTTGGTGCCCCAAATTTTCCTCAGTGCATCTGGACCTTTCATTCTCACAATTGGCTACATTGATTAGTATAAAGGAAGGGTTTGTATATATAGTAATTTTTGAAGTGTCTAAAGATGAGTGTGAATATAAACTCAGATGGCCAGAGAGAACACAAAAAATCTGCAGCGGTTCCAAGTCCAAAAGGATGCCCACCCCTCACTGGGTATCCTACCTAAATTAAATGTTGTCAAGTCATTCCTTCTTGTTTTTTAGGCTTTGTCTCATTGGATTTGATACAGTGGGTCTCTCAGACAACTAGGGCATCTGCCTTCACTCAAGCATCACTTCAGCACACCAGCACAGAAAAAATGGAAAATAAAACAGAAAAACATCTGAATGCCATATGCAGTAAAATCCTAAACCCATCTTCATTCCTATATTCACCTCAGGATGGTAAAACACTATTCTATTACATTTTAAATTCTTTCTACAGGTTGGGCCATTTATATGGATACACCTTAATAAAATGGGAATGGTTGGTGATATTAACTTCCTGTTTGTGGCACATTATTATATGTGAGGGGGAAAACTTTTCAAGATGGGTGGTGACCATGGTGGCCATTTTGAAGTCGGCCATTTTGGATCCAACTTTTGTTTTTTCAATAGAAAGAGGGTCATGTGACACATCAAACTTATTGGGAATTTCACAAGAAAAACAATGGTGTGCTTGGCTTTAACGTAACTTTATTCTTTCATGAGTTATTTACAAGTTTCTAACCACTTATAAAATGTGTTCAATGTGCTGCCCATTGTGTTGGATTGCCAATGCAACCCTCTTCTCCCACTTTTCAAACACTGATAGCAACACCGCAGGAGAAATGCTAGCACAGGCTTCCAGTATCCATAGTTTCAGGTGCTGCATATCTCGTATCTTCACAGCATAGACAATTGCCTTCAGATGATCCCAAAGATAAAAGTCTAAGGGGGTCAGATCGGGAGACCTTGGGGGCCATTCAGCTGGCCCACGACGACCAATCCACTTTCCAGGAAACTGTTCATCTAGGAATGCTCGGACCTGACACCCATAATGTGGTGGTGCACCATCTTGCTGGAAAAACTCAGGGAACATGCCAGCTTCAGTGCATAAAGAGGGAAACACATCATCATGTAGCAATTTCGCATATCCAGTGGCCTTGAGGTTTCCATTGATGAAGAATGGCCCCACTATCTTTGTACCCCATATACCACACCATACCATCAATTTTTTTGTTCCAACAGTCTTGGCGGGATCTATCCAATGTGGGTTAGTGTCAGACCAATAGCGGTGGTTTTGTTTGTTAACACAAACACAATGGGCAGCACATTGAACACATTTTATAAGTGGTCAGAAACTTGTAAATAACTCATGAAAGAATAAAGTTACGTTAAAACCAAGCACACCATTGTTTTTCTTGTGAAATTCCCAATAAGTTTGATGTGTCACATGACCCTCTTCCTATTGAAAAAACAAAAGTTGGATCCAAAATGGCCGACTTCAAAATGGCCACCATGGTCACCACCCATCTTGAAAAGTTTTCCCCCTCACATATACTAATGTGCCACAAACAGGAAGTTAATATCACCAACCATTCCCATTTTATTAAGGTGTATCCATATAAATGGCCCACCCTGTATATTACATTCCCCCCTTACAAAATATTATGCCGCCACCCCTCCTCATAGACAGCTTCCATTGGTAGAAAATCCTTTAGTAGGTAAGTTGGCAGAGGCGCTATGACTTATCAGAACAGTTCCTTACTGACAAGAAAACCTAATCATATCCTGTTGGTTTAATTTGCCAGAAGCTATAATAGAAAAAGGATAGGTTAAGAAAATCAGTCAATGGATGAAAGTGAATCATTTTTTCATGTGTGTATGCCATACCTCAATCCAAAAAAACTTCATGCATTTTACTATGAGCCACAGTGGAATTCTTATATTTCATAGTTATTCTACTAGTTCTTATCTTAAGAAATTGATAGCATTTGAGACAAAAGTAAATTGCCACTTGCCTGAAGATATTCCTTTAAACTCCACAAAGTTGTAACAGATGCCAAGCTTATGGAACAAGTGGCTCACATGACTGTAGAACAGGAAATCAAGTGATAATTTTATTTGTGGAAACAGAATGAGGTGATTTAATTTTCCGGAATTCTGTGATGTGACTTAATTTGTGGAAATAAGACAGTCATTATCCCTAATGCTAAATTTAGAGTTGGCAGCTTTCTAACAAGACCAGTTAAAGCAACATAGTAATCAGAGAGTGATTTCCTGTTATTCTACATGACTTGCAAATGACAGGGAGGAGAACTTGACTTCAATCAATACCTTCTGCATAGTGCAGAAGATAAAGACTGCACAGATAATTTTTGTTGCTTCTGTGCTTCTGGGTTACAATCCTATTCCTCCATTATTTTGTGTCAAAATGATTGTGTAGGCTTTCTCATGCGTTCAGTCACCCTTATGTAGAAAGAGAATGGGAGGAAGAGAAATCCATACTGGCAGAGTCTCTCTGTATAAGTGTGTGGGAAGACAAGGGGTGCTTGGCAATGTTAGTACTGTGGATGCTTAAATAGTAAATTCTGTAAGGCCACTTAGGGAAGACAGACAGAGATAGAGAGAGACACACACTTTGACTCAACTACTTCAGGTCACAATTGGATTCTTATCACCAAAACATAGACAAGGTACCACAGAGGTTTTCTTACAGACCTGGCACTTCATTATCTACTTGGTGTTGTAGAAACACAAGTGATCTAACCTGGTGACCCTATAGAGTCATCCACATACCCGTGACCCTAGACACTGCCCGAGTCTTGGATCAGAACTGCTTTTGGAAACACAAACAAAAATTTTAATCTTGAGAGATCAGTTGATTAAAAACTCATTGCTAAGTGGAAAAAATGCAGAATATAAAACGAGAGAGATGGAAGGTGAGAGGGGAGAGAGCTTCTTTGTTACCTGGAAAGTAGGGAAGTCACCTCATCAACAATGACTTCCGTAGAAAGGCCCACTTGAGCTGAAAGCATGCTTACTTAGTGTTCTGTCTTAATTCATCTCCATTCTGCGAGCTTTTGGTGAATAAACACAATAACTTGTGATGTCTTATTAGCATATTTTCTATGTTTGATGAGAGTTAGTCTATATGTATAGTACAATCTTTAAAAAAAACACCAAAATATAACAATGAAAATATTTGGTCTCCAATGGAAGAGATTCTTTGGGGAATCACAAATAACGAATTGCACTTTTATAGTAATACTTAAAATAGGTACAGTTTGTTCCACCACATTTATACCATTGTTGCCAGCAAAGGTTTACATGAGGCACACCCACCTCATTTATTTTCATATTTTATTACTGCTGTTTAACTCTTCATAATACTAATTTGGAATCTGAATAAAGTCAGTTTAGAGTTATTATTAAGGTCATTATATTTAATGGGTAGTTCCACCTATTCTAACCTCCTTAATTTACTTCAGAGTGGCAGCAAGCCAGAGTTAGATAGGGCATCAGTCCATTACAGTCAAATGTAATGTATTAAATTCGTATCTTAAAGTTCTTTAACACTTTTACAAAATGCATTCTATAGCTACCATGTCTTCCACTCTTGTAAGACGAGACACAAGCAGCTACAGTATCTATTCAGTAAACTGTGAATTATCACTCAAGCACAATGCCATTCAGTTTTGCCATCCTGCTGTTTTCTCCTCAGTATCTAGTGCTGTCTGTAAATATGCATGAGCAATTTGTTTTTTCATATTTGGTGGATAAATTCAGTTATGTGATTTTCATTTTTGACTAATAATACATGAGGTTTAATTTAAAAACACTTTCCAATAGCTTACAGGGTAAATAAATCCAAAGGTGTTTGTACCTTATGTAGAAGGGAGTTTAGTTATCACTGAAACAGATCTTTTCTAAAAGGTTTAACTGCATGCTTAACTCTCTTATAATTCCATGGAGAGTGAAAGACCTGGAGGACTTTACCAGTATGTAATATCTGTTAAATATCCTGTCATTTCCTAACCCACTTAATCCAAACCAGGGTCGTGGGGAGGGCTGGAGCCTATCCCAGCTAGCATAGGGCGCAAGGCAGGAACAAACCCTGGACAGGGTGCCAGCACTTTGCGAACACACAACAGCGACAGTTTAGACAATTCCCCTAACCTGCATGTCTTTGGACAGTGTGAGGAAACCGGAGCACGTGAAGAAAACCCACACAGATGCAGGAGAACAGATAAATTACATGTAAGGACTCGCGAGGTGAACGGTGGTCCCATTACTGTAAGGCGGTCGCACTACCACTGCACCATCATATCTGTCAAATGCTTTTTAAAATTCCTAATTGTTTACTTAACTTTAATTCTCTTTTATTTCCACAAGAAGACTTACAGCTGGAGTAGAAAATAATGGCCCCATCTGTTTGCTCCACTGCAGGATTAACTTCATGTTCTCAAAAGAAAGAACACTCACTGTATATTATCAGCTGTGACATAGTTTATTAGAAATGTTATTGCTTTATATTTGCGATTTGTTATGTCTTCATGTTTCATCATTACTTTTGCTTTAACTTGTTATTACTTAAGTCAGCGGTTCTCAAACTGTGGGGGGCATCCCCCCTGGGGGGGCGCTGAAGCTGTACAAGGGGGGCGTCGAATAAATGAACAAGACATCAAAATACATTTTTTACATTTTTATTTCAAATTTAAATTTGCAAGCATATAATCACAACAAATGCATTGGTAACACTTTATAATAACTGCACACTATGAAGCATTAGTTAAGCATGACTAAATACTTTGTTCATCATTTAGAAAGCATCGCTTCCACATTAATTGGCATTAGCAACCACTTTATAAATGCCATTATAAATGCTTTAGTACTGATTCTTTGAAAAATATTAATTATTAGTTAATTGATCATTAATAAAGCATCGTAAATGCAGTTATCAAAGACATTATAAATATGCTTTGTGATCAGTACTAAAGCATTTATAATGGCATTTATAAAATGGTTGCTAATGCCAATTAATATGGAAGCGATGCTTTCTAAATGATGAACAAAGTATTTAGTCATGCTTAACTAATGCTTCATAGTGTGCAGTTATTATAAAGTGTTACCAATGCATTATAACTAAAATGAAAATAAAACATTTCTAAGGCATCGATCTAATGACTAACTGACGAGCGGCGCCACTCCTGCTGCTTTTAAAGTCGCGTATTTTCAATCCAGAAAGTTCGAGACGTATCGGTATCTGTCAGGAACATTCGGGTAACAGTAGATCAGGTGATAATGCGGCACGACTACACCACATTGGCAGTGTAACCAATATTGGCAAATTGAGTTAAATAATTTACTGCATATTGGGTTATTTTCATGATAGAACTAACAGCGGTATAATATTTGTCGGACGAAAATACGTTCGTCTCGTGCAGATTGACTTCATCGGTGTCCTCGTTATTAAAGCACTTAAAAAAAAAAAAATTGCAAATATTTCATCGAAGTTAGCCGACCACATGCAAATCTTATGGAAGTAAAAATGATAGGATACCGCGACACCGCACGAATATCATAGCTTTGTTAGTTGTATCATGGGTTATTCTCATCTATCTTATATTATGCAGGGGGCGTAGAATTATTCCAGGTGGGGGGGGGGGGGTGCAAAATACAAAAGTTTGAGAACCGCTGACTTAAGTGATGTAATCTTATCATCTTTTTCTTCTAATTGTTGCATAAAAAGGCAAACCTAAAAGCAGACACAACCAGCAAACATAAACCAGAAACAGAACCTTTTAAATGGTGTCAGGGGTGAAAAATAGGAATCCAATAATCACAAAAAGCAGAACCAAAAGACATGAACAATAGAAATGCTGAAGGAGCCACTTGATCAGCTGCTTCTCCTTAAATAACAATGGTTTGGGGGATCCTCAGTTACTGCATTAGATTGTTCCACCCTCCCTTGCTTCAACATACAAGGCACCATAAAGCTAACAGTATTCATAAACATAGAACTATTAATAAGCAAAATAATATTAAGTAATAGTTAATAGATAGAGACTTCAGAACAGACAGCAGAATGAAGCTTTATTGTATGGCACGCATACAGACTCATCTCAGATGGAACAATGAGCTTACAACTAAAAGCAACTCTTACATTTAATACAATTCTTATCACACAAGTCATTATTCATCCTCATATGACTCCACAATATTTCACTGCTCAAATTCTGCCCCTAATTAATCTACTATCTCTCGGCTGGCTGGGTGTCAAACTCTTTGCTGTCCAACATATCTTTCTGACAAGCCTACCTGCACTCACTTCTTTCCCAGCACTGAACAATTATTTACAACACAAGAGTTTACATTCTCCTTCTTATCAAGGGGCCGATCTCTTCTCAACTCTCCTGCATGTCCAGGCTTTAACTTGAGAGATAATGGTGGTCTGTGGCTTATACAGGGTAATAAAAATATATAGGCATGAGCTTTTTTAACCCCTAACTCTTACATCTTAATACTTAATAAAATATAGTGTCTGCTTTTCTCATGTGCTAATACTTTTTCTAATAAGTAGAGATTGCCAATTTTAAGAATACAATTTTCTGTATCAGCAGCACACCACTGATTATAGAATTATTTAGTATGTAGTTGATGCAATGACCAACTGTTGTGGCCAGCTTGCTGGCTGAACCGTCACAAAAAAAATCAGTCCATCATAGACTACTACCACTACTTCCAGATACACAACAGGCTGCATTGTGGGTTGAATGTTGCTAGGCTACACAGAACGATGCATTCATGGCCTGTGCTACTCTAGGAAATTATGTAGGAATTTCTGAAGGCTTGCAAAATGTGTTTTTCTCTGTGTTTCTGGTGGGACCACAGGCTAGACCATTCGGAGGTTGTTTCTGCCCGTGGGCCGTCATCTGAATAGGTTGGTCCTAGATGGTCCCCCATCCAAGTAGTTGCTGGGCACAAAGATGCTTAGCTTCAGGTGGTTTACCTGTTCTGCAGTAAAGGAGGTGTGGCTGCTGGCTAAAGTTGCACATATGGGGACTGTAAAGTTGCTCCATAATCTCTGAGATTCATCACTATCAGGGAACTCACCCTTGCTAAAGACAGAAATTATAGTCTTGAAAAAAAGTATACAATATAAGAATAACCCAATGTGATAGAATAAAAGACATAAAACTAATCAGCATATTCTGTTACTAGCATGGATTAACTTCCAGGTAAACATTTGGCTTGGAATAAAAACATGTAGGCAGTGTGTCACTCCTAGGCCAAACTTTAGAGCATTGCTAACATCTCTGAATGTTCTTTTGAAGATCCCTATAAAGAACATCACGTCGAACACATTGTCCTTTATGATAGATAGACAGACAGACAAACAGACTTTATTGGTCCCCAAGGGGAAATTAGAACTTTACAGAAGCTTGAGAGAGAGAAAGAAGAATATTTAAATAATATATCTCTCTATTATATAAAAAACTCCTGGGATGAGATAAGACTTTTTAGCCTGGGATGAGACATGACTTTTCTGAGAGATACTTTCATGTCCCATGAGATGAGTCTTTGTGTCAAGAGATTTAACCTCGCCCTGGGCCGGAAATAAAAGACAAAGATTAGATGACAAAGTAGAATGTCGTAAAGAATTCAAAAACGTTGGCATGATACACATGCACAGCAGGATAAAGATAATGAAAGTACTAAAATTCGAAAGTCTCAAAAAAATGATAGTAAAGATTGCATTAGCGTTAACAAGCGGAAATTATTACTTGGTGAAATAACGGAACAGCGAAAAGAGATTGAATATATTGTTCGGATTTAAACTTTAAGTCAGAGACTTGTAGATCGTCTAATTTGTGTTGCCATCAGGGAAAAGTAGTGTTTCTTCCCAATTAAGAGGCGTATCCGTAAGAATTAAAAGATTTGTCATTTGGTGAAAGTGACATCCAAATATGCAAGTGGCCGAGACGTGAAGTGGCTGGTGCGTAGCAGAGGTCGGGTGGTTGGTGGGCAAAGCCGCCTTGTAAATAATAAAACAAACAACAACCCCCTAAACACACTGGCTTAGATACTGGAGAACTGCTGCAATCAATAAAAGGGCTATAGGTGGCGGCGAGATGGTCAGACCTGTTGAAGGTGTTAACATTTAAATAAAGCAGGTCCAGGTTCTTTTGTCCAAAAAAGGAACATGTCGATAGTAGCTGGTTTAGAATTACTCACCGCTCTTTTACAGAGTTTAAAAATAAACATCAGCATCATCAAGATGATAATGTTATATCTTTCATTTATGAACACCTTTCATGAGCTCTCAGTTCCATAAAGAAGTGCACAGACTTGGAGTCTTAACCACAATTCTTGGATAGCTGCAATGCATTTTGAACTTTAGTTTAAAACTCATCTAGCCACATCACAAATTTCAAGCTGCATACTGCGCAAGTGCCATGGTGGATGGACTGGCATCCTTACTGAGATGGAAGATGGATCTTTGCTTGGCTGGTAAAGGCATAACAGAAGGACAAAATGAGAGGAGGCATAACCCAGCCAGGATGGGGCTTGATTATTAACACAGTTGGGATGAAAGACTAATGGATGGACTGGGGAAGGTTGTTTGTCAAAAGTTACTGTGAATTGAAGACTGTGGTGTGGACTATGAAAGAGGTATTTGTGAATAAACTGTGACTGTCTTGGTATGTTTGTGTCTAAGGTTTGAGGGTTTGGTGGCCCTCCCTGAAGGTCACAACTGTATATATCAATACATTTAAAAATAAAAATATTTACATTTTTTTAAAATGGAATGCATCATGGCTCCCTCAGTCCATAATCTCCTTTTCTTTTTTGTTGAATTCACCCAGCAGCTTTATAAGGAACACATACAGGTTCAAGTGGAGCCCAGGCAACTGCTTCATTATAGCTGACCTTCACATTTGGGGCTCATTTTACATGACAGTGAACAGAGCAATCAAAGACTGTTAAGAAAATTAATCAAAATATTTACAGTCATATTTAAGGCGGCATACTAAAATTTGCTAGATGGAACCAAAACTGCACCATTTAATCTATAATGTTATTTGCCATATATTTTTACTTTCACTTTAAAACAAGTATGTGTTTTAATTGAAATCTTTCAAACCGGACTTTACTTGACCCAAGCTAAAAAAAATGTAATTAATCATAATTCATTTCCTCAGGCCTTTTGATTAACTACATTTATTTTAACCTCTTTAAATGTACCATTATGTTTTGCATTGTAATGGATATATTCTAGTCCTTTCTTTACACAGTCTTATTTAATGTAGTTCCAAACTGTGTGTCCTATCTATGTGTTTGTAGTACACTCTGGTGAAATTATTAATGTCTGCTGGCGTGTGGCATAGAAGTATGGGAATGGAGAGCTTAATGTGAACATTGTGGAGTGTTGCTGAGATCACTGAATGTGTTGGTGATTATATAATAAACTAGCTTCAAAATGTAATCAGCAAGGAAAGGTGACATTTGGTCAACTTATTTTAATTGTTCTATACATTTATAATTCCTAACTAATTTAGTATGCCTGGAATCATTAGAACAGTATTGTTCTGAATAATTACCACCATATCAAAATACAAAAGCCATGTGAGACAAATGAGAGGTGTAGTCTGCCTGACGCTCTTTTTGGCTCATAGTCAAAGTCAGCATACCTGATGGAAAGGCAAGCTTTTTGAGATCTATCCAATGAACCGTTTTTTTTTTTTATTTATCGTATTCCAGATTTTCTGAAGCATATATTTGTAATTTAATCTATGTACCACTTTATCATTTCTATTTTGGCTGAGATATGGCCTACAACATGTGGATAATGCAGTTTAATATAACTTAGTGCAATGATCTACATACTGTGGACCACCCACAACCTGAACCCGACACAGACAAGCATGGGACACAAGTTCAAGGCACACACTGGTTTTTTATTTTCTTTAATACCTTGTGGGCAACACCTTCCCCATTCCCACAAGCTCAACATAGTTCAGCACAAGCACAGCACTCAAACAGTTTCTCTTCCTTCTCTTGATCTCCTTTCTCCACCACTCCTTGGGTCAAGTTTTGTCGCTCCTCCTCCCTACTCTGGCTCCTTCTATAAGGCACCCGGAAGTGCTCCAGGTGCTTGAGGACTCCTTTCTGGCAGCACTTCCGGATGTGGTGAAAACACTGCCCATAAGGCAGCTCTTTCTGCAGCACCCCTTGGAGATCCCTAAAGGGCTGCACCAAACTCCAACTCCCATGAAGACCTGTGGGAGTCTGAGGCACTGCTGTAGCCCAGGGGGGTTGCCATCTAGCATCCCTGGGGAGATATTGCTCTGGTCACGCTTGCTCCCCCAGTCCTCCCAGTGTAGAGGCATCCCGCCAGGCAAGGGCCCTGGCCACATGCTACAATACCAATAGAAATCTTTCAATATAACATAACAGTGGCAATTGTTCTGGTTGGCTGGTTTGAATTATTTTCCATTTTCTTGGTTTCTTGGTATTCTGTGCTGGTTTACACTATTATTGCCACTTTTAATAATCTCCCTCTCTCTGTCTGTATACAGTATACTGAATATATATATATATATATGCATATGTGAATACAGCAACAGAATGGGCATTCATTATATCCCTGTACAACCAGAACAACGCATAAGAGAAAAAGAGGTTAAAAAAAACAATTCCCCTTAATCAAAAAAAAAAAAAAAAAAGTCATGGAGGAATACAGAAATGAAAGAAAATGAAAGTACAAAAAAATAAGAAAAAAGACAACAAACCCTGCTGCCCCACTGGGTCTACCCTAATGGAATTATGAACTGCCTGTCTTTGTGGCACCACATACTGTATTCTGTACTTCTTATCTGTGTGCAGATCACTGAACTAAACACTGTCTAGTCCACAGGCTGCAACTTTGTTTAGCTCTTTTTCAATGAAAATGACAAATAGCTGAGTTTATTCTTACATAGTATCATTTACTGAAGACTGATTACATACAGTAATTTATAAATAGAATTCAATAATAGAAAAGTAAAAATCCATGCTATACTTGTAAGGATTCATAAGCATTCATATCTACCTAAAGGAGGGCATGGTGGTGCAATGATGACTGCTGTTGTAAGGTCAAGTCAAGTGGCGTTATTGTCATACCATCCATACAGTAGCACAAAATAATGTTCCCCAGGACCGCAGTGCAACATATACACAAATATATATATACTGTATGTTATATAAATAAATATATAATATAACACAGGACAAGTGCGAGACAAGTAAACAAAAATTAAACTCTACTATAATATACTCTACTAAACTCTGCTTATAGTCAATAAATAGGCAAAGGAATACAGATCAGGTCAGGTTGGGGAGCATGGACTAATACAGTGCATTGCCGTACCCACCACATAACGAAACAGCTCAGGATCCCGATTGGCAACCCCCATGGCAGACATGCGGGCCAGTCCCAACCTCCGGAATTGACCATCAATCTGCTGGTCAGGTAATGTGCCTTATTCTGGACTCCGTGAGCAACCACTCATTCGACGCAAAGTCAAACCACCAGTACCCAAAGATTCTCCAAAGAGACACAGTACCAAAGGAGTCTAGTCATTGTTTCAGGTCACTGGATGCCGTCAATTTCTCACAGCCATATTGCAAAATAAGGAAGCACCAGGACTCTAAAGACTCAAACTGTCGTACTTTTGCACAGATATCGGGAGCGCCACACACCCCTTTATAGCAACACATGAACCCCATACTCTTCCAATCTGTCTACTGACTTCATAGGAAGAGTCACCAGGGATATGATTTTTGCTGCCAAGGTAAGCAAACCTCTTGATGTGGTTGACACTCTCTCCACCGACAGACACACTGCTGATAGCTGCTCCCAAGAGGTCATTAAAGAGCTGAATCATGGCTTTTATCCAGGACACTTGCAAGCCCAGAACCTCAGACTCTTTGCTCAGTCTCTCAAGAGCCCCAATCAGAGTCTCCATTGACTCCGCAAAGATCACAGCATCATCGGCAAAGTCAAGATTAGTGTCTTAAGACTGCTGTAGTTAAACCCCTGCTCAAGAAAAATAATCTTGACTCCTCTGCTTTTGAACATTTTAGACCCATCACTAACCTGCCCTTCTTAAGTAAAATTCTAGAGAAGGCAGTCATTATGCAGTTAAATGACCACCTCAATAAACATGCTATTCTTGATCAATTTTAGTCAGGTTTCAGAACAAATCACAGCACAGAAACTGCACTCGTTAAAGTAGTAAATGTCTTGCGGGTAAATACAGACAGAGGCCATTTATCTGTTCTCATCCTCTTAGATCTGAGTGCCGCATTTGACACCATTGATCACAATATTCTTAGAAATCGCCTTAGTCAATGGGTGGGCCTCTCTGGCAGTGTCTTAAATTGGTTTGAATCCTACCTGGCAGGTAGAAAATTCTTTGTTAGTTGTGGTAATCACATCTCAAAGACACATGATATTCTATATGGTGTTCCACAAGGCTCTATCCTGGGTCCGCTGCTCATCTCAATCTATATGCTTCCGTTAGGTCAGATTATCTCAGGTTACAATGTGAGCTACCACAGCTATGCTGATGAAACACAGCTGTACTTATCAATAGCACCTGATAACTCCGACTCTCACGATTCACTAACACAATGTCTTACTGGTATTTCTGAATGGATGAATAGTAATTTTCTCAAACTAAATAAACAGAAAACTGAAATTTTAGTAATTGGCAATAATGGATTCAATGAGGTTATCAGAAATAAACTTGATGCACTAGGATTAAAAGTTAAGACGGAAGTAAAAAACTTCCATATTCATCAGACCACTAGGACAGCATTTTTTCACTTATGAAACATAGCAAAAGTTAGACCTCTTATATCATTGAAAGATGCTGAGAAATTAATTCACGCTTTTGTTTTCAGTCGACTAGATTACTGTAACGCACTCCTCTCAGGACTACCCAAAAAAGACACAAATCACTTGCAACGAGTGCAGAATATAGCTGCTAGAATCCTAACTAGGAAAAGAAAATCTGAGCACATTTCTCCAGTTCTGATGTCACTACACTGGTTGCCTGTGTCATTCAGGATTGACTTTAAAATTCTGCTTATGGTTTATAAAGCCTTAAATAATCTCGCTCCATCTTATATATCAGAATGTTTGACACGTTATATTCCAAATCGTAACCTTAGATCCTCAAATGAGTGTCTCCTTAGAATTCCAAATGCTAAACTTAAAAGAAGTGGTGAGGCGGCCTGCGCCACCACCACCTACTCAAAGCATCATGATGCTCCAACATTGATGGACTGAAAGCCAGAAGTCTACGTGACCATCATCATCAAGTCCTTCCATAAGAACCCTAAATACAAAGAGGACTGTTTCATTTATGTAAGGTAGATTGCCCTGAGGGGACTGGGCGGTCTCTTGGTCTGGAATCCCTGCAGATTTTATTTTTTTTCTCCTGCCGTCTGGAGTTTTTTTTTGTTTTTTCTGTTCACCCTGGCCATCGGACCTTACTTATTCTATGTTAATTAATGTTGACTTATTTTTATTTTTTATTGTGTCTTCTATTTTTCTATTCTTCATTTTATAAAGCACTTTGAGCTACATTTTTTTTTGTATGAAAATGTGCAATATAAATAAATATTGTTGTTGTTGCTGTTGTTGAATCTTTCTTCACCAACAGATGCCCATCAGCCGCTGGACCCAATAACCCTGCACAACACCCAGTCCAAATGACATACATAAATGTAGCCTATCAGTTCTGAAATCCTAATTTAAAGAGTTTGGTGCCAGGCTGAGGAAATGAACTGACAAGGCAGTCTTCTCTGAAGTTCTGCCTGTGCCAAGCATCAAGCCAGGTAAGATTGAAGGAATTAGAAGATTTAACGTGTGGCTCAGATCTTGGTATAGGGTATATGTTTATGGGACATTGGGACTTCTTTTGGAACAGATGAGACCTGTAATGGCTGTTCTTGCAGTCCTGGATTACATCTGAACTGCAGAGGCACCAATGTGTTGGGGAGGCATATAAGTAGGTTAGTCAAAGATTGTTTAAAGTAAGGTATGGGGGGACAGGAAATTTAGGACAGGCCAGATTTAGAACTGTACATGGAGGAATAAACAATAGTGTAAAAATAAAACTGCATATTTATCTGGACTTTCAGAAAGTATTTGATAAGATTCCACATGAGATGCTGGACGTCAGGCTGAAAGCATTGGGAACTCAGGGTGTTGTTTATAGCTGGGGACAAAATTGACTCATACTCAGGAAACAGAGGTTTATGGTGGATGGAACTTCAACAGAGTTAAGATTGGTGTTCTATAGGGGTCAGTGCTAGGGCCGCTGCTATTTTTAATATACTGTATATAAATGATTTGAATAGGAATATAAACAACAAGCTGGTTAAGTTTGCAGCTGATACCAAGATAGGTGGATTGGCAGATAATCTGGAATCTGTTGAATCATTACAGAAGGACTTGGATAGCATACAGGCTTGGGCAGATTTATAGCAGATGAAAATTAATGTTAGTAAATGTAAAGTATTACATGTAGAAAGTAAAAATGTTAGGTTTGAATACACGATAGGAATTCTGAAAAATCGAAAGCACACCTTATCAGAAGGATTTAGGAGTCGTAGAGGAGTCTACACTATCAACTTCCAGACAGCGTTCAGAAGTCATTTAGAAGGCTAATAGAATGTTAGGTTAAATAGCACGATGTGTGGAGTACAAGTCCAAGGAGGTTCTGCTCAACCTTTATAATGCACTGGTGAGGCCTCATCTTGAGTACTGTGTGCAGTTTTGGTCTCCAGGCTACAAAAAGGACATAGCAGTGGTAGACCTTAGAAGAGCGACTAGGTTGATTCCAGGGCTACAGGGGATGAATTATGAGGAATGATTAAAAGAGCTGAGCCTTTACAGTTTAAGCAAAAGAAGATTAAGAGGTGACATGATTGAAGTGTTTAAAATTATGAAGGGAATTAGTACAGTGGATCGAGACTGTTATTTTAAAATTAGTTCATCAAGAACACGGGGACACAGTTGGAAACTTGTTAAGGGTAAATATAAATAGAGCTGGCTTTATTGGGCTGAATGGCCTGTTCTCATCTAGAATGTTCTAATGTTCTAATATGCAGTGGGGTGTGAACAGGATGGGCCTTCCTGAAGTCAACAATCATGTCTTTTGTGTTGTCCAAATTAAGAGGCAGATTGTTGTACTTGCACCAGTCCTGTAATCTTTGTATTTCCATTCTGTAAGCTGACTCATCTCTATTGCCTGATGAGACCAACCATTGTTGTGTTGTAATCTAACTTAACAATGGTTTTAGAGCTGTACACAGGCATATAGTCAAACATCAGCAGAGTAAACAGGAGTGATCTACAACTTCTGCAGTTTGAATCCCCAATTCAATATCCTCACTGCATTACTGTCCTAAACATAGGGTGTAAACTTGAGTATGATTCATGTTTCTTTGAGTTCTGGTTTTTCCAGTCCAATAAGAAAAGTTATGATATCATTTATGATTGAAACCTTCTGCAATTTCCTGTGTTCTGGTAGATACAACATATGCATTCTGTAGAACATGACATAATATTCTAATGTGTAAAATGAGATTAAACAATTGTAATGTGGCATAACAAGAGCTGACTTAAATGATTTACTTCATTAGCCCTTAAAGGGGTAGAAGAATTGTGGGACAAATGTTTTGGAAAAAGAATGGTGAAAAAGAACAATCTGAAAATGAGAAGCAAGAAGTGTGTATTATTCTCCCGTCAGTGCGGTCTGGTTGATGGAGCATCACACACAGTGATAAGCAGTGCAGTGCTTCTACAATACTGATACATCTTTAAAATATAACAATATTTATTTGCTCAATTTCTGGTTTATGTTACTCAGGTTTATATAAAGCAGAAACTGACAATAACAATACTGTCATCGTCGTAGTATATAAACTCATTCCTGAATATATCAGATTATATATCAGCTATCAGATTATATATAAAGTTCTTCCTGAATATATAAAGTCAAAGACAAAATTTATTGATTGAAACTCAGGCACATTTTTAGTAAATTCAATGAGTTTCTAATACAACGTAATGAAATAAATTAACAAAAACGTATTCAGAAAAAGAATTAAAAAAAAAAAACACTGTTCAGTTAATTTATTCAAAATGATGTATGTGCCCGGCATTTTGAACACTATATTTATTTATTTATTCCTATGGGCGCATTTTTAGACGAACCTCATAAGCCCGATCGACTCTGAGTGGCGTCTACGGAAGCGTATTAGGGCCACGATGGGGAAAAAAATACGGACACAGTGAAGAAAAAAAAATCTAAATGTCGAGATTAAAGTCGACATTTCCACTTTATTCTCGACATTTACATCGAGATTAAAGTCGACATGTTGACTTTATTCTTGACATTTCCACTTTATTCTAATAGTTTATTTTGTCAGTAGAATGTCGCAAACTAA
>JANRMT010062808.1:24914939-24925733 GCA_026402145.1 Polypterus bichir lapradei | reverse complement strand
AGTTTATAAACAGATTATGCTAACTACACCAGACAAACTTTTCAAAACTCTTATACCTTTTGTGGGTTGTTAGAAGCAGTAGCATATTCCTAAAATAAGTACCAAAGCAATGACTTTTGCTTCAAGGAATCTACTACTGCCCACAGAATAGCAGTTCTTTTTGGGGAGCTGATATGAAATACTACAACTTTAGGTGGCTAAAGATATTATTTAAATGTCTGAACATTATACAACAGATTGGAACACTATGATTAACAGAAAAAAAATTCTTTCAAAGTTGCTTCTGATGGGAAGAATAGAGATTAAGCTGATGAAACTGCAAGATATGTATAAATAAGTCTGGAAGAGTAAGCAGGTCAAATTAAACATATTTGAATCAAATAGATTAGCGTGAATGAAACCATTAGTTTAACATAATGAATCTGATATCCAGACAGACAAAATCATAAAGTTAAAAGTGTACTGGTAATGGGTTTACCACAAAATGTTTACAAACATTGTAATTGCTTTTGAGAAAATTGGTGCTTTAGAGCTAACTTTGCCATTCAATATGTGTGCAAGCTTTGCCTCAAGTTGTGTCATATGTCATACAATTTAGCAGTGTGACAAATGTCTAATTGAAAATATGAGATTGCATTCAAAAATAAAAGAATGGCATGAAAAGTAACCTTTATTAATATGCTTCTGCTTGTAAACTCTAGGATCACACACACATAAATATATGTTGCCTGTTCATCCTCTAAATTCACATAATCCAAGTTTTGCCCATGGGTAGCTGGAGCCTATCCTGGCAGCAAAGGTCACAACTCTTAGCTCAGCTAATATTCTTTTAACCTTTTAGATTTTATAATATAACTCAATAAACATCCTTTATATTGCATTCCTTACTATTTTTCAGTTAACAGAATTTTTTCCTCTTGTTTTGCATTGTGATATGTTTTTGACCTGAAAGCCTGAGAGCTACAGTCACAGTACAGGCTCTTTCTTTCATTTGATGCCCATGGCTGCCAAAGAGGAAATTAAAAGAGGCCGTCTGGCACCATGTTATGAACCACCTGATTATGAATAATAGGCTGAGGGGAGTGCCAGAGACACAGGGAGGAATAAGGTTTGCTCAGGGTGTGGTGATGAAGAATTGCAGGTGACTTGAACAAGCAGATGGGAGAGAGAAGGCGAGGAACAGATTGCAAGTATTTTAGAGCCAGGGTGGCACTGCTATTTTCCTTTGACATGCCAAAACAGACCTCTAAAAATAACAGCTGTGATTCTTAAAAAATAAAAACAGCAATTTTCTTTGTTCAGCACTAGTGTCATGGATCTCAAATCTACAGTTATATGCAGATTAACAATGACATTTAATGTCCCTTTCAAAATCTTATTTTAGTTAGTTATATTACCATTTTGAATACTCAAAATTTCAGTTAAAAACATCTATATTTCCATTGGGAATAGTCAAACCTAAAGGACTTGTATACAGTGTGATATATGGCCAGCAGTTTATCCCGGGCAACACCCCCAAGCCGCCAGATGGAGCCCTCCCTGCAACATGGAGGTGCCCTGAATTCCAGCAGGGCATCATGGACCTTGGAGGTCTTCTTCACAGCCCTGCTGGATAACGTGGGGGCCGCCAGGGGACGCTGCAGGGAGGCCCAGGGACTTGTATTTTCCGTATAGGCTGGAAGTACTTCCCAGTCGAGGGGGTGGAAGAAATGATGTACTTCCGGGCTGAAGAAAAGAAGGAGTTTTCATTTGACACAAAATTGCTATGAAATCACATGGACTGAGGGATAGAAGCACTTTCGGGTCAAGACTATGAAAGGACTGTGGGAGATCCCAGCAGGAGAGCCGAGTTGGGAGGAAGGGTGACAGAGCTGCTGGGTGAATTGGAGGATTGTGAATTGTATTATTGATTATTATTATTGTTTATTATTGGAAGTATAGTGGAGGTGGAGGTGCTTTGTGCACAATTGTCACGGTGTTAGTATCGATATCTCTAAATCTGAACATTTGTAAAGCTAAAAGAAAGAGTAAACCAACCACTAAGTCATTACCATATAGCTATATGGTTTCAAGACATGGACACCATGCAATTACTTGAGACAAAGATTGGACTCCTTCTGTACTTTTGGTTTGACTTTGAGTCGAATGAGTGGTTGCTCATGGAGTCCTGAATGAGGCACATTACCTGCATTGTGAGGGAGTGTCAGTTATGGCACTACAGCCATGTGGTGTGATTCCCCAAGGGTGATCTGACTTGTAGGATCCTCATTGTCAAGGACACAATTGACTGGACCAGGCCAAGGGGATGCTCATGTAATATCTGGCTACAGCAGATAGATGGTCATTTCTAGAAGGTGGGACTGCACTGCCTGTTTGCCTGGGGGGCTGCCAACTGGGATCCTGAGCTGTTTCGTCTGTGGTGGGTGCAGCAGCGTACTGTAGCAATGCATGCTCCCCAACCTAACCTGACCTGACCCAAACCCATCACCAGATTAATTGATATCAAAATAATATGTACAAGCTAAAACGGCCTTCAGTGCTCTTGAACTGTGACGTAAACATCAATATAGGGTAGCTTCTCAGATTGCATTGAAAAACTCTAATCTTGCTTATCTGCAAATCTTTGGTTTTGCCTACATGGATTTCATTTATACAAGTGTTGCACAAGTATTATATGAGCAGACAAGATTTTTTCAAGTAGCAACAAGGACATGTGAGTAGGGGCCTGTGGCTGAGAAATCCAGTCTACACCTATGTCATGTATCTACTGTGACAGGCGCCTGGCATCCACGCCCAGCTGGGACGCCCCTGCACACTGTATTCAGGGGGAGCAGCCCTGGCCAGTGCAATACCTCCCCCTGGACACTAGATGGCCGCCCCCCTGGGCTGGTGTAGTGCCTCGGTTTCCCACAGGGCTCCCTGGGAATTGGAGTTGGGGGCAGCTCTGTTGGGTCCCGCAGGTACTGCCAGGGGGTGCTGTGTTTGGGACTCCTGAGCCCGTGTGGGCAACAGATTCATCACACCTGGAAGTGCCGCCGGATCTTGGTGATCAAACACCTGGAGCACTTCCAGGTGACCTATAAAAGGGAGCCAGCAACCACCACTCATCAGCCAGAGTCGGGTGGAGGAGGACAAGGTTGCGAGGGAGGAGTGGTGGTGCCAAGGAAGAGAGGAGAAGAGTGCTTGTGTTGTGCTGTACTGTACTGTACTGTACTGGTGTTTGGGACTGTGTTGTGGCTGGGGGGAGTACGGGGAAGTCGTGCCACCCAGCTGAAGAGTAATAAAAGTCTTGTCTTTTACACGTGCCTCCCGTGTCCAATCTGTGTCGGGTCAGGCGCTATATAGCGTCATATCACACTACACATTTTGGTTAGTTACATGCTTGAGAATGCAAATCTACACTTTAGACACATATTGAGTTTGGGCACTTATTTAACTCCATATCCTGCACTAAACATATCAACAGGGAAAAAAGGTAGAAATAACATAAAGATAACATGTTGGACCTTTGCCGAAACTGGTTTCAAAGCACAATTCCTGGACAATGGGATTGACAACAGTACAAGTGGTGGTTTAGGTTTTCAAGAGGGAAAATATATCTAAAAGATCCCAAGTCATGCATACTTAATTTGTGTACATGTCACCCTATATGTTTAGAAGTGCAGGTTGTCTGAAAGGGGAAAATGGCTTGGCATGGAGGGTCCTGTGGGGTAGCAGACATTTTCTGCAAATATACAGTTAATGTTAACAGCTTGTGGTGCAGTGGTGAAGGTAAAAGCAACTCTCGTTCATTAAAGTCCATTTTGTGGGTATGGCCAGTGGCAGAGTACCCATGCATGCATATTGGAAAGATTTAAAGTGGGAGACAGCCATCCTGGAGAGGGACACCAAAAATTTGGGTATAACAATAAATGGTAAGTTTCAAGTGGGTCTAAAGAAAATAGTTGTGAAGGTATGCGGCTACTTGGCAGTAATGGATCCATAAAGCATATAATACAGCTAAGATGAAAGGCAGATATTCTAAGAGCCAGACTGAAATTGGGGTATTTTGATGGTATCATACCCAAGAAAACTTGTCACGCTCACTTCATGTTCATCACACTTAAGTTAGGAATGGAAATTCAGACAGTTGCCCTCATATTAATGTGTTTTTGAATTGTCGGACCCATTAACAGTCACTTTTTTCCTTGTTTACACTTACAGCTCTCAAAAGAGTAATCTAATGGAATCCAAAACACACCTTTATTCCCGTAGTTGCCTGAGGGCTTGTAATAGATCTGTAGTTGTTTCCTCTCTACATTCAAAAGTGTATAACTACATCCCTTACATGATTTTGTAGTCTTTAGTAAACAAATAATTTTCCCTACACCATCTGTTATTGTCTTCTTTCATTCTCTTCTTTAACAAACAATTCTCTTTTGTCACCCTGACAGGAATCGTTCGTGTGACTTGTCAGAGACACTTCACTTATCAGAACACAAACCCTAATTAGCTATTGTTTGTTTAATTCAGGAGAAGCTGTGATGACTAAACACAGCCTGAGAAAAGACTATAGATGCAGGAACAATTTAACTAAAAGTTTTTCATGTTTGCGGTTTAACTTTATAAAGCACAACATTTAATTCAACATCTTCAAGCAGTTAACTGGGAGATGCAGTGCATTATGTTGTAGCAAATATACCATTTAATAACATAAAGTAAGCTATACCATTTCAGACAAAAGCAGTCTGCAACTTGCCTGAACCTTTTGCTTCAAACTCCACAAACCTTGTGACAGAAACCACGTTTATACAACAAGTGACTCA
This sequence comes from Polypterus bichir lapradei, assembly GCA_026402145.1. NCBI lineage: Eukaryota > Metazoa > Chordata > Cladistia > Polypteriformes > Polypteridae > Polypterus > Polypterus bichir. The sequence goes on along the minus strand of JANRMT010062808.1, from coordinate 24,920,928 downwards.
CATAGCTAGGATAATTGTAAGAGAAAGGAGGAAACCCTGAAAAAAGAACCAAAATATAAAAATACAATCAGTAATTAACTAATTAAGAAAATAAACTAGTTTATTAAATGATAGTAATTAATCTAAGAATGAATATAGGAAAATTCAAAGACACAAAAAAGGGAAAAACTAAACAAAAGGACAGGATAGAGGAAAAAAACTAAATAAATGGGTAGTAATTACTGAATTCACTAAATTATATCTTAGAATCAAAAAACAAATCTTAAAACCTCAGTCATGAAAACCATTTCATCCATCCATCCATCCATCCATCCAACCCACTACATCCTAACTACAGGGTCACAGGGGTCTGCTGGAGCCAATCCCAGCCAACACAGGGCACAAGGCAGGAAACAAACCCTGGGCAGGGTGCCAGCCCACCGCAGGAATACCGTTTCAAAAATCTAAATGATCTAAAGACAATTCTAAATAACATACTTTTTTCAAAACCACTTGATCAAATTCAGGATTAAAGGGGGGCTTTAGACTATCATGGCTCAGTGGGTAGTGCAGCTGTCACACAAAGTTAGTGCTTGGTTTTGTCTGCTTGGATGTTCTCCATGTGTCTTCATAGGTTTTCAATATTTTATTAATCCTAGGAAATGAGCTACAACAGCGTTTTTTCATCCTTCAAGTATTTGTGACCTGAGTTTTCATAACAGTTTTAATCGCGCCCCCCCCCAACATTTTTTTGAAATGTAGATGCATATTTTATTATACCTACTTAACTTTTATCGACATTTATCTAACTCTATATTTATTGTTCTAGTATCAGAATGTAGTTTAAGTTAATTTGTTTTGGTTTCAACAGATGTTTTTTCATATTTTTGATTCTTGTTTTCACATCCTTGCGCCCCCCTTTTTGTTACTTCACGCCCCCCTAGGGGGGCCTGCCCCACAGGTTGAGAACCACTGAGCTACAAACCGAAAGCTATGTCTACTCTATGTCTAGTTATTAATTAAAAATATTAGGATACAACTAATGGAGCATACTCGGCACAAAAAATAAAAGAATAGGGAATTTAAAAAATGAGTTACAAACTTGGAACTATTGCAAAAACACAATTATTTCTATATTTTTTATGAAATCTCACACTAATTCTCAGTTCTAAGAGAGAAATAAAAAGAACAATAGTGATATAGTGAAATTAGTTAGTGGTGAAATGACTCATTGGCTGGAACAAAAGCCAGTAGGCACAGGGGTCTCCAGAACTGAGAATGGAAAATACAGTTAGAAACACAGACATATTTATAATCACAATGTAAACTATTACCATAAGCAAGACTTTAATCAAGAACCAAGAAAACTTTTAGAAGGAGGAGGCCTTGGGAAGACTGAATCATTTAGTAATACTGTTGTCTCTGCTTTTTAACTGATATATAGATAAAACGATGCATCCTAAACACTTTTTTTCTGGATGTTTTTGCAACCCAAAAACATGTAAGACTTAGAATCAAAAAACAAATCTTAAAACCTCAGTCATGAAAACCTGAGGTTTTAATAGGTGCCTGAAAAAATATTCAGTTTAGACAGGTGTTTGTTTGTGCGTGAGTGTGGTTCACTAGAACGGCATCCTGTTTCTTACCTTGTATTCCAAGTTTCTTGAGCCGATGCCAGCCTTATATGATATTCATTTGGAATTAGAAAATTTCAATAAGTAATTAATGAATACTGGAAAATAGAAAAAGTACATTTGGCCATTGAGAGAAAGAGAAAGAGAGAGAGAGAGAGAGAGAGAGGACTTCACCAGAAAGGAATTGCTTATATTGCTTGTATGGCAGTAGCTCTCATCCTTTTTGGTTACTCAATCACCAACAACAATTGGTTTCTGGTGGGCCATTTATATATTACTGGTAAGACAAAAGGCTGGAACTATAGACACCTGTTTTATTTATATATGTATGATATATATGTTTTAATATTAATACCGTTTTCCTTTTGTAATAATAACAATGGTCACAGTGAAAAAGAGTATTGACTAGACCAAGTTAGGCAACAAGCCCATATGCCCTGAGCTGCAAGGCATCATCACTAGTCAGTACAATAAAAATCAAGCTAAAAAATCTTCATATTTATTTAAGTTACATAATTATGTATATTCATTTATGAAAATTAATACATTTTGTATAAATATACTATTATACATTATGTATAGGCAGGGCCGGATTTTCCTATAGGCTAACTAGGCTTCAGCCGAGGCCTCAAGATCAAGAGGGGCCTACATTCAAATTGTTAGCAATTTGAACAAACTTAAAAATGGGAGGTGAAAGGGCCTCATAAGTGGAATAGCCTAGGGCCTCTTTTCATCTAAATCCAGCCCTGTGTATAGGGTGGCATGGTGGCACAGTGGTAGCACTGCTACCTCACAGTTAGGAGACCTGGGTTCGCTTCCCGGGTCCTCCCTGCGTGGAGTTTGCATGTTCTCCCCGTGTCTGCGTGGGTTTTCTTCGGGTACTCTGGTTTCCTCCCTCAGTCCAATGTCATGCAGGTTAGGTGCATTGGTGGTCCTAAATTGTCCCTAGTGTGTGCTTGGTGTGTGTGCCCTGCGGTGGGCTGGCACCCTGCCCAGGGTTTCTTCCTGCCTTGCGCCCTGCGTTGGCTGGGATTGGCTCCAGCAGACCACCGTGACCCTGCAGTTAGGATATAGCAGGTTGGTTAATGACTGACTGACCGACATTATGAATAGATATATCATTCTACTTTGCATATACAGTATAATGTATTTTCATATACTGGGTTGGGGAGAAGTTTTAATGAATACAATGGGGTGTTTATGTGCATTAAACTGAAAGCAATTAATGTTTGATTTTAGAATAGAATAGAATACCTTTTATTGCCATTGCATTGAGAACAATACAACAAAATTTAAAACAGCTCTCCCAGAGATGCTTTCATCACTCACACACACATCTTCATGCATACACAGATAAAAAAAACTGATTGGATTTGTAAATAATGTAAAAAAATTATAATAATTAAAGTGCATAAGATTTAAAAGTGCATTTCAGTAGTTGCACACAGTTTCTCACATGAAACCAAGTCCAAAGCTATTAATATGGTGAAAGTGAAAGACAATGGGATAGAGGGCAGAATTAAGTTCTTTGGCAGTTCATCAGTCTCGTGGTACGGCACTTCAGGGCTCTGTAGTGCCTTCCAGAGGGTAGCAATGTGAAAACGTGATGGAAAAAATGGGTATTTTTGCTGATAATTCTTCAGGCCTTGCTGTAACAGCGTGACCTGTAGATGTCTTTCAGAGAAGGTAGGAAGAGTCCGATGATTTTTTGTGCTATGTCAACCACTCTCTGGAGGGCTCTGCTTCTGAACAGTTTCCAAACCATACCAGGATGGAGTAGGTCAGTAAGCCCTCTATTGAGCAGTGCTAAAAAGTCTTCAGCAAAGTGGCAGAGATGTGGTTTTTCCTCAGTATCCTTAGGAAGTGCAATCTTTACTGGGCTTTTTTTACTGCAGCAGTGGTGTTTATACCCCATTTTAGGTTACTGCTGATGCGGGTCCATAGAAACTTAAAGCTGGTCACCTGCTCCACCTCTTGACCTCCTAAAATCCAGGATGAGCTCCTTTGTCTTTTTGATGTTTATGGACAAGTTATTTACTGCACACCATCCTGTCAGCCTAGAAGATGAAAAGATTGATGCGATTTTCCTATTGTTGCCTTGATGGCACACTCCTGTGAAAAGACTAAATATCACCAGTTGCAATAATCAGAATAGATAAATAGGGTACAAAAAATGAAAAATCTTATATGAGCTTTTTATGGGTCATCAAAATTTAGAGTTTCAAAACACAAGGACATGCTCAAAGAACATCGCAGCAAGGAAAGGTGACATTTAGTCTACTTATCTTCTTTGTTCTATAAATATCAGTAGTTGACAAATTCCATATTTCTGCTGTCATTAGAATGCAATTATTGGATGCAATTACCACCATGTCAAAATACAAAGCCTTGTGAGAAAAATGGTAGGTGTAGCCGGCCTCCAGGCAGTAATGACCAAAGACTTTTCTTTTCATCTGTGTCATGATTTTTCTTTTCTCCTGTTATATGAAAAGCCACGTTTCACTATTTTGAAAATGGCTTGTGGTGGAGCAGCCATCTTGTGTTTGTTCCTGCCTTGATCCTGCTCGCTAGGAGAATAATCTCCAGATCCCTACAACCCTGAAATAAAAAAGTGTAGAAACAGTGAATGAGGGGTTCCTTAGCTTTTTGCATTTATAATGCATTTGTACCGTTCCAAGTTCTATGAACAATGGTGAGGACTCCAGCTAGGAGATGAAGTTTAATAAAACAGTCTCTTTCTTAATTATTGTTTATTGCTTAAGCATCTACATGAATTTAACATATAAACATAGTTAATATTTCCTAAAGTTTGAATAGAGTGTCTAATGCTGTAAAGAATTCATTTTTGATCTATAATGCAAATTTCAAAATCACAGTATTAAGTAGATTTGAAATTTTTATTTCATTATATATATAGAATGGTAAGTTTTAGTAGTTCTATATTGTATTATTGTTATTGCCACTTATAACAGCTAATGCCTGAGACTTAAACGCATGAAGTATCACTTGAAAATTATATTTTGCACTTTTCTTTGTCCTGCCTTTGCTCATGCACTATTCTACTTTGACAAATGATATCTAATTATGAGCCTCTAGACAAATAGCAAAATAAAGTGCATTTCATAGATTTCATTGACAAAGGGTCTTAACAACTTAAAAGTAAGAAGTCAGTGTAAAGTGGCCACAGTTTATTTTAAAATCTGTGCAGCTTAACAAAGGGTGCCAAACACAGAAAGGCAACTTTCTGCAGAGCTGTCTTGCTAAATTTGCACCTGGTTAGAATCGTTTCTGAAATTTCAGGAAAAGCTCTTTCAGTATTTCAATAAATGAACTATAAGGAAGTACAAAAACCTTCTGGAAACAAGAGGTTGCTGTGGTGTATTAATAAGACAATCATCACACAAGTACTTTACTCAGCCATCTTCTTTATAGTCTGCCCAAAAGAAAATAGTTCCCCTTTATGTTCAGTTCTCACATGTGCACCTGCAGAGCACTTTGCCTATGGTAAGCATTATAGTACAATATTTATATGACAAACACCATAATACAATTCAACTAAGTATTACACGTTAATATCTAAAAAAAGGGCAATCAAACACAATCACTTAAAAACTTATATATATATATATATATATATATATGTATTTCTATATTAAATTTGAAAAACTTTTGGCAAGTAGTGTATGGAGATGGGATGGAGGAGGGCAGATTTTCAACAACACTGCCTCCCCCAAAATGCTAGATGGCAGCTCACCTGGAGTGTAACGTTGCCCCTGATTCCTGCAGGGCATCATGGGACTTGGAGTTCAGTCTCTCAGCCCTGTTGGGTAGTGAGGGTGCCGCCAGGAGGAGCTGTGAGAGGACCGGAGTCCTGAAGTACTTCTGAGATGATTAAAGAACTTTAATTCTCCATCTGACCTGGAAGTACTGGCAAGTCACATGGACAGAAGAACAGAAGCACTTCCAGGTTAAGAACTATTTAAAGGACTGTTGGAGACCCAGCAAGTGAGCCAGAGTTGGGAGGTAGAGGACAGAGCTTGCTGGGATGGGGGGGAGGAGAAATTTCACAAATTAAATAAGATTTCAATAATTAAATATTACTGTATTTATTTGTTTATTGTGGTGGAGGTGCTTTGTGCACTATTTATTTAAAGAGAAGGAATTAAATAACTTATTGGTGTTTTTAAAACGTGTTGTCAGAGACTGTGTGTCGGGTTAAGCACTGATATAGCGCCATCTAGTGTTACAATATATATTGAAAATCTACCTTCCTCCATCCCTCCATCACAGGGGTGTCTTGGCCAGGTTCAGCCGCAGGCCAACTCTTACTATATATACATATATATATATATATATATATATATATATATATATAT
>JANRMT010062808.1:24775793-24889939 GCA_026402145.1 Polypterus bichir lapradei | reverse complement strand
GTTTTTGTTCATTTTATTTTTAGCATTTTGTCCCTCATCTTCTCATGACACACTTAAGATCCCCAGGTAGGTCTGTGTTTATGCTTTAGGCCTCTTATGCTCCTTGAGAGCAGCTATTCATGAGCCACTTCCAGTGTACCTAGAGGGACATCCTTTTAGTTTGTGCCAAAGGATAAGTAAGAATGTTCATATTGCTTACTACACGTCAATATTGCTGCTACTACTTTGTCTTGTCTTTGCACAAAATCTTGTCTTGTTTGTATTTTAATTTTACATTAAAATTTTAATTCTATTTTTAATTTATTATTTGCACTTCATGTTGTTACACTGTGGACCCTGAGCTTCGCAATTACGTCTATCTGAATACTTGTATATGGTTGAGATGACAAGAGAGTTCGCTTTGACTTTGACTTGACTGGACCCTGATGCATTCAGAGACCATCCCACTGTTAAAAGCGGGTTTTTGTTATTTTTAAGTTATCATATGAGATAAAGGGGAGAAACTTAATAAATATTAAAACTTCCTACAAGTACCAGTAAAATTATTAGAGCCTCTATAATTCTTTTTGTTCTATCTTATTGTTTAAGTGTTCAAACATCACAAAACAATAAACACCAATATGCTTCCTAGCAGGGAATGTGGAAAACGTCATCTAGGAAGCTTCTCTTCTCATTACCACTAATCTTTTTCCAACAGTATTAATTCTTAGTTTAAACACATTTTCCTTTCTACCCCTACCAGACTCTTCTTGTCTAACATCACGAACCTAAATTTTCAATTCAATGAAATCCAGGAAATAAGGCTTTTTATTTACATGTTTACTCTTTATTATATTTGCAACACGCCAGTAACGAGTTAGAAGTTGTTGGTAGCAAAGTTGTTTAATCTCTTTTTATCCCCACTTACTTATTAAATACTTCCGTAGTATCTCCTCACAGCCAAAAAAGCATGAGGTAATGGACTCACGTGTTGGTTCTGGCAGTCCTAAAAGGCCCCTGGAGCTATATTTGTAGACCTTCCGCCTCTTACTCAGAAGCAGAGCATAATCATGTTTTGGATGATTACATGTGTAGATTATAATTCTTTCTGGATGCTATCATGGTCATGGGCGTGTTGTAAAGTGGTGTGACCTATCTGGTGAAACTTGATTTTGTTTTTAAAGGAATTTTATACTGCCTTAATTAGGTTTTTGTCACTTATACATTAAATACAAATAATTTTATTTCAGTGTAGGTGTGATTTCAACACAGATGCATAATCTCTGTCAATTTTTACAGATCTTTTGACATAGTTTTATAGTAAACTTCTCCACCACAGAACTGTCTAAATGTTGTTTCTCAATGAAGACACTGTTTTCACTGCAGTGCATAAAGAAAGATTTTATATTTTGCCATGGATATTCTATAAGATCAAAAACTGAGACAACTTGGTAATGGTCAATGCTAAGTAATACTCAGTGGGAACATAACATTAAGCGAACACCAACCCTCTGTTTAGCTGTTTCTCTTTCTTGTGACAGTTTGGCAAACTCGATCTGGACAGCTCTAGAAACAATTGTCTCATCTTTTTGCCATGTTTAAATTGTTAAGCAACTGTGTATGCTTACAAAGTTTTGGAAGCAGCCATATCTATCACAAAAGCTATGTTTTTTGTTTGCTGTATTATTTTCATAATCTGAGAATAATAGATACATTCACAGGAAAGTTGAGAATTGGGTAACTCATGGTTCACAGAAAATATGAGGACATACTTTTTATGTTTTCTCTGCTATTAATGAACAGAACTTTAATCCTAAGGACTGTGGAAATAAAGAAGGTATCAGATGATATTTTCTGTATCATTGATTATGGAGGGATGTTTTTGTAGAGTCCACTGCAATGCAGAGAAATGAGGGTCAAAGGATGACTTCAGCATACACTTCTTTTGGGATGGAGACACAGTTTCAATCATTAAACTCTTGATATGTCATTGTTGACTGTTTCTAACTCAAATAGGTTATCTATCTTAAAAATAATTATATTACTATTTTCCACACTTTTTTAGCATACTGAGCACCCTTTTCTATATAAATTCACCTCCCATACATTCTCCTTCCCCATTCTCTGCAGCAATAAATACAATGCATAAAGCAACCAGGGAAATGCGATGTCACTTTAACAAAACTTTAAAAACAATTACTTTTTTCAAGCATTTAGCCAAAACTTGATCAAGAACAAATAATACAACACTGTTTAATATTTCAAAGAATTATGAAAAGGATTTGCATACCACTTTTCTTTGGTTAATTCGAGTGTTCATGAACACACTTTAAGGAATGCTGTGAGAAAAGTGTTATGACTAGGAGAATATCAAGAAAGAAATGATTATCTAGGGTGATCATTTCTACCCATTTGATTCAAGGAATATGAAGACTACTAGAGGACTGCTCTGTGGACAAATGAGACAAATTTGAACTTAGTATCTTAATCCCAAATTGAACGTGTGATGAGGGGTTGGGTTTGGTGCTGCTTCACATTTTACAATCTTGGTTATTTACTTTAATTGAGGGGACAACAAATTATAAGAAAGAATGTTGCCATATCCATCATTTACCACAATATGGACCATACAGTATACCATGGGAATGATCCCAAAATACAAGGAAGTGTAAAAGAGAATGACTAAAGCAATAAAATATTAACATTTAGAATGATTGAGTCAAAATCTTGACTTGAAACATACAGAAATGTGCCATTGACTAAACAGAGCCCAAAAATCATAAGGAGAGGAATCAGCTGCCTAGTAAGGGAATGGACCAAATGTACCTCCAATTAAATGTGCAAATCTATTTAAATATACAAGAAATATCTGAAGTTTGGTTCAAGGTTGTGCTATTCATTGCTTAATAGATAAATAATACTTTATCTGTCCCCTTTGTCCCCAAGGGCAAATTAAAATATGAGGAGTTTCATTGGTTTTTCAACATAGGCAGAGAATGTGGAATTACTGTCATCAGTGGAGGTATGAAAAAGTTCACCTTTTTGTTTGTTATTTATTTAATCAAAATATCACAATATTCTCCAACCGGCTTAATCCTATTTAGGGTCTTGAGTTGCCAAAGACGATTCTGCTTCTATAATTGGCAATTTAATAAAGTTGAAGTCACGTTTAAAGTAAAATAAATACAGGAGTTCAATTTTTTCTAATAGTTCCTCAGATCTCTTCTTAGCGGTTATCTCTTTTATCAATAACTAGCAAAATACCAGTGCTTCGCAGCGGAGAAGTAGTGTGTTAAATAAGTTATGAAAAAGAAAAGGAAACATTTTAAAAATAACGTAACATGATTGTCAATGTTATTGTTTTGTCACTGTTATGAGTGTTGCTGTCATCAAGGATTTGATTATCATTATTTCTTTCAATCAGGTTCGTATTTGGAGGACGTGTTGTGTTCAAGTTACATTCCATGTTTGTCAACCGTTGTAAAGATAACAGGTTTCATTCATCGAAGTGTTCACTACCCAAATCGCTACTCGTGAATCTAAGATGTTTAACAGGCATTCCCGGTATTAAGTTGTGGAATTGCCTGCGAGTATTTAGCGACAGTGTCTCTATGAACTTGTGGATTTGCCTGCGAGTATTTAGCGGCAGCGTCTCTATTAAATTGTGGATTTTTCTGCAAGTATTTAGCGACAGCGTCTCTATGAACTTGTGGATTTGCCTGCGAGTATTTAGCGACAGCGTGTCTATTAACTTGTGTATTTTTCTGCGAGTATTTGGCAGCAGCGTCACGAAGTTGTTTTCGTCTAGCTGCATCAGAAAATGTACCACGACGTCTGACACACCTCCATTTTACTGTTTTCTCACAGCTTGGATTGCTGCTGTCATAATCAGTTTGAGTTTCATGGTTTGTTTCAATTACGTTAGTATTTGCAGGACTTGTGTTGAAGTGACATTCGGCATCTGTCAAGCGTTGTAAGCATACAACCAGCTTCGATAACTTTGCATCCAGCTTTTGAGAGTTGAAACATTCATAAACATCAAAGTGTCCACTACTCAAATCATCACTTGTGAATCTAAGATGTTTAAGAGGCATTGGCGGTTCTCCAAAGGTGTAAAATATTTGGCCATTTCGGTACACTTGAAAGCGACAACCGAATAATTCAGCCACAGCCATCAACTCACATGCAGAAGCATAGGTGAAGGGCTTAAGCATTTCACTCTTATAGTGTCCCTGTGTAGTATAATTATCTTCTGTACCATCATCAGTCCACACCTTGAACCTGTCCCAGTCATTCAATACATAAGACACAGTGTTTCTCCAGATATCAAGAGTGAGCCTGATATGGTCGTGCAATATGTAACACAGAGAATGGAAAAGGCAGGCGGCATCTCCGGGCATGGAAACCACTCGGTAAGTGACAGTTCTTTGATCGATGGTAATCACCTCGATAGACATCTCACTACCCAAATCACTACTCATGAATCTAAGATGTTTAACAGGCATTCCCGGTATTAACTTGTGGATTTGCCTGCGAATATTTAGCGGCAGCGTGTCTATGAACTTGTGGAATTGCCTGCAAGTATTTAGCGACAGCGTCTCTATGAACTTGTGGATTTGCCTGCGTGTATTTAGCAGCAGCGTGTCTATTAACTTGTGGATTTTTCTGCGAGTATTTGGCGGCAGCGTCACAAAGTTATTTCCATCTAGTTGCATTAGAAAATTTACCTCGACGTCTGACATGCCTCCTTTTTACTGTTTTCTCACAGCTTGGATTGCTGCTGACGGACGGCCTTATATGGGCAGGCAGTCAATTACGTGGGAGGCGTGGGGATAGGTACGCAACTCTGCCTCACACGGCGACCGAGCTGCAGGCTATGGACATATATATGTACGTAAGTAGGATTCAGTTATGACCGCTACACATAGAATTTCGAAATGAAACCTGCTCAACTTTTGTAAGTAACCTGTAAGTAATGAGCTTGCCAAATTTCAGCCTTCTACCTACACGGGAAGTTGGAGAATTAGTGATGAGTCAGTCAGTCAGTGAGGGCTTTGCCTTTTATTAGTATAGATAAATATATAAAAACTTTTAAGAAAAAGTAATTGTCAGTTTACACCAAATCCAAACAAATATATTTAAATGAGGTTAAAAAAATAGAACAATAATTCATCAAAGCATACTTGTTTGATCTGTAATTTTCCAGGTAGCATATCTGCCAGTAAATAATTAAAACACATTTTTCTCATATACTGGACATAATATATAAAGCAAACAGTGATCTTGGAACACACTTAAATTGACTTAACAGAACATAAAACGAGCCTCTACGGTACAGACAGGACAACTTCTAAAACTGCAGTGGATTCTTTCTTTTGCTGGTAGCAGATATGGTGGTGGTAGGTAAGTATTAATGTTTGTAAATGCTATGAATATGTGATTGTGGCATCTGAAGTTATAGAACAGAGGAGAATAGATTCCCATGTAATTATATAATGATGCACTTAGTGAACATTTTTTTTTGATGTAATAGAGTTACTAGAAAAAGAGGTTGTTCAGGTGACAAAAATGTCTTCTAATGTAATAGAAACAATGATACCTTTAAGTTAAATCAATCATTGATTTTGTTTATTTTACAGAGGATAAGTGGCTGTTATGAATAATATGAACATCTTGTATATTGATTATTTCTCCATGGAACTATCTAGGGAGTTTCATCACTGTCAGTTTATTATCTCCTTGTATACTTATTTGTTTGTTTGTTTTCTGTTTCAACAACTTAGAATGATATTAACTGCTCAGGCAGAGGGCGATGTAAAAATACTACCACCCTCATAAACTACGATAAGTGCCAAGTTACGAGATACACAGTGTTCTGGCTTCTCAACTGCATTATATGTTTTGATTTTAATTATTATGACCAAATACATGATTAATGCATTTTCATATTATTTCAAGCTTGGACTTTTTGGATTTCTTCTGGATTTAAAGTACAGGTGACTTTCTGTAAAGAGGTAGCATGTTCTTTTGTTTACAAGGATTTTGTCTAGGAGTTCCAGTTCCTTGTTGCAGTCTAAGATGGTTAAAGATTCTCTCTGACTGAGTGTGTGCGAATGTATGCTGGGACTGTCTGATAGACTGGGCTTTGGTCAAGCTTCTTCCTTAAAACTCATTGCTATCAAGATTGGCTTTAGTTTCTTGTAAAGTAAAATATATGTGCTAAAAATGGATTAACAGATGGGTGAAATAAGTCAATTGTATATTTTCCAAACCCACTCACTTTCATACAGGTTGGAACAAATGCTGGATATAATAATAATAATAATAATAATAATAATAATAATAATAATGACAGAAAGTATATTAGTGTGCTCCCAAACTTTTCGAAACTGGAAAAATAACTAGACACTTGCAACATCTTAACTGTGAACACTTTTTGGCTAAATGTACTGTTTAAAACTCATTCAGAATGGACATGAAGGCACATTCTTGCTATTCCAAGCACAAGAAAATAACTTTGAAACATTGTAGTTTCTTCTTATGTTGTAAAATATAAGAACTTTCCACTTTAGATATAATAAGGTGCCAGAGAGTATCACTGGTTTGTTGCACAGTTACCAATAAAGAAAATAAACTATTACTATTTTCACAATCTACTAATGTGCTTAAAAGTAAATATAAAGTGAAATGTGGGGAAAGAAGTATGAAGTTTTATATAGGGAAAAGATAAAAACATAAATAACACACAATATTTAATATTTAGAGCAAAAATATGAACCTCCACATCAGGAAGTTAAGAAAGATAACACCTCACCCAATCTCTTAAATAGAAAATCTCTAAGAATTCAAACCGAACCTAATTGATAACATTAACTCTGGAAAAGATGACGTTGCTATAATATAATCAGTACTTCATATTCAAAACAATGCATAGATCAAATAGAAAACCAAAGGACCAGAAACTGTTTAATTTATAGTAAACTGTGATTTCTGTCATGAAATATAGAAATTCTGACAAAAAATATTTTGACACTATTTATTTTCTACATAACCAGCACAATACATCTTGTCACGTTTTCTCTATTGTTACAGTGCTGTAGAATGGGGAATCTCAAAAGCTAAATCTAGCCTGCTCATGGGTGGAAACGATGTCAGTGATGGATAATGGCCTTTTCAAATTAGTCTGCTAAGTGGAAACAAGCATGCATGTGCAGGAACACTGGTGTCATGTTCCTGGGTGCTAATACTCGACATTGTTTCAGTAAGATATTTCATTGAAATTCCTAAACCTAATTAAGTTTGAAAGGACAATTGCAATCTTAAATTACTTTAATTACATTTACCCATATTTAGATTCTCTGCATTATGATGTGATGAAGCCCTAAACATTTTGTGGAGTATGTTATGTTTTCCATTATTTTGTGTACTAACAGAGGAATTTGGTGTTATCCACAATAAAACTAAAGGGGATTTTTGGGTTTATGTTTTTGATGTCCAGAAGGTGTTATTTATTTCCATGAACATTATACTAAAGCTTCTAATTTCACATATTTTTAATCTTTCCTCCAGCTACTGCAATGCATACTCCTGAGTAAATGGCATAAAGTTTCTCATGAGTATGGAAAAGGACTTTGCAAGGCAAATCTAGCAATTTTCAATGACTGGGTGATAAGTCAAAGGAAAAACAAAAAGGAGAATGTCTGTTTAAATTATAGCTTATGAGTTGGAATTAATTTGTTTCCATCCTATGTTCTTGGGAAATTATAGTCTATACTTTTTCTAAAAAAGCTGGTGCAGAGTTATAAGGAGCTCAAGCCTATGCTAACAAATGCCAGCCATGGAGAAGACATCAGTCTATTGTAGGGCACAATCACACTTACACTTGCTTAGCCACTTTAGTGGAACCATTTAATAACATCTAAATTATGGGCAAAGACATAAGAAAACATCGGGGACTGGAATATATTTAAACCCCCCACACTGGAAAATGCCAGAAATTGAAACAGGTCATAAAGACTATGAAATATTGTTTCCTGCTGTGTTGCTGGCTGTGCTATCAGATTATCCATTCACTTTTTAAATCTGCTTGATGTGTGTTAAGTTTATTTTAAACTTAAGGCTCAATGTTCTTCATTTCTGTGTAAATTTACGGCATGCCATATTTGAAAAAGATTTTTATTTTTACCATTATGACAGGGGCATCATCAAAGTGGCATTTTGTAATGGGTTTCCAGTGTAGCCCCCATCATTTTCTATGAACGCAGCCATGTTGTTTATGATGAGTATGCCCAATGATGTCTACATGACTGTCAGTACTTAAGGAATGAAAGCTTTGGGATGAATTTAAAACAATTTGCAGGACTACTCCATTCTAGTTGGGACTTTTCAATTTCTAGTTAGGTTTTGAACTGCTGGTTTCATATCTTTTGGCTACTGACTTTTGGATTTTTGTTTTGGTTTTCCTCTTCATTACAGGGTCACAGGGAGCCATAGACTATCCAAACAGTGCTGGGTAGATGGGGGGAATGAAGCCTAGATGGAACCACAGTTAATCACATGGCGCACTGAAAAACACATTTTTATAATTACTCAAGCCAACCTGATTTCCATTAATTTTTGCAGTACATTATCAAATAATCAAATCAAATACTGCTCTATGTTAAAGTCTGATATTTGTAAGCATCTTTGCAGATGTTTTGGATGTTTTCTTATGTAATACATTTTCCTATCATTATGAACATACAGTATAAATTATGATCCTTTCACATAAGCTAAAAACTGCACTGTGGTGTTTAGGAGAATGCTGTGCAATGTATGCATTGTTGGATTGCAGGTTTATCTGTAAGACGTTTCATTAACCATTTCAACATAAGGGTTATGAGGGACGGCCAGCATCTTTATCTAGCCGGGACGCCTCCTTAAAGGAAGGACAGGGGGAAATGGCTTTTGAAGGGCACTGCCCTGAATTGCTACTTTGCACCATTTTTTCTCTCATGTCTTCCTATGCCTTACCCCCTGACATGTGCCATCAAAGCCAAATCCCTTGAACTCCATTAAATTTATACTTTATTCATATTTCCCAGCTATATAATGCTTTTTGTGTTTTTTTATGCATTATTTCTATATTATACTTTTTTCAGTTTACTTTTTCTTAGGCCCAACCTATTCTGGATGGCTATATCAGGACCCTAGGATCTGAATGAGGTGAACTCTCCTAATATGCAAAAAATAAATGTCAAGAATATTGTCTACTATGACTCAAGGACTGCACACAGTATTCTCGAAAATGACATTGCTCTTGTTGAACTTGAAAAACCTGCCAAGTTCAATAAGTGTTCAGCCAGCACATCTTCCTCCTGACACGATGATGGTGACTAATAGAGAGAAATGCACAATACTTGGCTGGGGATTAACAAGTAAAAAAAGGTAATGTTTTACTTTACACATTAAACATTTATTCAGTGTGCAACTCTGCTCATATACTGTAGAATCTGTAAGCATTTCAAAAATTACATGTTTAAAATCATGAATATTAATTTAATTAATTAATTTTATTTTACAATATGTCAGGTTCACCAAGCAGAAACCTTTTGCAATGAAGAGTAAACCTTTGCAACAACTCTGACTGTCAGAAACTGTTAAATACCAACATAACAGACAGGATGATCTGTGCAGGAGTGGATGATGGAAGAATTGATGTCAGGTAATGGTTTGACCTTTTCCATTCAAAAGCAATGCAATCATTTAATTGAAAAAAAAAATAACTGTTGTAATAAATTAAAGACTCGAAAAGCCACAAAAAGAGGTGGGGAATGTCCCCTTATAATGTCTGTCGGACAAAGTGCAATAAATGAGCAAAAAATGATCAAAAAACAAACGCAATTGAGAACGGAGTAATGAACACACTGAGTTTTTATAAAAAATGGTGGCAGGAAATGATCTGTACATGAAATTACATCAAATACAAAGAATTGGAAAAGACGTCATCATGGATGGCCGGAAGTGATGTCATATGGGGGAGCCGGAAGTGACATATTCTCGGGAGAGCCAGAAGTGACGTCATCAATGTATTTCAGAGTTGGATGGAAGCCATTTTGGTTGACCGGAAGTATTGCGGGTAAGTTATTGTTTGTCTTTTTGATTCTGTTGTTGGAGAGAGACATACAACTATGACACACTCCTAATAGCTGGTGACTTTAACTTTCATATCAATAATCAGTGTGACCTGAAAGTAAAAGAATTTATGAACCTCCTGAACTCTTTTGATTTGAGACAATTCATTAGTTAGCCCACACACAAAGCAGGTCATACGTTAGACTTAGTAATTACTAAAGGACTAAAAGCTGATGTGAAGCAGATCATTAATATTGGTCTATTAGACCATTTACTTTTACTATTTAATATAGAAATAATGATAGAAAATATTCACAAGAAGCATATTGTTAAAAAAACACTTCTTTGATTCATCAGCAGCTTCAAAATTTACAAACATTCTAAGAAAACAGTCCGTTTGTAGTGCTAACTACAATAGCGAGGATAATGTAAGGTGGAAAATTTTAATACTTAGGTGAGAGCTGCTGCTAACATAGTCGCACCTGAAAAGATAAGTTAAAGTTAAAAAATCTTCTAGCATTGTTATACTATGGAAGACCCAAAGAGTGTCTGATTTAAAGAGAACATGCCGAAGAGCTGAGCGTAAATGGATATAAACTAAACTAACTATCCACTATGAGATATTGAAGTTTAAAATAACAGAATACAATAACACAGTCCGTCTTGAGAGGCGCTGCTATTTCTCTAGAATTATAAATAATAATGCTAGTAATCTCAGAGTCTTATTCTCGATTGATCATCTGCTAAACCCAGGTAACTCAATGGAATGCCTCCAAAATACTTCCAGTGAAACTTGTGAGGATATTGCTGTATTTTTCAATCAAACAATTTATGATATTAGAAATAATATAGTATATCTCCCCAACACTGATCCTCTTAAGCCCCAGTACTCCATTATAAACAGATTAAATTCTTTCACCAGGATATATTTACCTGATTTATATAAAATAATTTCTCAACTGAGACACTCCACCTGCGTCCTTGACCCAATACCAACAAGTTTTTTCAAAGAAGTATCGGGCATGCTAATTGATAGTATTGTTGACATAGTAAACTCATCATTAGACTGCCAGACTGTCTTAAGACTGCTGCAGTTAAACCCCTACTCAAGAAAAATAATCTTGACTCCTCTGCTTTTGAAAATTTTAGACCTACTTCTAACTTGCCTTTCTTAAGTAAAATTCTAGAGAAGGCAGTCATTATGCAGCTAAATGACCACCTCAATAAACATGCTATTCTTGATAAGTTTCAGTCAGGTTTCAGAACAAATCACAGTACGGAAACTGCACTCATTAAAGTAGTAAATGACTTACGGGTAAATGCAGACAGAGGCTGTTTATCTGTTCTCATCCTCTTAGATCTGAGTGCCGCATTTGATACCATTGATCACAATATTCTTAGAAATCGCTTTAGTCAGTGGGTGGGCATCTCTGGCAGTGTCTTAAATTGGTTTGAATCCTACCTGGCAGGTAGAAAATTCTTTGTTAGTTGTGGTAATTATACTTCAAAAAACACATGATATTCTATATGGTGTTCCCCAAGGCTCTATCCTGGGTCCACTGCTCTTTTCGATTTACATGCTTCCGTTAGGTTAGATTATCTCAGGGCACAACGTGAGCTACCATAGCTATGCCGATGACATGCAGCTGTATTTATCAATAGCACCTGATGACCCCGACTCTGTTGATTCACTAACACAATGTCTCACTTGTGTTTCTGAATGGATGAGTAGTAATTTTCTCAAACTAAATAAAGAGATAATTGAAATTTTAGTAATTGGCAATAATGGATATAATGAGGTTATTAGAAATAAACTTGATGCATTAGGATTAAAAGTCAAGATGGAGGTAAAGAATTTAGGGGTAACTGTTGACTGTGACCTGAATTTTAAATTGCATATTAATCAGATCAGTAGGACAGCATTTTTTTCACTTAAGAAATATAGCAAAAGTTAGACCTCTTATATCATTGAAAGATGCTGAGAAATTAGTTCACGATTTTGTTTTCATTCGACTAGATTACTGCAACGCACTCCTCTCAGGACTACCCAAAAAAGACATCAATCGATTGCAACTAGTGCAGAATGCAGCTGCTAGAATCCTAACTAGGAAAAGAAAATCCGAGCTCCAGTTTTGATGTCACTATGTTGGTTACCTGTGTCATTCTGAATTGACTTTAAAATACTGCTTATGGTTTACAAAGCCTTAAATAATCTTGCTCCATCTTATATTTCAGAATGTCTGACACCTTACATTCCAAATCGTAACCGTAGATCTTCAAATGAGTGTCTGCTTAGAATTCCAAGAGCTAAACTTAAAAGAAGTGGTGAGGTGGTCTTCTGTTGTTATGCACCTAAAATCTGGAATTTCCTGCCAATAGGAATTCGCCAGGCTAATACAGTGGAGCACTTTAAAATACTGCTGAAAACACATTACTTTAACTATGGCTTTCTCATAACTTCATTTTAGTTTAATCCTGATGCTCTGTAATATTCAATTAACTATCATTACTATTTATGGTGGCTCCAAAACCCATACTAACCCCTACTCTCTCTTCTGTTCTTTTTCCTGTTTTCTGTGGTGGCGATCTGCGCCACCACCACCTAATCAAAGCACCGTGATGTTCCTACATTGATGGATTAAAGGCCAGAAGTCCACGTGACCGTCATCATCAAGTCCTTCCTTGAGAACCCTGAATACAATGAGGACTGATCATTTGTGTTAGGTAGAATGCCTAGAGGGGGCTGGGCAGTCTCGTGGCCTAGAACCCCTGCAGATTTTATTTTTTTTCCAAGAGTTTTTTCTTTTGGAGTTTTTTTTTGTTTTTTTCTGTCCTCCCTGGTCATCGGACCTTACTTTTATTCTATGTTAATTAGTGTTCTCTTATTTTAATTCTTACTTTGTCTTTTTTTTCTCTTTCTTCATCATGTAAAGCACTTTGAGCTACATTATTTGTATGAAAATGTGCTATAAAAATAAATGTTGTTGTTGTTGTACAATCAACCCTTCTTCGCTTGTAATATCACTCACCTTAGAGCTTGATGGCTGCTTCCCATGTGCACGTGTGTGACACTGTCTGCTAGATTAATATTTAAGGACATTTAGTGTTTATTTCAAATATTCTTTCATTTGACCAACAATTCATATTAAATTAATAAAACTACTTTTACATTTTTTGTATGTTTTACTACGTACATCATCATCATCATCACTGGTGTAATTGGAAATTTTCCAGTTTCACACAGATTGAGGAGTTACCCTCAAATAAAATTTCCTCCTCTCTCTGCAGTCCTGAGTATCCTTATAGAAAGACCCATTCTTTTTGTATCATTTAACACCACCTCCAACCATGTATTCTTTCACTGCTTGCAGAAACATTGTGTTAAATGCCAGAGAGACTCATTTGAAAGCAAGAAGTGGCAACAGCTTCCAGAATTTTTTTCCTTGCATCTATTGCCCTGACTGTCACTGCTGTGCCCACATCTACGTCTACACTCAACATTTCACCTAACTACAACTTCCCTACTTTCTGTAAAATTTTTTTTCCTGTTATTGGCATACAAGAGCTCCCATGGCAAACCTTCACACTCTTCTCTGGTTGCCACCTCCATTCCTGTCATGGAAAGCAACATAATCATAATGGACTGCTGGTGTACTAATAACTTTTACACATTCACTATTCCTAATTGCTGTTATAACCACCATTCCTGATACCTTATACATTGACATCATCACAGAGACTAACCCTACATCCACAACTAACTTTCTCAGTGCCCACTTCACATTCTCTCTCTTGAAGCCATGTCAGGTGCCAGATCTACAAATGCATAATGCAGCTTCTTTCTTTTCAGCTGATGCTTTCTTGCACTTGCCTAACGCCAACAATTGCTTCTTTTCCAAACATGAAACATGTATATCATAACTTGACTTTCAGATATATTAGGTTTTTTTATGTGGTGGGACACGCAATCTGCATGACTGATCTGAAATCACATCTGCTGAAATAGTTCCATCTAAAAGACTTCTGTTAAACAATTTGCAATTTGTTAACCAGACCTGGAATAGTGACTGTAATATGCATTTTAATTTTGGGCACAAGGCGAGAACCCTTGAAAGCAGTACCGGTAACAATACGCATTCAGAGTCACTTAGGTAATTGAAATTATCAGTTAACCACACACATACAAGGATGGAAAGCCTGTGCACCTTGATAAAAACCAATGAAGACACAAGTAGAAATTATAAACTAAACAAATGAACCATTGTACCTCCCTGCAATCCCAATGCAAAAACAAACTTGCCTTTCTTTCTAATATGACCTTGTTTTATCCTGCTGGGAGATTATAGAGGAACTTTATTATGTGCAGTTAAGGAAATAAATAAATGGATTGAGGTAAGCATCACATCGTTTAGAAATGGCTGTGGAAGACCCAGTTCCCCAGAAGTCTACACATAAACCAGCAAATTTCACTCTTGAATCAGAAGCCATGTATTTTCTTGAAATCATCATTCATTAGAAACATAGGACAATAACTGTGCCATCTCAGTTTAGTGTATGGTGGTTTAAAAGGCAATAACTTTGCTGTCATGGGTTTGCGTTTCAGTTACAGAAGAATGTGAAGCTTTCTAGCAGTGATTTTAAAGATGAGCTGCAAATACACCACTCATACTTACTGTAGCCTTTTTAAATGGCACAGATCAAAAGCTGGGGCACTAGAGATGAAGGTTTATAGTAATGATTCACATTTAGCGTGTGCTTTATTTTAAAGCTGTAAATTTTACAATGTTAAGGTCTTTATATATTGATTTCATTAAAGGTTAAACTGCAATCAAGAATTAATTGATTGTCATAAGGTGCTGGCCATGTGCTAATATCTCATAAATATGAATTCTCCCACTAGGTGGATAACGCTAAAGTTAAAATACTCTAACTGAATATTTCACAATGAAAATAAATTGTGTTGCTTCAAATTAGCATAGAATGTGCTGTGGCAGGGTAACATTTTGTTAGAAATACAGTAAATCACTATTTTTCTAAAGATGCTGACTATTCTTAATTACAAGTAAAAAAGCAAATAAGCCAATCTTATGAATTGTGTGTATGGGCTTGAAGGACTTAAAAAATTGTCTCAGTAAAAACATCATTTAGTCACATCACATCATAATATACAGCATGTATACCATGGATAGGTGTTTATCCCGTATATAAATGTAATAACTATTGTTTTTTATTAACTATCACTGGAGATTGCCTGTTTTTAACAAGTATAATAATGTGTTCAGACTTTAGTTAAATTTCACGCCTCATGTACAAAATGAAGTGTGAACTTGTCTTGAATGTGAATGATATTCATTATAAAGGAAATAACTTCTTTAGAGAATTTTGCCTAAATATCTACTTTTTTGGATAAATACTGCATTTGAAATTTGTAATGCCTGTTACTGCCCTATTTTGGGGTCTGGTCAGGCTGAGATTTTGTGTAATTGATCTGTATTGTCGTGTTTCAATAAATATGCATTTGGGATGTAGGTCTTTAAGTAATTGGTTCTAATTAGTGTTTGATCTGAACAGAAGTTGCCATAACAGTTAATTGTTACCTTCTATAAGGTTATTTGATATTTGTTTGTTACAGTGGTGGAAAGAGTACTGAAAATTTGTACTTAAGCACAGATACTATTACATTGCTGAAATAATACTCAATTACAAGTAAAAGTACTAGTGTTAAAAAAGTACTTAAGTACAAGTACAAAGTACTCTTCTCAAAAACTACTCAGACTGCTAGTTACCTTTTTTGCCGTTGATATTTACTGAATTATCAATAACCACTGAATCAAATTGGAGAACCATGTAGAAAACAGCTTCTTCAAACATTTCTACATTACCGATGAAGTATATGAATGGATCAAATTCAGGAAATTTGTGTTCTAAACAAATAAACATTAAATGGGAGTTTTGCTTGTAGTATGAACTTTTATCAGAGCACCGCAAACAAACAGCTGGGCAAAAGCCTTAAAGCCTTGGACGTAATAAAATATCTTGGACAGTTCACTTTCAGAAAAAGCTGATTTTCAAAGTCTGCTTCATCCTCATCTACCTCTGCATCTTTCTGTACCCCAAACAGACAGAAAGCTTTGATAAAGTTGGATCCACCATTAGTTGTCATCCTTACAACTAACTTGGTCTCTAATCTTGTATTGGCAAAGGACATCATCAAGAGCACTAGCAATCATGTCAAATGTGTGAGACCCTCTCAATCTTTTGCATGCTAGTGCTGCAGGTCTTCTTTCCAAGGACTCTTCCTCTACCCAAAGGCAAGTGACGCCAAGGTAACTTTTCTGATGAGCTGACCAACAATTAGCGGTGGTTGCAAGAAACTGGGCTTTACCCAGTTCTGCAATTATAGTTGTCTTCATGTCATCAGCAGTGTCACAGATTGTGGTACGAATGGTGGACCTGGAGATGACCTTGGCTTGAGGTTGCAATATGGTAATTAATTATTTGAAAGCTGGCTGTTCAATCATTGCAAATAGCTGTAGACCTTCACATATGAAATTGATGATAAGCTTGTCAACAGTTGCTTGAGGATCGCATTTGCTTGCAGTTGCCAATATCACATCTGGCAACTTGCTTACTTGCTAAGAGCTTGTTTGGTGTGGCTGTGGTCTTCTGTTGACGACTAGTTGATGTCACAACGATGTCATGGTACTACTGATCAATCTTTGATAGATGTTTTTTCTGGAAAGATCACAGAGGAATTATATAAAGGAGAATATAAATTATGTCATCCAAACTATATATCAGTCAGATTCTAAACATCAATTCCTCACATCACTACTTTTAACATCAAAGAAAAAACATTTTAAAAAAATCATTCACCTAGAGTAATTATTTAAGCTAATCTTAGATTGTTTAGAATGATGTGTGGTAAATTTGTTTAATCATTAGAAACCAAACATACACCCATTTTTATATTTTATGGGAGGGGGAAAAATTTAATTTCTCCAGTCAAATCCATTTATGCAATTCCAATACTGTGTATTGGGCCCTAGTGTGCAGAAATGTTAACAAATAACAGGGAAAAGTTGCATAAATATTGCATGCAAAAAATGTGTGTTTTTTTTTTTTGCCCCAAATTGTGTGGGATTAGTATTATGTGGGCATGTCTTTAAAGGGGAGACTTGGGTGCATCGACAAAGTATTGAGCAAAGACTGTGAATACTTATGTACATGTGATTTCTCAATTTTTTTATTTTTAATAAATTTGCAAAAATCTCAAGTAAACTTTTTTACGTTGTCATTATGGGGTGTTGTGTGTAGAATTCTGAGGAAAAAAATAATTTAATCCATTTTGGAATAAGGCTGTAACATAACAAAATGTGGAAAAAGTGATGCGCTGTGAATACTTTCTGGATGCACTGTAAATGTTTAGCCATTACATTGCATCTTTTGGATACCTCAAAAATGGAAATGAAGTTAAATGGAACTTAACAAGATCGACTGTATAATGCATGCCATTTTGAAATCTCACAGAATATTTTATACAGTTAGGCTGATTGAAGTAGTTCAGCTTTTATTGTTTGACAGTGCTTGGAAAAGATTATAATTTAGGAATAATACCAGTGGCGTCCAAAACTCCCAGTAGAAATGAAGCACAATGCAATACACACACAGAAACTAAAAAAACATTTACAGAACACATTAGAATGGCAGAGAATGATTTCATGAACTGGCTTAGGTTGACATTTAGTAGGCTTTACCAAGCAGGCTAAACTAAACAAAGAAACTGTCACATGTCAAAGAGAGCTGCAAGTATCCAGACTGCTTTTTGCCAGGATAGGCCTCAGCACACTTCACCCTGAATTGCATTAAATGGGATTAAAATTGCTCTTTTATTTTCAGTTAAGTGTTAATGAGAGGAGTAATGTCATGAAATACTGCACAAGTTGTTTCTGTCCTTGCCTTAGATAGATGTAAAATGGAATTGACAAACTCTTTATGAACCACAGCATGATCCAGTTTGCCTTACATTGAGGAACAGCTGATGTTCTTGTGAACTTGAAATTCTGCATTCATATGTGATAAGCGTTGTGAAGGGCGTGACTGTTAAATTTGTAACTTTCTGAACAAAAACATAAATACAATTGTGTCATAAGTCTTTTGTACAGTTTTAAAAAAGCATGCAGTGATTAAATTAATATTTTCATTCATTTGTAATCCTGCCAACTCACAAAGTCAAAAGTGGTTCAGGCTTCAAAAACAAAAGCCAGGATGTGATGCCCGGGTTGCCTGCAATGGACATACTCCTTTTGAACCCGAGGCATCGATAGTCATGCATCGAGGATGGACTGGGCAAGTGAGGACACATTATCACAGCAAGAGTAGGTACAAAAGGTGCTCAGTGCTTTTTAATGAACAACTTTTTCTAAAACAAAGTGTACTGTTTCTTCATAAATAAATACATACAGTGCTCTACTTAGAAAATTTAAAAGAAGAGATAAGTATCAATAAATATTCTGTTAAAACTAGGGATTAAAAACAAGCTAGCATTGGTGTTTTAAAATCCTCCATCAAGTGCTCACTATCTCTCTTTAATCTCACCCTGCTCACCCATCTCCCAGATCTCCCAGGTATGTTCAGCGAGGTCAAGACCCTCCTGTCCCGGCCACCATACCTTGGCCTGACTCTTTCATATGCTATAGTGTCAACTGAACCCCCAGAGCCCGATCACTCCTGCTTTCCACAGTACTAGAGGAGTGATCCGGTCCACCCCTCTCACATAACACGGGCACAATGAGCAGATCCAGTTAAATATTACAGTAGTTCCAAATAAGCAACCTCTCCTTGTAATTCTGGGATTGGACCTGGCTCGTCTTAATCCTGAATAGAACTAAAAGGGTAGCATAAAGGACCCATGGACTTTCCCACACATCCATTAGGTAATTTTACAGGACAGATCAACTAAATAAAAAAAATTGTGGTGGAATAGGTGTAAACTATTAACTGTGCCAGCTGTAACCACACCCATGTAAATCAAGCTGCACAGTGAAGAGCTGTGAGCACAGGTTCCACTAGAGAATGCCAGGCATGAATGACACCTTCATGGATTCTGTTTCTGTCAGTCTGATCAGAAACATGCACACCAGTAGCCTGTTGGAGATCATTGTGTATGGCTCTGGCAGTGCTCCTCCTGTTCCTCCTTGCACAAAGGATCAAATATCGGTCATGCTACTGGGTTGATGCACTTCTACAGCCCAGTCCAGCTCCCCTCATGTAACAGCCCTTCTCCTAGTATCTCCTTGATGCTCTTGAGACTGTGCTGGGGGAGACAGCAAACCTTCTATCAACAGCACATATGGATGTGCCATCCTGGAGGAGCTGGACAACATGAGCAACCTGAATTGGCTGCAGGTAGCACCTCAAACTACCAGTTGTGACAAGGGCACTAGCAAAATACAAAACTGGAGAAGAATCAGTCAGGAAGGATAAGGAGAGAGCAACTGTCTGTGGCTACCACCTGCAAAACCATTCTCTTTTTGGGGGCGGTCTTGCTGTTGCCTCTCCAGTGCACCTGTTGTCACTTTCATTGACACCAAAGGAGGTGAAGTTGATTCACAATTGCTTATGCTTAACTGGACAGATTGATATCCCTAAAGTTTAACTGACTTGGTGTTAGACTGTGATGATTTAGTGTTCCCTAAAATTTTTGAACAGTTTCTATTAAAAAGCACTATCAATATCAAATGTTGTAAATTATGATTTAAAAGGTAAACTAATTGTCACATTGTTACCAATGTTTATTTATTTCACAGTTCACTCAAACTGCACCATGGACCCTGCACTGCTGTGGGGCAGCAGCACCAACCTTTTAACCACTATGCTGCACTTATTGTTGTCTTATTGTGCTTCATAGTTTGCTTGCTGTGATTTTTTTTTAAATAAACAAAGAGAATTAGTCTTTTTTAAACCTGTATAGTGCAGAGTCTTTTGAGGACAGGCTAAGTTTGAGGTGTGTAGAAGCATTTACAAATGTAAAGGTTAATCTCTAGTCTTTGTTCTGCAATTTTCATCACACCTAATTATTACATATATCAATGTTATAACTTTTAAAGAATGCAAAGTGGAAATGTATAGAAAATGTGAACAATTACAAAAGAATCATTTTAAACTAAAAATAGTACTGACATTTAGAACATCCTCATTAACAATGTGATTTGAGTATATCTGCAAAATTGGAGTGTTAACTATTCATTTTAGTTCTTTTGTGTTTCATTAATAAACATTATTTTAAGATGCTTAATTAGCACAGAGTCATACATTTCTTAAAAACAGAGCACAGCCTGGTTTATTCAGGATAATTGGGGTTGGAAATATAAAAATGTCTTTGAACACAGTGATTACTTATAATCAAAGTTAAATGTTGTTTCTAACAATATTTCTGCATAACATTTATAATAAATCCAAAGCAAAGGCTCACAAGATCATTTCCAACATTCAGATTTTTAAAAGGTGCATAGAAGCACATTGAGTGGTTGCTTTTAGTTTGTGTACAACTGTAGCATAAATGATATCTCAATTTCTTTGGTGTAAGTGATATGGAAAGATCTGCCTCATAAGAGTGGAAAGACGTATTTTTAAATGGCAGCAAAACTAAACCCCTGCAGTATTTATGATGTTGAAGGTTTCATGTTATTTTCTGTTTACTTGTCCTGGGAATACTGTCAAAGCAACAGGTCAAGCAGGGAAGATCAGACTTACCTATCTTGAATACTCCTTGTGTGGATTTCACAAGCATTTGCAGGTTAACTGTGAGCTGTAATCCTCCATGTGCTCCTGAGTAGGGTCCAGAATGTATTTTCCTGGAGCTATAGTATATGTCCTCATGAGAGGCTCAGACGACCTCAAACAAACCTTAATCCAAAGCAGCAGAGGCTCTGTCGAAGGTCTTCCTAGCTATTAAACCAATCTCAGAGTCACAAAGATTGAACATACTACTCTAAAGAAAATCTTCATTTTTGCACAAGCTAGAAACTCTAGATGTTAAAAGATATGCATTTTAACCAATACATTGATCACACCCATTTCATGTTCATTCCACTGCCAGTAGCAGAGTGTCTGTCATACAAAGACTCGTGATCCTCACACACATAAAATTTAAAGACAGAATTTTGCCACCTGAAGGCTGAAAAAGACATAAAAAATCTACTGTGCTCTGATAGATGTGATCATGAAAATCATGGGGTTTTGGGAAAAACAGGGCTCTTAGGCTTGAATCAGTGTGTAGACCCCACCTAGCTAGTGTCAAGGTTAGGGGCAGTGAGGCTTGAATAGCCCATGCATAAGAACAGTAAACCCATAATGAGCAAAGTATGAGCAGGTAATAAGAGTATGGACAGCCACAAAACAACAGAAACATCATCTGAGATTAGGGACAAAATATTCATTTTCTAAACCCGCTTATCCGGAGCAGGATCACAGGAAACCTGGAGTCTACCCCAGCAGGTTTGGATACAATTCAGGAAAAATCCCTGGTATGCAATATGTATGATATGGCTGATGTTAACAACAAAAATAGTATGATATTTCTATTGAGAGAGAGAGAGAGGGAGACAAATTGAAAAAAGGGGGAAAACATAATTCTGCTACTTAATTATTTTCACAATAACAGGTATTTTGAAATGTGAACGTAAACTAAATAAAGATAAATTAATAAATGAAGAATAAATACAAAAACACATTATTAGATTTAGATTTTCACCAGTTGGCACACTCTCTTCACTTATTATTGTCAACAGAATTCATGTAACTGAGAAATAAATTGAAACGTTACTCACTCATGTGATTTTTCTGTCCATACAGTAAAGGTTTTGTTGACCAACACATTCCAACTTCAGGAGTTTGAATTACATCTTGATATACAAGAAGCACCAAGAAATGTGGCAGCTCATCATAACGGACACAAGACTCACATGCAGCCTGGAATTTGGCTTAGTGTGTGCCACTGTAATAGTTGCTGTTTACATACTGTATTTTGGGCTAAATCAGAATTACAGCTAACATGCTGAAATTCTGTACGGGATTATCTGTATCTAATACTTCTCTCTTGAGCCCCAAAAATCCAGTGAATGGATGCACTGAAAACTACCAAGCACATTCAAAGCAAAATCATCATCTTGGTATTCTTCAATAACACTTGAACCAGAATATGTCATGCCGTCACTATGAGCTCCTGAAGAACTGTCATTATTCTCATACAGTAAATCGCTTTCTATTTCACACTATTTTTGCGCCTGTATTCAGCTTGCTCTGTCACCACAAATACTTTGTGGACACCCGCCCTCCTTCATCAGCCACCGATCATTGGATGAATATATGTGGGTGGCTCATGGTGGATGACCTTCGGTTTTAAAGTTAAAATTTACGAAGGTTAAAGCAGTGGTTCTCAACCTGTAGGGCGGCCCCCTTAGGGGGGCATGAAGTAACAAAAAGGGGGACGCAAAGATTTGAAAAAAAGAAAACAAGAATCAAAAAATATGAAAAAAGCATCTGTTGAAACCAAAACAAATGAACTTAAACTGCATTCTGATACTAGAACAATAAATATAGAGTTAGATAAATGTTGATAAAAGTTAAGTAGTGTGAGCTGGAGGGGTGATCGCACCCCAAGAAGACAAAGACGCCCCTAGGAATACCCCTGAAACACAGACTACCCTCACACTGCTCCTTACCTTCTCACTTGCGCTATAACGCGTAATACAAGCCTCACGCGATACTCTGCTAACTTAAAAGCCTTGCGCAGCGCCTGTCGGTTTTGGAATTGATTGTTTGCTTTTTCTCTCTCTCTCTCTCTGCTCCTAGCGGAACTGTCATCCCTGACTTGTCATGGAACACGTTTAAGCTCATGTGTTTGCAGTGTTTGAATAAAAATCCTTCTTGTTTCTACGACCTCCTGTGTCTCTGTGCAAATCTGTGACCCAAGCGTGACAAGAGGTATAATAAAATATGCATCCACATTTCAAAAAAATGTTAAGGGGAGCGCGATTAAAACTGTTATGAAAACTCGGGTCGCAAATACTTAAAGGTTGAGAAACGCTGGGCTAAAGGCTAATGATAAGAATATTTATTCAAAAACCAAACATGCAATTCTTATTAATATATTTAGAAAATATTCGGGATCCGCAGTCCCAGGGTAACCCATGTGTAAGTCCAGTTGTGACGAAAACTATTATTTTATTTCCATTAGTCTTTCCAGCTACTTAAATAGTAGTTAGTTTTAGTTTTTCATTTCAGTTTTGTTAATTATTTTATTTCAGTTTACTAAAATGTTTTATTAATAGATTCAGTTTTGATTTTAGTTTTCGTTAACTACAACAACCTTGGTCTAGTTACCTGCATTGTGAGGAAGTGTCAGTTACTTCACTAATGTGGCGCAATTCCCTGAGGGTGATCCAGCTTGCAGGATTGTCATTATTGAGGACTCGAACGGCTGGACCAGGCCAAGGGGATGCCCACGTAACACCTGGCTGTGACAGATAGATGGTTGTTTCCGGGGGTGGGATTGAACTACATGTCTTCCCCTGGGTGTTGCCAACCGGGATCCCAAGCTGTTCTGTTGTATAGTGGGTGCGGCAACACACTGTACCAGTGTGTGCTGCCCAACTTGACCTGACCTGACTATCTTCCTATGGCTTCTGGTTGGAGTGAACAAAGGGACATTGGTAGAAGTGTTGAAGTGCCTATTGGCAGCAGACAAAAAATATCCCCGGAGATGTTTTTTATTTCACCATGACAGAATGGGCCTGTGGCTAAAAGTACTCCAAGAAGGCACTCCCTGGAGGGGATGACAGAATTGTTCATAATGGCATCCAATTTTCCCACCATCATCCTTTCCACAACAACCTCCAGAGTGTCCCAAGTTAGTCCTGCAATGGAGTTGGCATTACTAATAGGTTTGTTAGGGCATTTGGCATCACCTGAACTCAAGTTCCTTCCCCATGAGACCACAGCAAAGAACAATAAATACACTGGCTGAAAAGTACTGGTAAAACATGTCCAGTAGATTGCTGCATGCATCAAAAGACCTGAGTCTCCTTAGGAAGTATGGTCTACTCTGGCCCTTCTTATACAGCCCCAGTATGTTGTTGGATCAGTCCAGTCTGCTGTTCATATGGACCCCTTGATACTATATTTTGTCAGATGATGACGACGTAAGAGGATATTACAATGAACTGATGCCAATGAAGCCAGATCAGGCACCAGCAATAAATTGTTTGATTGATTGTTTGTGACGTAAATGGTGTGTGAACTTGTACAGCTTGCTAATCTTTAGCAAAGAGTGACAGATAGTATTAGTTATGTAAGTTAATTAGAGAAATATGCACACATACAGGGAAATTCAGGCACAGCACCACCTAAATAGTCATGCCACTGAAGCAGAATAATACATATTATTTTTAAATTATTATTATTTTAGAATATAACTGTTTATATGTATTGACATGAAAGACAGAACATATGATAGATAAGACCAGCAAATGTAACACAGAGTTTCTCTGGAATTTTTTGATTTCACAAGCTTTTTCATTTACTATTTCTCTTTTGTAATTTTACCATGATGTCAATTTTCTTTTGGTCGGCCATGGCTGAGAAATGGCAAAACCTTTGGGTGACAATCAAAGGCTGTTTACTTTCCAACTTAAAAAAGCTTGTAAAAGTTAAAAGTTTAAATGACACTGTCAGTCGTCATTTTGCTGCATGGTAATAAATAAATACAAGGCGAGTCTTTAAGTGGTTGCTTATTAGCTACTTAAAAAAACTTTTATCTTGGCAAAGGTAAAGCAGTTTTATGATACCTACACTTCAAGGATCATCACTCTTCTTTGCACATCATATATTTTGCTTAAAGGTTACAGTTCCTTTTGTGCAGTGGAAACGCAACACATGAAAGTGACCAGAGACCACAAGTGGCTTAGGGTCTACATCATTCAGGAGCTCATTGGTTCCTGAATACAAGGTTCCTGTGGCGGGAACATAGTTATTGATTTTGCCATGTGGTCCTTTAATCTGTGTCCATTATCTGTGTCCTTTTGGGACATTGTATTCCTTGGTTCTATCGAAAAGTGTTAAACACCTTGCCTTTGCAGCTTCAAAAGGAAAGGCATGACTCTTTCTGTAGTACTGAAGTTCCCTTCATATAGTAAAGCCTTTTCTTAGTCTTGCAAGACTTAGCTCTTTTCTGACACAGAGCTTAAACGTGGAAGGGAGGAGTTTCATAGATAATGACTGTAGCTGATGTGACAATGACACTATAACAGCGCTCAACCCGACAGACCACAACCACAGACAGATGCAGAAGGCACAGTGATAAAACAAATAAATGTTTTTATTTCTTTTTCCTCGCCTGTGGGCAACACCTTCCTCGTTCTCCACAGGCACAACACAGTCCCACAAGCACAGTACCACACAATTCTTCTTCTTTTTACTTTTCTCCACCACTCCTCTCCGGCAAGCTTCGGCTCCCTCCTCCCAACTTTGGCTCTCGGAGTAGTGGCTGCTGGCTCCTTTTATAATGCACCCGGAAGTGCTCCAGGTGCTTGAAGACCTAATTCCGGCAGCACTTCTGGGTGTGGCAGAGGAGCTACTCTGTAGGGCTCAGCAGCAGGTACAGTACTCCTTGGCAGCGCCCATGGATCCCAAAAGGGCTGCACCAAACTCTAACTCCCATGAAGCCCTGCAGGAGTTCTAGGCACTGCTGCAACCCAGGGGGGCTGCCATCTAGCATCCCGGGGGAGGTACTGTCCTGGCCATGCTTCCTCCCCTGGTCCATACAGTAAAGAGGCGTCCCGGCCGGACAAGGACCACAGCCATCTGTGACACTGTGTTTACCCAAAATTACCTAAGTTCTGCAGCTTCAGTATGGGTCATGGGATTCTGGCAAAATCTTGACGCGTTGAAATGATTCCACAGACAAAATATCTTCATTTTTTAAACCTAGTAAAAACGCAAAGTAAAACAGTTCACACAAAAATATAAAAAAAATCGTATTGCAAAGGAAAGAAGGGTTCTGTGTAAAGCTTATAAATCTTGTTTCATTTCTTTAAGTTTGTTTATACAGCCGGACCATTTCTAAACAGTCAGAACACTGTATGCTTATCCCATTTTCATACTGTAAATGGGTCTTTCAGTTCCTGTTGGCAATGGGGCCTATTCTAAACAACAACTGACTTAATTAACACAATGCATCTCAAATATAGAAAGAAAGTGGTATCTCATATTAACTTACAGGAGGTAAAAGACTATTCCATTGTCTATGGCTATGAAATAAAATGATATTCTATTTAAATTAAGCAAACACTAATATGAGTTTAACTTAAAGTATGAACTTTCTAAGATTGGCTCTTACAAAGACTTCTCAGTTTCACTACTTCATTGTCACATTAACAAATTGATTAGAATTTAGCTCAGTGCATTTCTCATTCACAGCATGTTCAACGAGATTTCAGAGTATCCTGCTCCAAGAGCTCCAAGAGAATATCTCTCAGGCTCAAAGATGATGTTTTAATTCTCAAGAAAGAGGGTGGATGGGCTTGCTTGCTCCAAGGACAGTGGGTTAGCTTCTTGCCCTCAAGAGCCTGCTTAAGCCTCCCAAAAAAAGTCAAGAAATATATGCAACTATATTGTACAGGACAGTATATCCTCTCCTGATTAGATGAGACTCTGTTTTCTAGTACGGGTAAATGAATGCTTATAGGTGACTGATTGTGTCTGTCAAAACTTTAGTTGGCTATCTTTAGGTGCCTCTGTGTTCTGGAAAGAGTCTGCAGATTCATTTTTCACTAACAATGTCATGTTGTGAAATCAAGCTCAGGAAAAAAATGGTGTTGAAATGTTGGCAGAAACGTTCACCTACTCAAAATAAGTATTAGCTTGGAATGCTGGTGGGGGATTTGCAGCCCAGGTTCTCTGCATCTCTACCAATCAGTTCTTTTCTACACAGAAGGTGTAAAAAAAACACAGAAACATTTTGTCCTACACTGATACAGTAAAAAGATTGGAGTAGGCTAGATACAATCACAACTCTAAATCAGTCTTTTTCATTAATGTTTGCTGTAGGTGTTTCACCTTTGTGACAGTCATTTTAACACATTGTGGATGGTTTTGCATCATTGATTATCTCCAAGTATAAATCTAACCTTTTCGAAACAGGCCCATTGCATCAATCACACTCACCGTGTCCTTTGATGGAAATCTGCTTTGGCAAATAAATTAGAAAGAATTAATTTATGAATGTAATTAAAAATCTGAGGTGGGCTGGTGCCCTGCCCGGGGTTTGTTTCCTGCCTTGCGCCCTGTGTTAGCTGGGATTGGCTCCAGCAGACCCTCATGACCCCGTAGTTAGGATATAGCGGGTTGGATAATGGATGGATAGTTAAAATTAATTCCAGCCAAATAAAATATTTCAAAAGACAAATTGAAATGCTGAGGATAATGGAGTAACTGGAATGACACAATTAAGATCACATTTATAGGCAAAACATGGAGAGGAAAAATAGTTAAATGAATTCATGACCTAATTTGTAGGACGGGGGACCATAAATATAGTATTTAGCTGAGTAAGGGGGAGCCTGCATAGAAGGAGGCTGCGAACACCACCACTTAAAAACATTTATTATGTTTGATTAGATGTATCATTCCTAGTGAATTAACAAGGGTAAAACAAAGCAGAATCAAGAAGTTGTCTTTAATGGAGAGCATTTCTGATGTATTAAGATGCCACCCAGAAATTTTACAAATTTGTTCCATTTTCTTATTTTCTAACTGTAACATTAAAATATATTTCATGTGGAATCCCAGGTAAATTGAGCTTTCATAAAAAAACAAAAAAACAGATTATACATTGTTTTTACAATTTTAGTTACACCAGCTTAAACAGCCTGGCCATCCATTGTCTAGACTCCACTTAATGTAATTACAAGGTCATAGGGACCCAGATTATATATAATACAATACAATTTATTTTTTGTATAGCCCAAAATCACACAATAAGTGCCGCAATGGGCTTTAACAGGCCCTGCCTCTTGACAGCCCCCCAGCCTTGACTCTCTAAGAAGACAAGAAAAAACTTTCAAAAAAACCCTTGTAGGGAAAAAATGGAAGAAACCTTGGGAAAGGCAGTTCAAAGAGAGACCCCTTCCAGATAGGCTGGGCGTGCAGTGGGTGTCAAAAAGAAGGGGGTCAATACAATACAGTACAATACATAGAACAGAACAAATCCTCAATACAGTATAAAAATAAAAATTTTAGAAGTACGGAGTAGAATTTAACAGTAGATGATATCACATAATATGATTTGAATTTGTTTAGAGTCCTGGAGAACTCATTCATCAAGCTGCCTCCCCCATTTGGCCATTCCACAGCTGAAATAGCGCTAATCCGATGAAAGGACTCCTCTTTCCCATGATTCCTGCGATCCTCCATCAGGGATGACTTTTCCTTAGGCAGGCAAAACAACTTGGGAGGTGGGCTGTGGCACCAAGTGTCACATTTGAATACGGAGAATTATATTCTAGCAGCAACTAGTATTGTAGGTCAAGGATTTCCTCTAGTTGCCACATTTAGGCTCCAATGGTGACATTTTGCAAGATTATGCCACTTCCAACAATTTATGACTCCTTCTGCTTTCAAGTTGCTGAAACTGAGATAGAATGAACAGAATCAGAAAAGCTTATTTTCAGAATCAGGTGATATTCCTGAAAGATCATTGATCTGTACCTCGCATATGGGTGGGAAAAAAAAAGATATGATGGAGTTCAGTTTTAGTTTATTCAAGTCAAAGGTCCGCAGATATGGCAGCCACAAATTTTTTTATAGAATTAAACATCATAAAAACTAAAATATAAATACTAAAAAAGTAAAATGACATGAAAAACTGCATATGTGTTTTTAAACATGAAGTTTACTGTTTTTGACATTTGAACAGGTCATAGGCACATTATAAAACTTATCGACCTAATACTAGGAATCTACTTTACAGTGTATTGTCACGCATGTGAGCTTTGGCTATGTTTTATGGTTCTGGGATCGAGTTATAATATGGTGAAGGAATTGGATGTGACACTACCACTAACAAAATTTCCATTTGCTTTACAGTGGAGGAGAAATATCTGTAGAAAGAATTATGTCACCTTCAGGCTGAACACCAACCACTTCTTTGTTTCCACTACTATCCAGCCTATAAACTCCCTGTCTCAGGAACTCCACTTCAGCCTGGATCTAGCTTTCCAGTGGAACAGATCTCTGTGAAGAAAGATAATTAAACCATGCTAATGTTGATGTATCCTTCTTTGGAATTTTTACCATCAGTTTCAACTTAGATATTAAAAGGGGTCAACCCTGGTGCTCCAAACCTTGTTTTGTTTCTGTTTTCCTATTTCACAATATAGCACATTATATCACATCTAGTTGGGAAGCTGGTTATATCTTAATGTTTGTTTTTGTCTCCTATGGTTTGTGTGTGGCTTATTTGTGTGAGGAGGCTCAATGCAGCAATTGGCCACCAGGTCACTTAAAACAGCACAGCATTTCTCACTCTTGATTTCTCAGACTTCTCTGGACTTCCTCTGGCACTGTTGGTTTTCTAGATACACTATAAATATCTTCAAATTTGTTATGCCATATCCCTTACAGATCATTGGACAATTTCTTAACCCCTTTTTTACTTTTATACTAGTTTATACTACAGGTATTTTTAATTCTTTATTCTTTTGTCATTTTTAAAATGTACTGCATAAAAACCTGAACTCTTAGCATTCAAGTTTTACTATTAATTTCAGTGGGTTGTTGGCTCAAAATATTTGAGAAATAGTCTTACTTACCTGCCCTTTTACTTTTTCTGCCTCGTGAAGGCTTCAGGTTTTTTTAACAAGAAAACATTTGTAGCTTCACTGTGTATTGGCAGATTTGTACATATAAATCTCCACACAATGAATTCTTACAAATGCTAGGAAAGGAGGTAGATTGGAGCATGATGTGTGTATATGGCAGTTCAAGGATCATGGACCAGCTGACAGGTATGGAAATAGATTCTCCCAACAGTGGCCTACTGACCTGCTAATGGTTTTCAAGAGAGATGGTGTCCCTTTTTCAATTGTACATACAGTACTTGTGTTGTGCCAGCACTCTTGATTTAACTGTATAGGCACTGCGTGCTACATCTTGATGGCAGTACAAATGGAGCATGTAAGTCCTGAATGTTTTAAAAGCTGTTGGGCATCAAGATCATAGAAATACATATTCCCATGATTTTTTTAAACTGGTTAATCAATTAAGGGTCATGGGATGCCAATGCCTATCTCACCAGAATTAGGTACAAGGTAGAAAGAAATCTTTGACTTCAAACTGTGTGTTAGAAATGCGTTTCATATACAGTACTATTTTTTATTTTTGCTTGCTAGTAGTCATTTTTCTGTGTTAATAAGTTATAATGAGACAGATATACAAAAAACGCCTCAGGTTATGTTAAAGCAAACATTTTATTCATAACTTGGTCACTTCATCACAAAAATTCTTTTTAAAAGGTTTGAAGAAAAAAATACAGAAAAATTAAAGTTATTTGTCTGTGTTTAGCATATGACAAAGAACAATGAAATATTACATTCTCATTTAGTTTTTGAGTGGGCAGCTGGTAGTGCATTGTGCATTACCATGAATTTGCTTCCCGGCCTTGCTTGCAGTCTTAACAGGAAAGGCTCCAGCCACCTGTAAACCTGACTTGAGGACAAAAACTACAAACAGGGCAAGTAAAAAGATGGATGTAGATGTTTGATCTATTATAAATTTCAAATTATGGTAGGCAGTTCTAGTTTAGCTTGATATTTTCAACACATATGGTAAATATACAGTATATTAATATATTCTATATTTGTATGATGGACGGCATGTGCATTGGGACACTGCTGCCTCACAACAAGGAGACCAGAGTTTCAGGGGTATCTTTAAGATTTGTAGAGATAGATAGATAGATAGATAGATAGATAGATAGATAGATAGATAGATAGATAGATAGATAGATAGATAGATAGACTTTATTAATCCCAAGGGAAAATTCACATAATCCAGCAGCAGTATACTGATACAAAAACAATATTAAATTAAAGAGTAATAAAAATGCATTAAAAGCAGACAATAACTTTGAAAAATGTTAGCATTTATATCAGGGTCTTAGCTTCCTCAAACCCCTACAACCACCATGTCCCATTAACCTCCCATTTCCTTAGAGCTCTGCGCACAGTCCTACTTAGATATAAAACCAAAGAGAGGGGAGGGAGATCCTCCTTAGGGTCTTGCATGAGTCACACATGTATGTCAGATAGAAGAGCAGGGGGTTGACTGAGGAGGACTCAGGAAGATCAGAGGCTTAAGACCCTGAAGCCTCCACCTAATGACGCCACTACAGGGTTCATTCTTTTCTTGGAGTTTTAGTAAGGGAAACATATGAATATCTGCCTACTAAATTGTTACCAAACGATTTCTTCACCAATATGTTTGTAAAGGTGTGTAATAACATGTATTAAAATGCTGAAATTCAACTCCCATGGGAAACCCTGAAAAAAAAGTTAAGGTACCGATTAATTACTGTATTTTTCAAAAAATCAATTTTTTATAATTGAGCCTTAAGTAACTTGTGAGGGGTCAAATAAGGGTTTTTCATGATTCTCAGTTGATTGTTAGCATTTATATTTCACCACAAACACTCCATTGTGGAAAAATAATTTATATATATATCTCATATTCTACTTTGCAGGACATTTGAGTCTAGCAATATGAATGATGAAGATGTTACTCCACCTTTGCTTTATCTATGAAGGCCCGGATACACCAGTTCGGAGGCTCACACAGGCAACTCCAAAGGGCTACTCTACTTTTTTGAAACATGCAGAAGCAGTCAAAAATGCTACATTTGTGGAACGTATGAAGGAGGCTCAAAAGGATGGAAAACTGTGGTACCACTTGAAGTGTAAAAATGATCTGTACAACAACTTTGTTGAGATCACCAAGAAGTCAGCTCAAGTATCAAAGGCAACGAAAGAGTCATCAAAGTTGAAGAGAAGACGCACTTGCTCTGAATTCAATGCATCTACTGCCTGTAGTTCTACAAGTTCACAGTCAGTTCACCTCCTGTATAAGGATGTATGCATTCTTTGCAACCAACCCGCTCAGCTCTACAAAATTAATCCAGCAGAAGCTAGAAAGAAATACAGAGTACCAGATAATTTGACTCCAGATAAACTGAAGGCAAGCTTGCTGAAGACAGCACAGAGTTGCGGGGATGACTGGGGCACTGAAGTCATTGGTTAGCCTGGAAGGGATCAACGACTTGGTAGCAGAAGAAACACTGTACCATTTGTGCTGCAAACTTCTTTTTGAGAGAGGTGAGCATTATTCCACCTCTGAAGAGGAAGGAAAAAGGAAGAAAGGACAGATGAAAATTGTTGAGGAGTGAGATGCAGTTTTTTAGTGAATTCTGCGAATGGTTTAACTCAAAATTAGAACATGGGGAGATGATGCTTGACCAAGTCCACAAAAAACTGCAGGAGTTTGATCAGTCACCAGATAAGAGCCTTTGTTATTCAAAGTATTGGCTAAAGATAAAACTCCATGAGAAATACAGTGATACCTTGTATTTCATTAGACAGGAGAGAAGGGCAGATGTGCTCTGTCTCAAAGATGGCACCGACAAAATTCTGCGAGAGCATCATGCTAATCTTGAACATGGAGATGAGAAGACTCAGATCTTAAAGACGGCACTCAAGTTCATTTTCAATGACATTGCCATGATTGATCTAGATCCGAAGTCATACCCCAATTCACACAGTATGACTAACATCGATAGTCAGCTGGCACTTGTTTCTGAGAGCCTTCAGATGTTCTTGAGACAAATTGTCAAGACAGATGAAAGAGTTGGGGTCAGAACTTTATTGAGGCATGTTGACCTCAGTCAGTCGTACAGTAGACCCCCGCGAAGTTGCGGTTCAGGTTTTGCAGACACAGTCATTTGCGGATTTTTCCTTAGAACCTAACTATTAATTGTTAGCAGAAAGCGCAAATATTCTTTGCAATTTTTTATGGCTTTTTTCGTGGCAATACTGTGCTGCTGAGAGAACAGAAAGCAACTGCTGAGGGAAATGCGGTTTGGGATGGTGAAAGTAGCCAATCCGAGAGCGTTATTCATTTCTCCTTGCTGCTGATTGACTGCTGCACTGCGACACGTCTCCAGGTGAGTGGGTTTACCACTGCTGAGGGAAACGCGGTTTGGGATGGTGAAAGCAGCCAATCCAAGAGCGTTATTCATTTCTCCTTGCTGCTGATTGATTACTGCCCTGTGACGCGATTCCAGCTGAGTGTCCTCATGTTTTCTATTTTGTTATTATATTAATTTTGTTATTCTTAAACGCACACGATGTTGCAGAATCGCCCAGCAGCATCTAAGGCTTCTGGCAATGAGCCTAAGCATCAGAAGAAGTTTAAAACACTCCAGGAGAAGGTTGAACTACTGGATTTGCTCCGGGAACTAAAAAGTTATGCTGCAGTAGCGCGCCACTATGGCATTAATGAAAGCACAGTTCACTAAATAAAGAAGAACGAAGCAGCGATCTGGAATACCATATCTGTAAGTTTCTGTGTTAGTGCCAAAAAGGTCATGACAGTAAGGAATAAAAAAATATCGTCAGGATGGAATCTGCCTTGGCATTGTGGATCATCGACTGCAGGAAGAACATCCCCTTGGATGGTGACATCATCCATGAGAAAGCACGGAAATTGTACCAGCAGTTCACTACAGGAGACAATGTAGTGCAACTTCCCATCACAATGTTCCTGAAACCTATAAAGAAAAGCCATCACAAAACCCCACCAGAAGAAGACCCGTACAAAGATACAACTCCTCCTGAAGCACCTGAAGAAGAGGCACCACCTGAGGAGTTTTAAATCCTCTGCATTGTACTGCACAGCTATTTCATCATCATCATCAATATCATTCATCATTGGTGAGTACCCGTACGTTTTACTGTATTTTAATTAAATGAAATTATTATGTATTTACTCTACTTATAACAAAGAAAACGACAGCGCATACCAAATGGGGCTTGCCATACAACTTGATCATAGATTTGGGTCAAAATGGATGCTCAACAAGTTATACCAGCTGGGATACACTGAGTCTTACTCGGAGACACAAAACTACAAATACTGTTTCCTTAAAAGCAGGAGTGGAGATGGTGCCCCAGATACTTATGGCACTCTTGACACCATTGTGGAAGAAACCGATGATCAGATTAATGATGAGGTTGCGGTTGATGCTGCACTTGAGGATCTATCAGTGATGACAGCCAGTGACAGTGAAATGTCGAGTAATGATCAGGTGATCTCTATGGAGGTTGGGGAAGCAAACAATGCAGTCACTCAGTTTGTTGGAGACAATATAGACTCATGGAAACACTCCCTTCCACTCAATGGGTTGGATCAAAGTCACCTCTCTGGCACCACCTTTGCCAGATCCACAGACAACGGCAGCTGTCCCCAGGGTGAAGTTGAAGGCACTCGACAAAGCTAAGATCCTGAGAGGAGCTGAAGTAAAGATTCTTCCATTTACCAACAGGAAACAGACAGGAATAAACACCATCACGTTTCTCCCCATCGCTGAGCTCTCCTCCTCTCTGGCTCATGACCAGCCACTCCTCACTCGTTGGCGACACACTCTGGGCAGCGGGGTGGGTGATCAAAGTTCCAACACTCCAACTGGAATGGCTGGATGAAGAGAATCCGTGCAGATGATGCAAAGCAGAGCACACAGATCGACTTCCTCCCAGTCATTGAAGGTGACCCTAATGACCTCAACACCATCTTTACCACTCTCAAAGAGTGCATACGGCTCTCTGCTGACAGAGTCGCTATAGTGACCTTTGATCTTCCGATTTGGCTGAAGGCTGTGGATATCATAAAGCAGGCAAATCTACCCATCATTGCAAGGTTGGGTGGATTTCACCAGCTGAAGTCTTATCTTGGATCAATGGGAAACATCATGGAGGATTCTGGACTACTAGAGGTGATCCAGTT
Source organism: Polypterus bichir lapradei (assembly GCA_026402145.1). Lineage (NCBI taxonomy): Eukaryota > Metazoa > Chordata > Cladistia > Polypteriformes > Polypteridae > Polypterus > Polypterus bichir. The sequence continues at coordinate 24,854,737 of JANRMT010062808.1, read as the reverse complement.
GATCTATCCTGGAAGTACGACAGCCAACCACATCATGGATGGAGCATGTTTTGACAAGGCAATCTGTGCTCACCTCCTTATCGAAAGCAGCCATCTATCAGCAAATCATGAAACTTGCCTTCACTGATGAGGAGCGTGATGACATGAGGACCTTCATGGAGAAGGTGGCTGATGGGAAGATGTTAGCCAGACACACAGACCCAGTAGTGGCAGTGTTTGAGCAGAGGTTTGAGGAAACCTTCAAACGACTCGCAGAAGGAGGAAGAACACCTGCACTCTGGGTGCAGTACCACCACATGGCAGATGTGATCAAGGTCTTTATCAGAACCAAGTGACTTGCAGAGCACAAAGGGCATCTGTCCTGCATTGTTACCAGATGCTTGACATCTTTGCCGCTGCAGGCCATCATCAATACGCCAAGGGTGCACGGCTGTACTGTCAACTCATGATGGAATTCGAAAGTTTGTCTGCTTACAAGGACACCTTAAAAAGTTTCACTGCCCACGGGAACCACGTTGTCCGTTACTCCAGCCATGAGTGGTCTGGTGCTTGGTGTGACATCTGCATTGAGCAGACATTAATGAAGGTAGCCAAGTCAGAAGGTGGACTGAGCAGATGGAGAATGAGAAACAGTGTTTCTGGCCACAAGTGCTGGTTGCTCACTCTCAGTCACTTCTCTGATGTCATTCAGCAGATGGAGGAATACGTCAGGAAACATGCTCCACTCCACAGAGACCTTGCCAAAACACAGATGAAGCGATATGCAGAGGCAGTTGAACTTGTCCTAAAATGGTTAGAGGAGAACAAGCCATTCGACAACGATTGAGACAAGGAGTTGCTCATGTCTTTCTCAACAGGATTCACAAGCACAGGAAAATACTCAGTCAATGCTGAGAGAGCAGCTGAAGTAGGGATGGAGATGCAGATCAAGTTGGATGGACAGTCAGTGACATCGACCATGGATGTCAGGTCAAAGGTACAAGCCCTGTCATCACTCAAAAAGATCCCCATGGTCAATGAGAAGAAGATTCACCTTGACTCACTAAAGTTGTTCAACCGATTGATTATTTTCGCCCAGCGGAATATGACAGTTGAGACAAGTTTACAGTATGAGTTGATTCCCTTCCCATTGCCCCTGTTCAGCAGCAAAGATCAGAAGATGAACAAGGCAAACAAGGCAGACTTTTCAAAGACAAGTCTGAAGGTGTTAACTGATCCACTTGACCTCAGTAACCAACCCTGCTGCACCTTGGTGAGTGAAGGCGGATGGCTTCTCTACATGGTGAAGTGGGAACAACATCAGACCTGGCCGGAGATTGCCAACAGTTACCTGAGCTACGTGCAGTGGGCCACCGTTCCCAGAAGATCATTGTGGTCTTTGATGGCTAAAGCAGATCACCAAAAGATAACAACCACATCCGGCATACCAAGAATTCCTGCTGTGATCTCCAGATTCGACCGGATATGTTCCACTGGACCCCAAGAGCGAAGTTCCTGGACAACACTCATAACAAGGGTGAGCTCATCCACCTTCTCTCTTCAACCTTCCGAAAACATCATATCACTGTGGAGCAGTGTGACAATGATGCTGTCACTTCGATTGTGAGAGAGGCATTTGCTGCTGCTTCAGATTGCTCTGTTGAGGTCAGTAACATTTGTGTTTGTATTTTTCTTCATTAACTACTAGATGGTGCCCGGAGGGGGGATGGGGTAATTTAAAAAGAAGAGAATTCACATTGTTGAAAAGTTTGATCTGTTTTTCCATGGTTCATTATGCTTTATTTATCTTGGTATATTTTCAGGTCCAGGAAGAAGATGTAGACGTGCTGGTAATGCTGGTGTACCATAACTCAGGCAGCCACCATCCACTCTTCTTCACCACATCAGACGTCAAAATTATGACGTCAGAAAGATCCAAGAATCTCTCACTGAAAGACAGATGAGCTACCAGCTCTTCTGTCATACCTTCATTGGGTGTTATACGGTTTCTGTAATCACGGGCCATGGGGAAAACAACACTCTTTCACAGGTAATAATGATAATACTACTATTACTTCGACAAATAATGATAATAATAATCATTGTCATCATAGCAAAACTATTAAAAACAATAATAATAATTGCATTTGTGTTTCACATTATACTTGACACAAACCTGATGCATTTTTTTCAGGTTTTGTGCAGGGGATGTGGATGATTACATGGACATCTTCCTTGACGCAGAAGCCACCAAGGAGGCAGTGATTCAGGCTGGTACTGTGATTTTCCAGTACATTTACCATGGAAAAGATACTACATTGGGTGAAATTCGGTACAACATGTTCTCAAGGAAGGTGGCGGCAGGAGGGATCAAACCAGAAACTCTACCTCCAACAGAGGGTGCAGCTGCACAGCATTCACTCCGTTCCTACCTGCAGACCCGGGACTGGATCCTTCTACAGAGCATGTCTCTGAACCCCAGTCAGTGACTGTGGATGGACATTAGGTGTGCATGAGTATGAGCCAGCTCCAACACTAGACCCCATGGCTCCTGAGGAGCTACTTAAGTTCACGAGCTGTAACTGTCATGGAGATTGCAGCAACTGGCGGTGCAGCTGCAAGAAGAATGGGGTCACGTGCATCTCGGTCTGTGGAGTCTGTAAAGGCATTACATGCAGAAATTGTAGAGATGATGTTGTTGAGTCTGAAAAAGTCATAGACACTAGCCAAGTTTCCATCCAGTTTTTTGCGACGTTTTGTTATCGACAAACAGAATATATGTAAAAAAATGTGCGAAATTTGCTGTCTCCAGCCTGTTTCCATCCAACTGGCTTTTTATCGATAAAATGGTGTGCGTGATGACGTCATCCCCCCCCAAAACGAACTGTCGCATAAGTTTTGTTGTATCGCGAAAAAAATCTGCCCTTGAGCCGTTTCCATACATAATTTTGTGTATGTCGCAATTATCTACCTTTTGTTTTCCACGTTACACCCCCTCCACTAAACAAAGAAACAAAGAAATGGAGAGATTATTTAGACAGTTTTTTGAAATTTGCCAGCTTACTGTTATTTCAGTTACACAAATAATTGGAATTGTACATAATATCCGAAGATGACAGCAGAATGAAGCAGTTGCTTGTCTGATAGCCCTAGAGCTCGAAGAAAGTACCCCAGTGTGACGGAACCCACGGGTATGTGAGGGACGACGGAATAAGACCTTCTGGGAGGAGGTGGTGGAGAGACACTTCACAGAAAATCTCTGGCTGCAACATTTTAGAATGACACGGCCGACTTTTGAGATGTTGTGTGGATTCATCAGTCCTGATGTTGCGCCCATCACAGGTTGCCACAGACCACCTGTTCCAACCCAAAAGCAGATTGCCATCGCCCTTTACAAGCTGGCAACCTGCGCTGAATATAGAGTAGTTGGAGAAACTTTCGGGGTTAGTAAAACTACCGTCCATCGATGTGTTTATGCTGTGTGCACCGCTATTAAAGAAAAATTAATGCGGCGTTATATCAGACTTCCGACTGTAGCGGAGGCCAATGAAATTGCATACCGCAATTCCTTGGTGCATCTTGTGCCACAGATTTACGGTGCGCTGGATGGCACACATGTGCCTATTCTTTCCCCGGCGGAAGGCTACCGCGATTACATTAATCGCAAAGGGTGGCCATCTATTGTTCTCCAGGCCCTTGTTGATGACAGGTGCATGATACGAGACATTTGCATTGGCACTCCTGGAAGTGCCCATGATGCAGCTGTGTTTGCAGCATCGGATCTGTACAGGTGAGCCCACCTTTCAACATCCCTTCTCAGTGCGATAACAACTGAATTAGTACTGTAACCTGCTTCCCTTAAGGTTTTTAATTAAAACTGAAATTTGAATTAATACAAAATAACGACGTTTAATCAAAAAAAAACTAAAGTTAATATTAACGAGAGAATTTCTCATATATGCCAAAACATCTGCCATTTAATAATAAGAAAAACATGTTTAGATAATGAAACACACGGTTTATTAAATATTTTGACTGGCACAGTAAATTACCTTTGCGGTTTTTGTATTATTTAGACATCCTGGGAGACACCCCCAGGCTACAGTTGATGTGGAGGGAGTTCAGGTACCCCTTTTAGTAGCAGGAGACCCAGCCTATCCGCTACTGCATTGGCTCATCACGAGAAATAACGAGTCTCTTCATCAGACCATGCGAACCGCTCCGCTATTCTCGTTTTGATTGCACGTGATGAAAATGTATCATGTGACACATTTATTTGCGTTAAAGCCCTTTTTTTCCGGCAAAAAGTGTTTCCAATGTAGTTTTTGCGACATCTGAAGTATCGATATGGAATTTATGCGCTAAAGTTAAACGGAAAAATATTATGTCGACATGTACAACATTTTATCGATAATTAGCATTTCCATCAGCTAAAATTTGAAACGCTAAATATTTTTTCGCAAAAACTCCTTGGATGGAAACCTGGTTATTGTGAATGAGAAATAACTCTGAGTATTATATAAGTATATGAAATAAAAGCTACTTTGAATGTAAATGTAAAAGTGAATGTGGCCTTTTTCAACAATGGAGTGTTTGTGGTGAAATATAAATGCTAACAGTCAACTCAGATTCATGAAAAACCCTTATTTGACCCCTCACAAGTTACTTAAGGCTCGATTTTAAAAAATAGATTTTTTGAAAAATAATTAATCTGTACCCTAACTTGAGCAGGTTTTTTCAGGGTTTCCCACGGGAGTTGAATTTCAACATTTTAATACATGTTATTACACACCTTTACAAACATATTGGCGAATAAATTGTTTGGTAACGATTTTGTTGGCAGATTAGTGAGATATCTCATAAAATGCCCTTACTATGTGCACATTCTCCCCGTGTTCGTGTGGGATTCTTCCAGTTGTTCAGGCTTCATCCCACAGTCCAAAAACATGAAGGCGAGGTGGACTGGCCATACTACACTGGCCCGTGAAGGTGGACCGTATGTGTATTTGTCCGCCTGCATTCGACTGTCACCCTGTTCTGACTCCGTTTCTACCTTGCGCTTTTTGCTTGCTGGGATAGTCCGCAGCTTCCCCGCGACCATACGCAGGATTGGTGCGTAAAACAAATGCATGGCTAGATTGTAAGCGCTTTGAGCGTGGGAAAGCTGCTATATAAATAAAATGTATTATTATTAATTGTATGAGAGATACAAAAAAAAAAAACTTTCACTACTGAGTGCTATAAAGTCTTATAAATTACAATGCTCGTATAAATGTGTAAATGTATACGAATTAACCAGTTAATTGTTTCCGTTATTTGTTATTTATTTAAACTTATTAGATTGAGGCGAAGTACGAATTTTTTTTTCGCCAAGAACGATTACAAACACAATAAAGTAAAGCTATTATGACACCCATTTGGAAGGTAACCAAACATTATAATAATCAAAAATCACGCTTTACAGTACTTAGAAAAAACAGGGGGCAAAATTCGACACGGCGCCTGCGTCAGGCGATGTCCGAGTGGTGACGGAATGTGGCGAAAATGCCCGAAGAAACGACGCCATATTGCATCATAAGTGCAGTGCCTTTAAAGCTGTTGACGAGTAATTGTACCTTCGTTTAACTGTTCCGCTTGTATTTTTTGTAGTACTTTATAAAGTTAAATACACAAAACAATGTCAGAAGAAGACGACGAAGGGCTTCAAGTTATATTAAACGAAGAGGTCGAGGCAAAGGCGCCTTCCTGTCCTCATGGTAAGTAGCCATAAAAATATAGGATATGAACGGAACTTTCCGACAATCGCGCTTTTTGAATTAAATAAATACAAACTAATTTCTGTTTTCTAAATTAAATTGGCTGAATGAAACGAGTATTCCAATGCAGGAAGCTTGTGTAGGCGATATTCACATGGCAGCACCGCCTACTTTATTAAAACTCTGTTACCGCATTACATGTAGTAGCGCCGCTTTCAAATGAAACGAGAATAGGGTCTGCTCGGAGTAAATTGGACACAACTGGATTATCCTCATGGTTAGGATTTATTTTTTTTAACTTTAAAATCTTTAAACATTAAGCGAAATTGCCGAAATATCATATCTTCTGTATATCTGCAAGTGAATATGTTCTTAAAAAGGAAATATTTAGTTTTTATATTGACCACTATGGTTTGTTTCACAGTGTCTAGCATGGCTATCTCCAATATCCACTACCCTGGGTTTGAATTGTGTGTAGTTGCCACAATCTCACTGTATTATCTGTGTATTCTTTTGTAGCACACATTTCTGAAGTGGCATTCTCCAAATCTTGCAGTTGTGTCATGAGTCCATTCTATATATCCACTTCATTCACTGTATTCATCAGAGTTTTGTTATCAACATATTACAGTACACTGCAGACAGAGATAGCGATAAAACTATTTTTCCATATCCAAAGACCTTGCATTTACTTTAGTGACGTTTACACTGTGTATGTTGTAGCTTGACGGCCCTTTACTTCATGAGCTGTCCTTCAAGTATTGGTTCCATGACTCTGAACTGGATTTAGTGAGTTTATTATGTCTTGTTATAATATATTACTACTTTTAAGGCAACCATAGTAGTGTATGATTCATGTATCTATTTATTTATAGAAAAATTAGATGAATAGGAATTGAGGAGCTCTGTTGGCTCAATGGCCTGTTTTCATCAAAATTGTTCTAATTCTTTTTTTTAGTTTTCAGTTTCATACTATATGATAACCATGATATAAACTTTATTAATTTCAAGGAGAATATTACATGCATAGAGCAGCAGAAATATAAAAACAAGGATACAAACTTGCAGGACAAATAATACATCCAATCAATCAATCGATATAAAAATGAATAAATAAATATTTTTCAGATATTTCAAAATGGTATTTCAAAATAAACTTGATGAGTTCTACGAAAGGATGTATTGAATTGCCTGATAGCAGTGGGCAGAAAAGACCCCTAGAGGCGCTTTTTAGCACACTACGGTGGAATGAGCCTGTGGATGGAGGGAGGGTATTTTTCATGTTGGCATCCAAATTTGTTACCAACCTCTTTTCTACAACAGCTTTCAGTGTGTTCAGGGTTCATCATGTAAGGGCGCTGACTTTCCTGTAAATTTATTCAGGCATTGTGCTTCTTGTGCCCTCAGGTTGCTCCCCCAGGATACCACAGAATAGAACACAGCTCTGGCTACTATGGACTGATAGAACATTTCCAGTAGGTTTCTTTACACATCAATAGACCTAAGTATCCTTAGCAAGTACAGTCTACTCTGGTCCTTCTTATAAAGTGTCACTGTCTTGTCAAACCAGTCCAGTTTGTTGTTTATATGGACCCCTAGGTACTTGTAGATGTGCACAACTTTCATACCCTCCCCCTGGATGGTGACAGGTCTCAGAGGCTCCTTGGCACACCTAAAGTCCAACACCAACTCTTTAGTCTTGCTTGTGTTGAGTTGCAAGTTGTTGTCCCTGTGTGACACCCCGGGTAAGGACCCAACAGTGCAACTCCTGACTTGGGGTGTCCGTAGATGAGACCAAGCAACCAAGGGATGGAGTAAGAGAGACTCAGACTAAAAAAAAATATTCAAAATCAGGAATTTGTTTTATTCCAGCAATGTCCATACTATTTTACAAAACAATGTCTTGCAAAAAAATATTTACAAAGTCCAATGCAAAAACACTTCCCAAAAGAAAAATCAGTGCAGGTGTTATAATATTTACATTGGCTTCCAAATCAAAAGTGAAGAAAAGACCAAAACAGAAAAAAACTCTTTCACCTCCTACAAAACTGATTACGAATGACAGGCAAAAAAAATAAAATAAATAAATAATCAAAACAAAATGAATAAACTAAGCACCTACTATATACACAAAGCACAGTATGTCTCTCCAATACTCAATTAAATAATTCAGTAGCACAGATCTACACTAGAGCTTGAAGAGTGACCTGGTCAAAAGACAACCTCTGGTATTTGGACCCAGGTTTTATATTCCAAGCCTTTTTGACCATCCAATTTGCCTTTACGTTTCCAGCGGACTTTCAATAATCATACACATCGGGACATGCACCATTCCTCAGCACCTGCTCAGGTACAGTCCAGCCTATTTAAATGTTCTCTCTCCCACAAGCGCACACCCGTCTGTCTTGTTGACCTGTGGGCTTCCCGTTCAGCCTCTGTTAAGTAAGTACTACTTTACTTTCTCCCTCGTTCACTCCTATACTTTGCCACACATGTGAATTCCCTTTTTTCTGCTGGCTACTTTAAAACGAAGCATTCAATCCTTCAGACCTGTCCTCTGATGTTAAATATACTACTTTTACCCTCTCTCCTCCAGCGGCTACAGGAGTGCGCCTCCGCACTTGGCTGTCAGAAGCCTTGAACGGCCTCAAAAAAAACCTGCCTAGTCGTGTGCCTTGGCGTCGGTGAGTTTGAGCCCCACGGCTTGCTCTTAGAGCACCTGTAGGCACCCAGGCAGCTCTTTGAACATCCCGGAACTCAAACTGCCGCTAAAACTTTGTACCACTGCCATGTTAATCTGTGTAGGGGTGCTAAAACAGGTAAACAAAAACTTTATTTCTTTTAAATTTTTCTTTCCAGCTGATCAGCTGTCTCTTTACTTGCATTAATTATGGCCTTTGAAGTAGGCTTGTCACACCCTGCATTACAAGACAAAGTCCTCCACAACCTTTCTGTACTTTGACTTGTCTCCAATTTTAATGCAGCCTTTGCTGGACGAGTCATCTGAAAATGTTTGTAGATGGCAAGTGCTGGTATTGTGCTGGAAATCTGTTGTGTAGAGGGTAAACAGAAAGGGAGACAACACAGTTCCTTGAAGTGCTCCAGAATTACACTTCACCATTTCTGATGCATCCCACAGTCAATTTTACTTTAAAACTAAAACAAATGCTTTCAGATAGTTTGTTTGTTATGAAGTGGAAAAATTGTTGTTTTAATATTGATTTTATTTTTATATGTATTACTGCCAACATAATATAAATTTACTAAATGAACTTGTGCCCTTCTGTTCACTCACAGTTTGACTAAGTACAGTTATTATGATTTGTCAAATTAGTATTTCTATATTGTAAATTTGTAAGCTTCCTCTGTCAAGTTACAAGAACATGTCTTAGTACATTCAAAGAAAATAAAGAAGTAATCAATTATTGTTCTTTATGTGATTTTTAAAAAATACTGTATGTTAACTGTAAAAGGGCATAGATGCAACTACCCACCGATTCTAGAGAAAAGTAAAAGTGAGTGGAATAGTACATACCAGCTGCGCTTGAGTCTTTATGTTCCTCGCCAATGTATACAACAAATTGCAGTATCATCATCCTGTAAATGTGTGACCTCAGATAGTTGTTCTCTTGCTGAAAAAAACTATGGAAGCTCCTTTACTATGCCAGGAGTAATGTGAAGAGTGTAATAAGCAAACCATGGATGGCGATGAACAATGTAAGACAGATTTTGGAGTCTTAACTCAAGTTTTAATGTAAGCTCATTTGAATGATGTTTATACATTGAATTAAATCATCCTTTAACAGTGAGTCAAAGCCTTGAGCTGAGTCCTGTTGATCATTTAATTTTTTTGCCATATCTGTGTCTCCTATGCTATGCTAGTCTTAACATTTTTATTGTTGTTGTTATTGTTGGATTATCATCTTTGTGGTAGCCTGTAATTTTTCCCCCCATCCTCCATGTTTATTTTGAGTTATTGCTTATAGTAACAGTAGTTGATACATTTGATTACAGATTTGCACCACCCGATATCTTTTAAAAAATGATGTTAAGTGACATAAGTGTCCTTTATGGAAGGTTAATATGAAATTTTCTACCCTGAAAAGAGGTACTTTTGTTTGTAGGTTCCCGTGTTTGGTAGTGTAGTAGTCAAGAAATGAGACTGTAACCTCAAGTCAGCAAGTTAAATTCTTCCACCATTATTTAACTTACATTTATTACTTGTATTTACTTTACTTATAGTAAATTTGTTGATTAAGTAACAAATGTTTTCAGTGCTCAACTGACAGAAATACAGTATATGCACAATGATACTAGCAGTACTCTTCAAAATCATTAGGATTGTGGTTCACAATAGAAAGGATGGATATAAAATTTTGTTAGAATATAATTCACTTTACTTGATCATACTGATATTGTGTGTGTTCATTTGATGTGGCATAACAAAAAAGAATTGTGATTGCTGTGTTTTCTTTCTTCCTTAGGTCCAACATTGCTTTTTGTGAAATACAATAAAAAAGAAGGTGCACATAGGAGATTTTACGCATGTTCAGCATGCAGGGACAGAAAAGACTGCAATTTTTTCCAGTGGGAAGATGAAAAGGTACCATGTCTTGACTAAATTGTTTCAAGTCTACAATGGAGAAAGTAGTTTGTAAACTGCAGTTCCTAGAATTTGTTCTCCTGAATGAATACATGAATTAAAAAAAAAAAAAATTAAGTTTCAAGAATTTTTTTTTCTTATTGGAAAACTGCCTATCTGCAGTTAATAAAACATAAAAGAGTTACATTGTTCTTTTTTCCCTTTTTGATCTTCACATTCATTTTATTTTCCAGTCTTTTAAAAATAAAAGCCAAATTAGGAAATAAAGAGCAGAAGTATTTGACCTGTGAGGAAAAAAAAATGAATGCACCCGAGAAAGACTGATATTTTTTGTTGATGGGTTGGGTGGGTATAACTGTGATTACCATCTTGGGTAAACATTCATTTTTTTCAAATTCAAGACAGTATGCAAATGCATACTGGATGTACAAGTATGGTGTAGCTTCAAGATAACATCTTAACAAGGGCAGGTAAATCAAACTGGTCATTTAAGAATCATGTATTTTTCATATACATCTCTGAACTGAGTGGTAAAGTGATGAGGCTAATTGATTTGCCAAAAATTACTAACAGGAAAGTAAAAGTAGACAAGAAAAAGTATATGAGCCTAGGGAGATGTTGTCTGCTTCTCATGCTGTTTAAGCAATTTGATGTAGTAAGTTACTTCTGTTTAAAGATGATTGCTATTAGTATACATTGATTCTAATTCATTATTACTCTTGTACAGTATGATTTATTAACTTAGTTTTCATAACACTGTGTGTTTATTCATAATATATATTTGTTGGTGCAGTCCTTCTGCTGTTTTGCTTTTAATCCATTCATTTATTTCCTCAGAAAACATTTAATTAGTTATGCTCAAATAGCAATGTGTTTTTATTTATGTATTGTCCCATTTCATAATGCATTTTGTTTGTGTTATATATTTATTTGTCTATTTTAATTTTGTCCGCAATATTCTACTTTATTTGAATAACTAAAATAGATTCAAATTAAATATACATTTAATGCAGTAGTGCCAAAAGATAGTTAAGATGAAATAAATAATATAAAAACCCCATAATAGTAAATAATATACAAAAACAGGTAGAGGCCTAACAGGCTTTTTTTGAGAATTGCATTAATAAATTCTTGGCAAAATCTGAAAATGTTCTGTAATGTTCCATTCAAAGAAAATTAGATTTTTTTTTGTTTTTGGTTTTAGATAATATAAGACATTGCTTTCCCATTGATTTATGGAGGATGGGTGAGAATTATTCCAAGTAAGCAAAATAAGTCAATACTACATATTATTATGCCATTGGATGATACTTGAAGCAATGCCATAAAAGCCTGGCAGCAATTATGATTATGATACTTGCTGACAGATAAACAAATATTTTTTCTAGGGTAGCAGGTGTTAGTTTCACAGAGTGAGGCCAGTGCTTCATGGCATCATTCACAATTAGGATATTGATTGAGAGGTACTACTAGAGAGGTTGATTGAGAGGTCAACTAGAGGTGCACACCATGAAATTAGTTTATAAAGTATAGATGTAGTAGGAGTGTATTCTCATTACTGGATTAATATATTCAAATGTAGGTACTGATGGAAGATTATTGAAAATAGTGTTTCTTTGAGACATGTCTTATCAGAGGATGCATACACAATACAGAGGCCCATATAGGAGTCTCTGAAGAACAGGATTCCTCATGACATTCGTGAGTTAAATACTGTTTATGTTAAAGAAAACTGTAGCATACACATTAATTATTGTGCAGTGGAGCTGCATAAAGTAGCATCTTTGCCTTTACTTGTTTGTTTCATGCCTTAAGTGAGTGATGCACATCATGATTATTAATTAATTACTGCTAATACTGTAGTTAATGATGACTGAAGCACAAACCAAAACAAATAGAAAAGAGTTTGAGGAAAGATTTCCTTTCCAAGTCTAACCTGTTAAGTGCAGTCCTTTACCTTTTATTTCTTTCCATAGTTTCAAAATATGTATATTAGTCTTGAGCCAAACATTAAGTCGAAATTTAAATTTGCATTGTACAGCAAAGAGACTTCTCCATTCCATCCACGCAAAAGCTTTTTCTGTGTCTAGACATAACCAGATCTCTGTAAACGTTGTCTTTAATAAATCTAATTTGATCTTGTGATGTTATTGGAGTGTGCACTTTCTCCCTTCTACCTTTTATGTAACACTTTCACTAAGAACTTTTTTTTCTCTATTACATGATCTTCCAGCTCTAGAGAGAGGCCAAATGTGAACAGAATACCATTCCATTGTTGGCTACAGTCACAAAGATTATCATATACGGTCATTCTTTAAAAATGTCATCAGTTAAACTTACTTAATGATGCTGCAAGAGATTGTTGAACCTGAAGAGTACTCATGCAGATATGGGTAGAAAATGCTAATTTCACCTTGTGTTCAGTAGGAGTACTATAGCCTCCCAAACCTCAGACACCACCACAGGGACACAAGTCCTAGGCTCAAATAAGTAATTTATTTCTCACAATAATCCTAACAATGGTCTTTCAACACACACAATACCTCTCTCTGTCTTTTTTGCCTCTCCTCCACACCTCCAGGCGAGCGTTGTCCTCCTTCCTCCCGACTTCGACTTGCCTGGAAGTGGCGGAGTAGTTCCTTTTATCTTGGACCCAGGAGTAATTCCAGTGCCAGGGCATAGCCCAATGGAAACACCTCCAGGTCGGTCAGAAGTCCCAAAGACCATTGAGCATAGCCCAAGATCGCACCTCTGGTGGCACCCAGGGACCCCTACCGGACAGCACTAGAGCCCTACGACCCCGAATATACCTTACGGTTGTCCTCTGGGCTGCTGCCACCTAGCAGTTTGGGGGAGTATGCAGTAATTCTGCTCCCACTGTCCTTCCTTCAAGCTGGCATCCTGGCTGGGTAATGTTCCTCCATTGATTCTTATGAAGAAGCCAATGTGCTCATTCCTTAAATATGGCGTCTTATGCCCAGATCCTTGCATTGATAGTGGACTTCCTGCCTCTTTTCCTTTCTTTTTTCCACCTGGGATTCCTGGTCAGGTGCGGGAAGAGAGTCCAATCCTGTATGAATGCCTGTCTTTTGCCTGTGACCCATCACAACACATATGGTGACAGTGTCATAACTGTAGCCAGATATCTAAGATTATGAGGTGGTAACTGTAATCACTGTACCTTTGTGTCACCCCTATATGTAGCCAAATTGTGTTCTTCCCTTATTAGGCGCACTTTGTCTCTTTATTAAAGATTACAGTGCTCGGTCATTATGTAGCATATTTCAGAAATAATGTATGATTCATATACCATCTTGGATAAAATAGGTAACTTTATTTGCTTAATATGTAAATATATAAAGTAGTTTAGGCACAACATTTAATTTTTTACACATTTTTTTCTCAGGAATGTGGAATATCATCACTGTTGTGGTGCTTTGTTTTAGTTCATGTTAGATACAAATATCATACAGTAATTTCTGAAAATTTTGTATCATTCATCTCCTTATGTTTTCTAAAGATGAGATCTTCAGAGTTAATTTTTCCAGAAAAAACAAGTGTTGATTAGATTGATTTCTCACTGACCATAGCTCCCTTTTGATGTGTGGTAACATCAAATAATGTCTGAGCCAGTACTCCTCTTCTAGTTAAGTCATGTACTCACAAAATTTCTTCTGGATTGTAAAAACAGACAGCCAAAGGATAATTACTTTATTGACTTTGGCTACTTGTAATAATTTTTGACAGTGATTTGACTTTTGATGACCTTTGGCAATTTATTCGAATTCTGAAATGTTAGAATCCTGTTAATTTCCAACAAAGTCTGTTCATACTCGCTTCATTTTTAAAGAATATATTTAATCTTTTTCTATTTTTTTTACCTCAAGTAACACTAAAAGTTTAGTTTTTCATAAAAATGTTTCAGGTGGAAAAGGTAACAAACTAATATATTTTGCAATTTTGTCTGAACCATTTTTCAGTATTTTTCAGTGGTTTCTGGTTTCCCCATGACGAAAGTATTTACTGTGTATCTTTCTATATACTATAGATTTACTTATTGTGCATTAAAAATTTTATTTTTAGGTATCGGAACTAAGGCTTTTGGCAAGAGAGCAAAACAACAAAAGAAAGCAGCCACCATTCAGTCATATAGAATATTACACAAGGTAAGACAATCTTACTGTTTGTAGTAATATTATGTAATGGTCAGAAGATTGAAAACATAATATTCTGGGTCATTAAAAAATAATTCAAGATTTTCATCATTTTATTGATTTAATAACAGTGTTTTTTGTTTTAAAAAAAACACTGTTTTAAACTGAAAAAAAAATATTTTTACATTCCTAAAAGGTTGATTTGTGAAACATTTCAATGTTTATTTACAGTAGTATTTCAATTTTGTATTATGTGATTTTCATTTAAAAGCATTGCAAGCAAAATAAATCTTTCAAAAAAATGTAGCAAAATGCTGCCAACGCCAAAAGTTAAAATACTGCTTGGAGGTACAAGAAAGAAACCTGCAGTTATAGTCAAAGACACGTCTCACTTGAATAAAAGATAAAATATACATTGTGTATAACTAAAACTGAAGCTCACATTGAGACAAGATACTGTTTAATAATTTGAGATTACCACTCATCCATTATTTATTTGTACCTGTCTTGTACAGTTTAGGGTTGTTATTAAGTCAGAACCTATTCCAGCATCGTTGGGCACAAGACTGGAACATACAAGGATGATGAAAGTTTCTATACAAAAAGATAACTGGAATTTTGTTGATTATTAAAACATGAACTGTGTTTTAAAATTCTGCAATTTGTTTTTGATAACTCTGACTGGGTTCTTAGTACTTAATATTTCTATAATTTAATATTTTACTGGTTCATGTACTATACAATTAATTTAGTAAGGAACTAGTTAAATTGTAGGTCGAAGAACTGTATTCACTGGGTCTTATTTTATCTTCAAAGGTACGGACACTTCATTTCACTTCCGTTAATTCATAGAAGATTTTGCCAGGACTGCCAGTTACTGTTACTTCCTGGTGACTGGGATGAGCACAGTTCACACAGTGTGCTCTGTGATATTTCTGTGGCACAATTGAGAAGACCAAGTCAATTGCTTCACCCACTTGAGAATAAAAAGACAAATGCCCAGTATTTATTTGCAGAAAGGAGCTGCATGTTCTTATTAGACTTGTTTGAATTACTCGGTCTTAACAAGATCTTATGTGTTGGAACTCCACGGTATGTGTTTTATTTTTATCTAAGTAAAATCATTTTGTTTTGCTAAATTTAAAAAGATCCAGTTTTCTATTGTCTCTTTCCTAAACTACTCCTTATAACAGAATTACTTTTATCTGAGCCTTCTGTACATGAATGTTCAATTTAAAAATGTGAGAGGTGACTAAACTTGGTGGAAAAAAGCACATTTAAATGAATGGTGAAATAAAGTGCATCTCTGTATGATGTATTGTACATTAAACAGGGATGAATTCTTCAGTCAAGAAACTTTCATAAACTACGTAACATATCCTTTTTCTGTCTGAGCATTTGGTCGAAATTTTGGAACAAAAAGTTTAATATTGTACTTGTTTTAGTCTAATCCAAGAAGACAACACTACTAACAAACCCTAGTGTCTAATGCTAATCGAGTTCTTGTTGGCTTATGTTTATTTATATTATGCTTTTTAATTTTAGTGAACTTAGGTTGTTGGTTTCAAGTTTACCTTATTTTCAAATGTTCATCAAGCTATAATTTTGAGAGCTCATATCCTTTAGGAGAAAAACAGAACAGACAAGTCCGTTTTTCTTATGTTTCGTCTAAGGCAGGGATTCTTAACCTTTTAACAAGCACTTCTACACTAAGACACTTCCTGTCCTTTTCTGAATTAATCATTATACCAGCAAGGACATGATTAAATGTTAAAAAGAGCTTTACATCTAGTCAATTCCTTACATACACAAAAAAGGTAAATAAGTTAAAACAATCTTTAGGACAATCTGTATCCAGCCCTGTATGCAGGGGTTGATAGCAGGATTGGCACTCCATCCACCATAAAAACAACCTAACACTGTTCTAGTGTAGTGCTGAGGTGTTACCTGCTGCACCCGGGTCATCATCCAGGTGGTTCGTTGTGTAGTGGGTGCGGCAACGTGATATCAGTGCCTTTATTAGGACCATAATAATGAAATGATAGTTTTCAAAAATGTCATATACCATGCATTTCTTTCAGGGAACCAGTTTTTGCTGGCACTAATCTTCTCATTTGTATACAAAAGGGTCACTGATGACCCATGAAAATGAAAGATTAATTTGCAAGATTATATCAGTAAGACAGGCTAACAACACAATAAACTTTGAGTTTCAAACTCAAAAACTGTGTTTTTTTTTTTGTTTGTTTTTTTTTAAACAAGTACATATGGTGGGTTTGTAATTTAAAGCTGAACACACAGTGAAGCTTACTACTTGAACCTTGGTTTCCATGGCAGTCAGTTTTTTGATGCCAGTGCATGATGCTGTAAACATCAGTGTATTGCTGCCAATTATGGGTCTTTTACTTGCACTAAAGAAAGAGACAAAAAGTACAGATTAGTGGACAATGCCTCACAAATGGTGAGATCATAACTGGAGACCCTCAGGGTTCTGTCCTTGGACTGTAACTTTTTTTTATATATATTTATGGTATTGATTCTGGTATAGTCCATAAACTTCTGAAATTCACAGATGATATTTAAACTGTACCAAATACTGAAGATGTAACAAAAACATTTTTGAAAACCTGGACAATTTTCAGAACAGGGTGAACATGTGGAAAATGCAGTTTACTGTAGAAAACTTCAAAGTACTATGCGGAATAACAGGCAAAATAAGTAAATGTTAATTGTAAAATGAGTGAATGTGTCTTACATGAAGCAACCCCTGAAATGGATGAAGGGCTGTGTGTTGATAGAACATTCTCATTGTCTAGGAAATGTGCAAATAAAATGTTAGTTTATATTGTAAATGTAAGTAAGGGGGTATTATGAGACAAGTGTATGAGCTCTAGTGAAGGCTACATCCTGAGTATGATGTCCAATTCTATTCTATGAAAAGACATTGCAGTACTCAAATCTGTGAAGAGGAGAGCAACCAAGTACATCCCAAGACTATAGGGCTGATCAGCTAAGGGAATTAAACTTCTTTAGTCTGAAGCAGAGAACACTGGTTGGCAAATTGATTTAGGTCTTCAAAATTCTAAAACCATCAATAACATTGATACAGAAGAATTAAATTGATTAAATAGTGAATCTCATACTCAAGGGCAAAGTGGATCTTAAAGGGAAATGCATTTAAGTCAGAAGCCAGAAGCAATACTTCATACAAAGAGTCATGAGAATCCTTGACAGCTTTTAAAAAGTAAAGGGCAAAAGTATTTTTTTCCAGTAAGGTTTACAGAGAGATGATTTTCACTTTTTATTGACTATATCACAATTCCAGTGCGTCACAAGTTTGCAGACACTTTAACTATGCCTTTAAACAGCTTGGAAAATTCCAGAAAATGATGTCAAGCCTTTAGGCAATTAGACTATTAGCCTAGTTGGAGTCAACATGTGGATGTATATTAAGGCCAGCCTTCAAACTTACTGCCTCTTTGCTTGATGTAATGCAAAAATCAAAAGAAATCATCCAAGACCTCAAAAAAAAAAGCTAGTTGTGGATCTCCACAAATCTGGTTCATCCTTGGGAGCAATTTCTAAATGCCAGAAGGTTCCACGTCCATCTATACAAACAATAAAATGCAAGTATAAACACCATGAGACCACATAGGTGTCATACCACTCCTAGAAAATAACGTACATTGGCACGAATAGGGCAAATCAATCCCAGAACAACAGCAAAGGACTTTGTGAAGATGCTGGAGGAAACAGGTAGACATGTATCTATATCCAAAGCAAAACAAGCCCTTTATCAACATAACCTTAAAGGCTGTTCAGCAAGAAAGAAGCAACTGCTCCAAAGCTGCCATGAAAAAGCAAAACTACAATTAGCAATGGCACAGAAATGTCTTCTGGTCTGATGAATCCAAGATTTAACTGTTTTGCCATAATGACCATCGTTATGTTTGTAGGAAAAAGAGAAAGACTTGCAAGCCAAAGAACACCATCCCAACTGTCAAGCATGGGGGTGTTTTGCTGCAGGAGGGATTGGTGTACTTCACAAAATAGATGACATCATGAGGAAGGAAAATTATATAGATATACTACAGCAAGAGTTCAGCAACATCTCAAGAGCTCAGCAAGAAAGTTGAAGCTCAGTCGCAAATTGATCTTCCAGATGGGCAATGACCACAAGCATACCTCAAAGGTTGTGGCAAAATGGCTTAAGTACAACAAGGTCAAGGTATTGGAGTGACCATTACAGACTCCTGACTTCAATTCTATTGAAAATATGTAGGCAGAACTGAAAAAGCGTGTGCAAGCAAGGAGGCCTACGAACCTATCCCAGTTACACCAGTTCTATCTGGAGGAATGGGCCATAATTCCAGCAACTCATTGTAAGAAGCTTATAGAAGGCTACCCAAAATGTTTCACTCAATTAAACAATTTAAAAGGCAATACTACCAAATATTAACAAAGTGTATGTAAACTTGTGACCCACTTGAATTGTGATATAGCCAAATAAAAGTGAACATTGCTGGGGAAAAAAATTAGTTTTGCCCTGCACAAAGTAGATGTCTTAAATGATATGCCAAATGTATAGTTTGTTAGTATAAAATCTATGGAGGGGTTGTAAAGTGAGTTTTAAAGAATTCACGCTAAGTGTATGTAAACCTCTGACTTCAGTTATAGATTTATTAGCTATGTGCCATAAGTGAATATTCCCAGCCTTAATATGGATATTGGTGAGATATTTGATGCACATTTCCAAAATGTAAAAAGTGACCCTTTCCAGTAATAGACTGACATTTTTACAGACAGATGTGAGATTAACCAGTAACATAAATATGGAATAATAAACTTCAATATACAGTATATAATTATATGTTGTAAAACATAAAGTTTGAATATTATAATATTGTGAACCTAGGAACAGTGTAATTAATATAATGGTGTTCCTGCCAATTCATCCCTACTTGTTGCAGGTATTTTTTTGCTGAAAACAATTTTGAGCAGATTGCCGTTTTAGTCTTCAATGGAGGTTTAATCTTTTTTTTCTGATTCAAAGAGTTTTAAACATTTGGGCCACAATTTTCCTTTTATACTTTTTAGCTTGTGAATTAAGAGCTTACCTAAGTATATGTGTATTCATTTAAACCAACCACATTCAATCCCTAATATGCATTGTATTCTTTGAATGCATTTTTAAATAAAATAAATTTACAGTGACTAGCTATTGGTATAAATAGAAAATTATTATTTGTCTGCAGTACATATTGTAATTTTCAGTTGATAATGTGCAAGCCACTGCTTTCAGTATTTTTTCGTGAGTGTATTCTTTGGCACTCCTTGTCAACATCAGGTGTTAAGAATAGAGAGAAAATAGGTGGATTTTATCATATACTGTATAATACATTATATAATCTATATATTTATTTTGTATTTTTCAACTCTCAAAGTAACAAAATCATTTATGACTAGTAGGTTGTACAACTAATACTGTATGTTTGATTTCAGACTCCATGAATTAATTAAGATAAGGAATTCAGAAGGACATCATCAAGTCATGAAAAGTTTGCTGATGGACATTGATTTCAGGTACAATAGTAAAACAAAGAAAACTAAATTTACTAAGGACCATGCAGCCTAATAAAATGCAAGTAACTGATTACCATTACAAAATCTATTAACACAGTCCCAAATTACAGTGATGCTGGGGTAAATGACAAGTGGCATAGGTCATTCTAAGAAAGCAGCCTGCATTGTTTGACTACTATTCTGGAAAAAGTTTATCAAGGTTATTTAATAAAGGTAAAATCTTTGCTTTTAAAAGAGACATATAATTTTTCGATGTTACAATAAGCTTTAAAATAGCAAAGGTCAGTTGCAGTAACAAATGAGATTATCAAAATACATTTCCATTATCACTGTTGATAGACGGGAAAGTAGAGACAGCTATTTTTTCTTTATTAACTGCACCAGCCATTTTTTCTTTGCAGAGATTTCAAAGTTCATTTAAAAATTTAGGTTTACGAGAAGTACCTATTGCTACATAGCTCAATGTAGGTTAAGGAATAAAAATACCAAATTAAAGGTTTCCAAACCCTAAAAAGCAAGTCATTTAAAATCAAGGAAACACAGAATGTACCTTTAGCCAAAGTAATTGGCTACTAATTAAGGTGTCTTTAACGAAAGCCTGCAGCCACTGAGAATAGTTAGTTTTATTAAGTTAAGAAATTTCAATATACAAGATAATGCATTGCATAGAGTGCAAATGCCTTGACATTTTATCAGAAGGTACTTAAAGGAAAGCACTAATATGCTAAAACAATAATTTCATTAAACATATAATGTCTTGTCTAAAATAAAAGAGAATTGTTTTCCATATTTTACTGAATAACTGAATCAGCCTCATAAATCGTCTTAAGGTTCCATAGAACTGAAAGAATAAACAGCCATAAGAAGAGGGATTTCTCAGAATAGTGTATAGTTAAGTGAGAATTTATTCAACTTCTGAGTAGCTGAGATTTGTTTTTTTCCTGGATTTTAGCTGTAACACATTTTTCATGTCCGTCTTTAATCCTAATCCTAATATGAAGTGTCAATAAAAAAAAAAAAATGAAACTGAGAAACAGTGCAGTTGTGCTTATAGCTATAGTACATTACAATACATTTCTGTAAATAGTAACAGAATGATGTCTTCTGTGGACTTTTTTTATATGTATTTGTTCTTGTATGCTGTGCAACACTAAGAAATAAATGATGATTGTGATGTTGTAAAGCAGTTGCTGTCACAGTACATGGAATATTCATTTTACTGTAGTTATTCTCCGCATGAAACTATTGTCTGAATTAATGATAGGTAAATAATTGTACAATTCCACAATTTATCATTAGTTGAATAAGTTAGATAGATAGATAGATACTTTATTAATCCCAAGGGGAAATTTGCATCTAAAAAGTAGTAAAATGTAAAAAATATCCAGGGAACAAGTCCACATAAAAGGAACTGGTAGGAGTGATCAGTAAAATAGAGAAAAAGGTAGAAAGATAAAGTCATAAACGGAGCTGCTAGAAAGGCTGCCACTCGCGGCAGCGCCTGAGTCAATAGGTCCATATAAGTTATGGTGTGCAATTGGTTTCAGACACTTTAAAGTCTTGAAATGTTGCTGGATTTCAAATAATACTTCTTCTTGTATGTAATTTATTTCAGTTTCACGTGCTGAACTAAAAAAAGTAAATTATAAAATTAGATATTTGTTAGCAAAAATGGTAAACTCAAGGTTTCCCATTTTCCTGGAAAAACGACAGCAAAGTTAAACACTCTGTTTAGCTGTTATTGAATTCTTTCTTTTTAATGAGAACAAACATTATTCCAGAAACAGGAATCAACTGTAGACCTTAATCATACTTTCCTGTTATATGGAAATCCATGTAGTCATAAAAAATAAAAATCATAAAGATATGGGCCTTTATTATTATGTATTAGTTTTGCTTTAGAAAATCAGCAGACAATTATCATAATAGTTTTGTAGCCTCGTGATGATAATAAGATCATGGTAAAATTGAGTTAAATTGACTCTAAGCTATCGACTCCCCGACAGTGTTCAGAAGCCATTAAGAAGGCTAATAGAATGTTAGGTTATATAGCACAGTGTGTGGAGTACATGTCCAAAGAGGTTATGCTCAACCTTTATAATGCACTAATGAGGCCTCATCTTGAGTACTGTGGGCAGTTTTGGTCTCCAGGCTATAAAAACGACATAGCTGCGCTAGAAAAGGTCCAGAGATTGAAGTGTTTAAAATTATGAAAGGAATCAGTACAGTGGATCGAGACTGTTATTTTAAAACAAGTTCATCAAGAACACGGAGACACAGTTGGAAACTTGTTAAGGGTAAATTTCACTCAAACATTTGGAAGTTTTTCTTTACACAAAGAACGATAGACACAAGCTACCAAGTAGTGTGGTAGACAGTAAGACTTTAAGGACTTTCAAAACTCGATGTTTTTTGGAAGAAATAAGTGGATAGGACTGGCGAGCTTTGTTGGGCTGAATGGCCTGTTCTCGTCTAGAGTGTTCTAATGTTCTAAAAATGCCTATCTAACATGCTGTTTATATAGTACCTTTCCCTAATGGACACTGCCCCTAAGCCTTTTATAAGTACAGGAATATAATTAAGTTGTATACATTCATTTCTGTTTATGAGTCACAAGCTGGTTAGGTTACTTGCTCATACTCCCACAGTAGGCTAGACAAGTGAACCAGTAACCTTGAGGTTTGAAGTGCAATGTCTTAGTTATCAGAACACTCCCTAATGCAGGGTAAAGGTGAATTTTGTTTTGTTTTTGGTGTTTTGCAAAGCTATTTATAGGACAGCAGTTTGTTCAAAAGTATCTATTTTGATATAAGTTTTGACACTTTTGCAAATATTTCCCCAGGTGACCAGAGCCAATACCAGAGTCTAGCACCATTTAATACCTTCTGGCACAGAATCCGTGTGTATATTTTATTTCATGCTATAATTTTTAAGGAAACATTTTTTTCCAGGAAACAAAAACAATGTCTTTCTAGAGCAGGGGTTCTCAAACTTGGTCCTGGTGGACCCCTATGGCTGTAGGTTTTTTTTTTTGACATTTTCACATGAACATGTTTTAATGTAACATATAACCAGGTTTTTTGGATGTTTGTCACTCTCTCTTAAGAGTGCACTGCAGGTGGCTTGAGCACAAGTGTCTAATCGATAAATTGATGCTTATAAAGATAATAATATAATCCAGTATGTCTTTTCATATAATAGAGTGCTAATTGAGAGTTGTGAGAGAGGTAAAAAAAAATTGGAGGTTGAGTTGGGATTCACAGAAGTATGGGTAGCAAAGCCATCATCTCAAACTGAAAAGATACAAAAGTGCTTCATATCTAGCAACTGATGATTACAGGATAGGCTTTAGAAAACGGATATACAATTTAATAACTAGTAACCAGGTGGTTTGTTGTACGGTGGGTACGGCAATACATTATCAGCGCATGCTTCCAACCTAACTAGTGGTTGTCAGATTTCCTTAGTTAACACATAAACAAAATTATTTTATCTATAATTATTAAAACATTCTATTTTTAAATAGAGCTTTTGAAATTATGATTAACTTGATTTGTAATGAATATGCAGTAGCACTTTCTGGGGCAAGTCAAAAGATGGCTCATTAAACACTATGCTTGCAGATATCAATATGGTCAACCTTTAATGTAGATGAGTTTAATGGGAAAAGCCGTAAAGCCGGATGAATTGGCTGTGTAAAGGAATGGTGCGCAGTGTCAAATACACTGGCTGTTGCAGGAGAAAACTCTTGAATAACTTTCATAGTAGTTGCATTGAAAAAGATCAGTTGAGCCATTTCAAAATCAACAAATATCCCAACCTTATTTAATAAAGGCTGTCTCTTCACACAGATGATATAGCGATCGTTATGCCATGCAGACAGCTGGTTATTTCTCAGTTCAAGACACCAGGATTGCTTGTTCCTTCCAAGCTTGACAGACTTTTGCGTTCCTTTACGCTCAATAGATCCATAAGCAATGCCAAGGCTCCACTGCAAGCAGCACTTAACATCAAATTCCCAGTAATGCCTTCCACTGAAAACACTTGTAGTGCCAAGCACACAACAAACTTTGTCAAACTGCTGAGGGTTCTCTTGAGCTGTGTGTGCCTCTCGGGTTAGGTACACACTGGTTAGATCTTTAGATACCATGAGATTTTTGTGAGCTGTGTTTTCATCAAAAGTAATGGAAGAAGCATCTGTAAGGAGGGAAGAAATAAATTAGATTGACACATGCATAACATATTTAGTTATTAAATTAACTGTTTAAGCACAACTTTTTATTTCCAAGAAGTATGTTTTACAATTTTTGCTAATACAAATAACATTTTCAGAATGTTCACAGCAACCGTGATGAAAACCAAACAGCAGTTGTTTTCTTTGATGGGGTGAGAGAAACAGTGAAAATTGACCTTATTGAAAACATAAAGTGAAGCCATTAAAGTTCAGTAGTACAGTATCTGCTAAAACTTACAGAATTACAAATATGTCATTGGATTTAGTTTTAAATGCAATATGCATGTTATTTATTTTTACTGCCTCCTTTACATGTCTTGCATTTAGAACTTCATGATAAAGTGAGAAGATATTCCTTAAATTTCTCAAAGAGTGCAAAGAATTTGGTGTTAGCATATGTCTATTGACATGCAAAATAAAAAAAGAAATGACTTTATTTTAACTGGCTTAGTGTTATGGAATGCATGGTGGTGGCTCAGTGGTTGAACCCTTGGCCCTATAGTTTCAGATTCAATTCAAATCATATTCCCTTTTGACTAGTAATATTTGCAGTTTATAGCAATGCAGAGTTATGATGTGTCATGTTGGTCAGACATGCAAGTGAGAACTTCACTGTACTCCATTCACTTGAAAATTGATTAGACTTCCAGCCCAGTCACTCCATGCAATTTTTGTGTTGAACCTGTTTTGTGTCCTGTGATGTACTAGTGCGGGGGCATTGCTAGCTTTAGCACTAATTAGGGGCTTAGCCCCCCTGCTGATAATGCTGTTAGTCCTACATATATGTTAAATGGAAAAATAGACAGGGTGCCTCACTTAGAGTTTTCATGTAGTGGAAGAGCAGAAAGATGAAGGGGGTCTGGGCTCTCAAAGATCAAGGGCTTGATGCTTGAGATCAGAGCCTAAAGCCCCGGAAACCCTCCATAATGATGCCACTGGACTAGTGCACTGTTCATGGTTGGTTTCTGTTATGCATCCTATATTGCCTGAATAGGTTTTTGTTCCCACAACAATAAATTATATTAGGAAGGCACAAAGATGGATGGATGAGTAATTAGTATACTTGACATAAGCTGTAAGGTTAAATAATAAGTGGCTGTTCTGAACACATAATATTGATACATTTAAGATCAAATTATATGTATTCACAATCATTCCTGTTGCACTGTAATTATTATTGTGTACTGGCTGCTATTTTATTTGGTTCTTGTATAATTTACAGTATTACAGATTTGTTGCCAAAATACAGACAGTGCTATGCTACATCAGCTACTCTTACAAAATATGTTTTAATTCTACTTATTTAGTTAAGACGCACAGTGCATCTTAAAGTCACAATTCAGGTTTAGTGCATGTGAGAAAACATTTTTAGGTTTCTGCATATAGTATATCTCAGCAAGTCTTGGGTGAACTTTACAATTTAAAAGGGTTTACGTTGCTGCATGCTGGAGTTACGCTATCCTCTTTTACACTTTTGTTTTATAACTATTCCTTGGTTTATTTTTTTCTACAAAGTTTCTTTAATTTAGTATTTAACTTGTATTTTAGGTTATTGACTTGTGCTTATCTATGTAGAGCAAACTTGGTCAACCAGATAGCATAGTACATGTACATCCCATGAAACAGATATTGGAAGTTGAACTACCTCATAAGTGTTCATTAACCTTTAAACAGCTCACAAAAGCTTGAAAGTAATATATTCTATAATTGCCCACAATAATGTACAGAAGATGCCTGCTGAGAATGATGGGATGGCATGAGAATGAAAGACTAAAATTCCAACTCAAAATATTCATTAGAAATTGCCACAGTAAGACTTAGGAATATATGGTGTTCCTAGCATGTGGAAATGCCGTTATAGTAACATTGGCCCCACATATACTGTACAATCATTTGACAGTATATACACTTTTTCTGAAACTGACAACTTAATTTGTTGAAGGAAAAACAAGAAAATACAATAGTCATAAAAACTTCTTAGGAATTTTCATCCCACTTTTGCTGAGTAACAAACATTCCAGTATATATGTGTCATTATACACAATTGATGAGGCTTCAGTTAATTATACAGTATTTTATGACTAAGCAGTTCCTTCCTTTGGGATATGTAATTTGCTATTGTGACCACTAGTGGGCATATCCAAGCACCACAGTCATGAGTTTAAATAAAGGGATTTTATTTACAAAAGTCCCTTTAATAGGCTAATTCTCACTCCGCCCAGCACAATGCAATTAGAACATAATTTAACATAATATACTGCTTTTTTCCTTTCCTTCCACAGGGCAAGATGTTCATTTTTATGCTCAACACAGGAGTACTTTTGGTGCCACATTATTGTATGGTGGAAGCACTTCCAGATCAGGCAGAAGCCCTTAAATGCAGGGGGGGATAGTTCTCCCCTACAGCTCCCCCTGGAGTCACCTGTGGTACTCAGCATAGCTGCCCAACGAGACTACAGTTCCCAAAATTCCCTGTGGAGATACACATGGGTGCACTAGTGCAGCTTATCAGGGGAGTACACAGTCTTGGATGGCGGTCACCCCAATCCTTCCATTTTATAATCCCATCTTGGAAAAGGAATAATATAAATATACAGAAATATATAATATTGTAGTGGGAAATACAATATTTTTAAGTCAATGAATTCCCAACATTAAATATTCTAGAAGCTACTGAACTTTAACCATATTTACACATAACTGAATAATTATTATTTCAAAATACCTTATTCTTTTTCTTATCTTTGACATATTTTACACTGCTTACATAGAATTTTGGTGTGGAAGAAAGTGCATTTGTCCCCTTTCTAGGTGCAGACATATACTGTATGAGGACATATGAAAGAACATTTACAAATGTCAGGGGATCATCCAGTCAGTGCAGCTTATTTGCTAGCAGTGAAGTTAAAAACTTAGGTGTGATGAATTAGAGGAAACCATTCAGTTCATCAAGCTAGTATGTTTAGATAATTTCTAAGTTGTCTTACTATCCCATGCAGATATTTCCTAAAAGCTGCCAATATTTCTGCTTCAGCTACATGTACTAGATTTTTGTTCATGGTTCCCTCAGTGCCTTATGTAAAGAAGTGCCTCGTGGCTTTGGTCCTAATGTCATTTCTCCTTACTTTCCATTGGTGTCCTTGAGTACATAGTTTGCTGTTTAAGTGAATGAGTACTGCTGGATCAGCTACATGCTATGCACAATATATAGCACAACAATTACTACCTATCTGTGCATTTTTGTATGCATATAGCTTTCAGGTTGCAAGTTTCCAAACATGCAGCCAGTAAACAAATTGTACAAAGACAGCATTCAACTGTCTTAGCCACAAAAAAAGAAATCCAATGTGATCTAATAACCCAAAGAATGAATATATATAATTTTGCAAAAGTATATGAAGATCTTAATATTAGATTAAAAATTATTCAACCTGCCATCCTGCAATTAGTAAATTTTAGTTAGGTAATTTTTTCAGATCAGTTATTTGCTGCTTTATTATACTTTTCATTATTATTTGTTATCAATTACTACATTTTTTAAGAACTACTGCTTTTTGTGGAATTTAAAGTTTTTAATTATCTTTATAGAATTTCTCCAATTGATGTGTAAATTGTCTTTTAAATAGAAATATATCTTTGTGATTTCCACAAATAAAGCTGTGTGCCGCACAGATACTGGCAAGTTTTAACCCATATACAGTAGTCCATGTTTTTCATATAGGTAACTTTATTTAGCATGTTCAAAAAAATGAAAATTCAAAAACATACGTGTTTACTGAAAAATTTTAAATACAATAATAAAATCTAAATCCCAACAATTTCAATATCAAATAATCTTATATATAAAGCAGACTGTAACAATCTTGCGGTCATGTACTGTATGTATGCTATCCATTTAATTCGGATTATTATTTGTTTATCATTTAATGTTTGTTTTTGTTAACTATATTTTAATATTGCATTATTCTTATTATAACAATGTTGTAGTGGTAATAGAATGAAATCAACCTAATAAAAATATTAATTTAATTGACCTTTTTTCGTTGTCAAAAATTCTGCATGTAAAAATGTATTACTACAGCACAAAACAAAAATGAATCTGTCAAAAAACTTAAAAAAATGTTTAGCTTTTCCCATCATTTTTTACACTACCTTGAACATTTTCCATGATTATATTTTGATGAATATAGGCTAACTATTATATTATATATAAGACCAGTAATGGCGAACTGCACGATAACGTTTTCATACTCTTTCTCAGTACGTTTAGCATTCATTTGCTCAGAGGTTGATGTGCTTACTGCTTTGTGAGCAGCATGTTTTCTCCACTGTAGCGGCCTGATTCTTCAATTCTTCCGTCGGCATCTTTTCGCGTTAAAACTGAAGTTAGTTTTTGTGTTGCAATTACTTAGTATGTTTTTCTTAATTTTTCACTTAAGCTGCCACTTAAATCTTCAATCTGCCTCAAGAATGATTTAAGATATGAAGAGGTAGAGGAAGTGACGGCGAAGGTAGAAGGGATGAGAATGGTGCCGTATTCATGCACTGCACGGCCGCCCTGTAGCCCGCTGCTGAGAGTTGAAACTACAATAAAATAAAAATTAAAAGAGTAATAGAAATCATCACCCTGAAAGTGGACAGTAATACCAGGTACCAGGTCAATAGTTCAAACTGTTTGCGAGATACAGGGGATTTAAAATTCTGGACAGACAAACGGACAGCCACGGTAGCGTATTATATAAGAAGATAAGTAAGCAATTTTATTTTCATTGTTAATTTATTTTTGTGTTTTTTAAATTATATTTTTCTCAAACAATTACTGGTTAAAAAAAACAAAACTTTATTTTCCTCCCGGGCAACGCTGGGTATTTCAGCTAGTCATATATATACTGTATATTACAAAATTAGTGTAGTTTTGTTTGAACTTTTCCCATAGTTTAAGCCATTTAAAAAATTGTAATAAAAGCAATTTCAGAGTTGACAAAAAAGAGATTTTTTTTGTGATACACATTATATCAACATGCAAGCCTAGGTAAATACTAACTTACTAAGAAACTGTGTTAGCATAGCCTTTGATTGCCTTTGTGTGTATGTTTTTTTTTTTTAAGATTCCTTATGAGTAATCTATTGTTCCGTAACTGGAGGCTCAATGTTTTCCATAGTGCTTCTGTAGTTACAGGCAAAAAGGTTTTTTCCCCTGACTGATTTTTAGTTTTTAAATTTCCTGCTGTTGCAAATTAAAAGATAGTAATATTTACAAAATTGTTGGAGGTAGATGTTTAATATTTTTTTTGCGGTTTTCTTTTTTCTTCACTAGTAATCGAGGCATATTTTATATAGCCCACAACACTTGCTAGAAGATTTTGTCAAGTAATACTTCATAAAACAGATGAATGACAGTAAAATATTTGCATCAGTATCCTCACTCTTCAGCATGAGTAACAATTGTGAAAAACTAAAACAAAAAATCCTTCTCACACTAAAATAAACACAGGGTGCACCTGTAGCATTTATTAAATTCTTTTTTCTCATTTTTTAAATAAACTGCCTTTGTTAATAAACATTTTCAGTTGAGAGTTATTCTATTCTTGCGTCAGGCATGTTAGTTATAGCTAAGTAATATTCCTGGATCTTCTTGCACTTCTTATTGAATACTGTATCTCCTTATATCTTTTCAGTAATATTCAAGTTTGTGGACTATGACTGCTATTCCAAAAGCCTTAATCTTTGCTACTATAAATACTTATTCATTTTTATATTTGTTTTAGATCTTTGAGGTATGAATACTAACTACTGACTCCTAGGCCCTGTATGTAAATGTATCTGTTTAAATTTGCATGCAAAATGTAGTCTTTGTTTATTTCAGCTCTGTGACTTGGCTGTTTTTGTACAATGAATACAGCTTTCATTTAACATGATTGATGTGAACATAGCTTTATGTAGTTTGAAACCATGATGCTTTGCTGTAGGAATAGTGTTAAAACATAGTGGGCATTATACATACACAGCAACATTATACATCTCTGTGTTTCTTCCAAATTGTAGGAATTTATTGATTAATTCTGAAACTTGCTGCAAGCAACTTCTAGAGGTTCCTGCTACAATAGGGTTCTTGAGCACTAATTTGGAGCACTTGTAGGACAGGGCTTTTGGTTCACATTCAAAGTAACACCTAATGCACAGCACAATAAAGTGCATCTTAGCTAAAAGTCAATTAAGGTGTAGTCAAGGTTGAGACAGTGAAAATAAAAGTAGGTTGTACTTACCAAAACAAAATAATTATCTCTTTGTTGGATGTTTAGCAGCCAGTTCTTATTTCACTTATAATAGTTTTCCTCACCTTTACAAAACTCTGTATATGTTTTACTATGGCTTAGAACTACATACTGCAGACTGTAATAAATCAGTAGGCTTTGTGATTAAGCTAATAATAATTAGTACATGAGAAATCCTGGTTTTGTTGCAAGCCAAGATAATAAAAATGACATAGCATTAACGAATAACCTGATTTTAATTGGCATATTAGTTTTAATAGTCCAAATTAACTATGTTATAACCTCACATCTCTAATGAACATAATTAACATCATATCCGTTAGACATGACTGAAAACCTATAATTTGTTGAACCCAAAAACTGTCCTTTACTGACTCATTTTTCTTATAGGATTAACATGATATAAAAGGGAATAACACAACTACAGAAAGAAGACCAGTTTGGGAGTTGCATTTAAAATGGTAGTTTAGGCCCACTAGTATTAATTAACTTACTGCATTTACCTGTCTTGTATATCTAAACAGTTGTAATGATCTATATCGGGGGTCCTCAATCATGGTCCTGGAGGGCCACAGTGGCTACAGGTTTTCATTCCAGGCAGTTTCCTAATTAGAACTCCGTTCTTGCTGATACTGAAACTTTGTGTTTAACTGTTTGGCTTGATATTTTTTTTTTTCATTCATCCAAGATAAATTTTAATTGCACTGTAGAGTTTCCTTCTCTGGGAACATTATCTATGTGTTTTGTGGACTAGAACACATTTAACTTGGCGATCCTTCCAGTTCCCCTCTCATTCATTTCTATACCGTTTTTTAACACAGATACTTCATGGTGCATATGCACAAGTTTAAAAGGAAGCACATTAGCTGGAGAGCTGCTGATTAATTGGTTATTTGCATTTCATTATTAACTGATGTCTGGTTAAGAAAACGGAACAATTAAAATGTAAATGCAGCAGCTAAAAGCTAAAAAAGGCTATTAAGGGTTCTGATTTGTAACATGCAATTAAGCCCAATAAACATATTGCTTTAGTAGTAAAAAAAATTGGTACTAATTAAGAAATTGGTTGGAATGAAAACATGTAGCCACTGCGGCCCTCCAGGACCATGATCGAAGACCCCTGTTCTGCATTAACAAAAGGAGAAGAAAGACATTTTGAAGTCAAGTTTACTCTGAAAAATAAAAAGATCCAAGTACTAAATCTTCATCAGGCAATAAATTTAATACAGTTATGTATACAATGGAACCTCGAGATACAAGTTTAATAGCGAATTTCTCGTATCTAGAACAAACTTCCCCATTGAAAATAATGGAAATCCAGTTAATCCATTCCGCACCCCCAAAAATATCAACATAAAAATCAATTTTCCTAACAAATAACACTGATAAATACTATATACAAGTGGAACCTCGGTTTGCGAGTAACTTGGTTTACGAGTGTTTTGCAAGATGAGCAAAATTTTTTAATTAATTTTGACTTGATAAAACGAGTGATGTCTTGCAATATGAGTAGTATGGATACACTTTGTCTGCTGAGCATCATGTGATCATAACTGAGCTGATGGTTCTTCTCTCTCGTGCGCGTCTCTCTCTCCTTATCTCTCTCGCTTGTGCACGCATCTCTCTCTCTCTCTCTCTCCTTATCTCTCTTGCTCGCTCGTGCGCGTGCCTCTTTCTCTCTCTCTCTCTCTCTCCTCTTGAGGGCAATCGTCTCCTATTCTCCGTCTGCATGTCCGTAATATTTTTGGATACGCTTATACGGCGAACTGCTACAGCAAAACAATACAATCACAAGCACACAAACGCGTAGATCCTCACGCTACGAGAGAACAAGGAACACTGAGTGAGCTGACGGGCTGGCAGCGTCAGCTTGGGTGAATCCCTGAGTCGAGGAGGATCGGGAAACGCATCACGCATACCCACAGCCTGGCTCGTGGCTCGTTACGTGAGCCAATACTCGTATTTAGATCCGAATTTTTCGCTCATACTTTCCTCGTATCTTCAATTTCTTGTATACAGAGCTGTTTGTATCTTGAGGTTCCACTGTATCTTTTTTGAAATATTATTTTCTACTTTTTGCTTTTATTAAAAGCATTTCCGTTGACATCAGTTTAATAAGCCATGTGTATTTCAAAGTTGCAACAAGATATATCAGAATAAACACCCATCCATTATCTACAGGGTCACGGGGGTCTGCTGTAGCCAATCCCAGCCAACACGGGGCGCAAGGCAGGAAACAAACCCTGGGCAGGGCGCCAGCCCACCGCAGCAGAATAAACCTGATATGTTTTAAACTTAAATCTTTAAGGGGTAGCCCCTTTACGTCTCCAAATTATTGCTACTTTACAGAGCTGAAGCATATGATTCAGTTTTCAAGTATATTTTTAATTTTTTAAATGTTAAATTTAAAGAAAAAAGACGTTCACCTAGCAAATATGACTTCCTCTGAAGTTGTGCCTTGAGGTCACTGTTCATGTTTTGCAGTAATTTTAGTAGCTTTTGAAATCTTAATTCATTCATGAAAATGTCTTGGTCATCAATTTTTTTGTGGCAACTGAAAAAGAAGCATCAATATAATTTTATCATTAACCAAATACATGCATAAAATATATTCAATTCATTAAAAAATGTATTAATGGAAAACAGCATATGTATAGTTTTTTTGCATATTAACAAACATCTATTTTCATTTCAAACCACTTGAGTATTGATTCTTCTTGTTTCTTCATGAGTTCCACCAATTGCTATGGCAGTTGCTGGAAATGTCTGTGCATTCTTTTACAAAAATAAAGACTGAACAACACAATAGCTGTTATTCCTTATGTAGTATTGAATTGATTTTTGATGCAGGTTAAATAATATATGCTTTACTTAATTAGGAAAATCACTTACATTTTTGAAAACACCTAAAGACACAGAAACAATGTAAAGAATTAGAGTTACTTAATAATCTGCAGAAAATGTTACATTAGGAGACATTATCTTTTTCTTTGAAGCATGTAGTATACAGTACTGTATTATATAGTTTCAAAGGATATATTAACTGTGTATGCCTAATCAAAATGATTTAGAAATTTACATATCAATACTTTAGGAATTTTTCTCTTGTCTTTATTAGGAGTCCAAGGCTGAGGGTATGTCAAACAGGGCCTGTTATATCCCATCGAGGCACTTGATGTGTGATTTAGGACTATATAAAAAATACATTGTTGTTGTTGTAGATTTATTTTTCTGTTGCCTATTTTCCTAGCTG
Organism: Polypterus bichir lapradei; assembly: GCA_026402145.1. Classification (NCBI taxonomy): domain Eukaryota; kingdom Metazoa; phylum Chordata; class Cladistia; order Polypteriformes; family Polypteridae; genus Polypterus; species Polypterus bichir. The sequence goes on along the minus strand of JANRMT010062808.1, from coordinate 24,820,900 downwards.
TGAAGCACTTTGAGATACATTTCCCCTTGTATATAAATAAGTGCTGCTGCTGTTTATACAGCCTGAAAACAAAAGATAATTGATTTCCCAGAATGACTGAATTAAGAGATGTAAGAAGAAACAGTAGTTTCAGTTTTTTTTCCATTTGTATACTTTAAATAAAACATGACCATATATGTATGTAACACCACATGGTATATATAGTACCAATTTGTAGGTACTATAGAGAATTGTATTCTTAAGATTAGTAATCTCTATGTATTAGAAGAGTATGAGAAAAGTAGACACTATATTTTACTAAGTATTAAGGTGTAAGAGTTAGGGGTTAAAAAGTTCATGCTTATATATTTTTATTACCTCGTATAAGCCACAGACCACCATTATCTCTCAAGTTAAAGTCTGGACATGCAGGAGAGTTGAGAAGAGATCGGCCCCTTGATAAGAAGGGGAATGTAAATTCTTGGGTTGTAAATAATTGTTCAGTGCTGGGAAAGAAGTGAGTGCAGGTAGGCTTGTCAGAAAGATATGTTGGACAGCAAAGAGTTTGACACCCAGCCAGCCGAGAGATAGTAGATTAATTAGGGGCAGAATTTGAGCAGTGAAATATTGTGGAGTCATATGAGGATGAATAATGATTTGTGTGATAAGAATTGTATTAAATGTAAGAGTTGCTTTTAGTTGTTAGCTCATTGTTCCATCTGAGATGAGTCTGTATGCGTGCCATACAATAAAGCTTAAATTCTGCTGTCTGTTCTGAAGTCTCCGAGTGCCTTCTTTGGAACTGAGGGCCTGTTTCAACAGTAGTAAGAGAAGTTAAAAAAAAAAACAACAACAAACAGTGGTAATAGTAAAAAAAAAAAAAACACATTGACTCCTCAGTGAATTAGTTATTCTAATAATTATGTGATAATACTACTATATATGCTTTACAGGAGATGAATTAAACATAACTTTCTACTGTCTCCACCATATACACCAATGTATATATTTTATAAATTCCATTCAGTTTTATTTATTTATTATTTATACAGGATTTTAGAGTATATTGCAAAACCTTCAATGAGACAGTCGGTTAACATAAGATTAAAAAAAGAAAGACAAATTATGTTTTGTAGAATCTTTATTTAGCAAAATATTTTAGAGTGTGAATTAACTTTTTAGATTTTTTTTTTGTTTTTGTCTTTTATCAAAAAAAAAATTTAAAATGTAAAAGTCAATGTATGTGTAATGGCTAGACCACTTTATATTTATGCATAGGATATGGTATGTATTTATTAAATTGTAATGTATCCTGATCCTTTAAGTTTAATTAAAGTCTGGAAAAATATACAATAATAATAGAAGGTATCAGGGATATCCTTTAGTTCAGGCAAAGTGTTAATAAATATTTTGAGCTAAATTTTAATTACCTGTGCTCAATGCTGATATCCTACAAAAGAATAAAAAATGATGTTTAGAATGGTATTTTAATAAATAATTGTACTAATTTAAACATTAATAACTTAATTTCAAAGCTTTATATGAAATTATGATTATGACAGTGCTACATTTGGACAATTATAGAGGCCATGTTAGCATACTTTTTTCATTTTTTCATATTATATGAATATACCATAATTACAAGAAGCATGGTTGCACATACAGTTGTTTTACTCCCTCAAAGCATTTGGACACCTGTTTGGCTACTGGCTAGAATAAGCTCCACCTTATCTCTACCTATAAGCCCCATCACATCTTTACCTAGTACTGGATCAAGCTTGTTCAGAAAATCAATAGATAAAGTTTAATTTTACTTAATGAAATACATTTCATACAGCATTTAAAATATGTGTCTAATTTGTGCAATATTATAAAGAAGATGATATAAAGATCAGTTTATCCAGTGTAAAAAAAATAGCCTGCTGGCACATACTGTAAATATTCCTACTTTACATTGTCTTTGTGCAGAAAATTTTTAGTTTGCAGTGTTACTCAAGTTCTTGGGCAAGTCACAGATTATGTTACGCTATTTACAGTTCTTAATTTGTAGGTTGGCTGTTGCTTGCTCTTATTGTTCCTGAGTCAGTCTCTAGTACCTTTCAACCATGACCAAATGTGACATTTACATTGTTTTCTTTTTCTACTGTCTAAATTTTTCTATTGTGTAACTAACATTGATGGATGGCCAGTAGTGATGGAGAATCAGCTAATCCCATACGTTGTCACTTTTCAAGGTTCTAACCAGCCTAAGATGTTAATGTAATGAAGTAATGGTGAACAAAAATCTTTGGGACATTTGTGAGAATAATAGAAACACTTATTATAGCCATCCTGCTGCCATACTTTCAAGAGCAGACCAGCAAATTTCTCCATGTCATACTGTCAAAGTTTAGTTGTGAATAAAATAGTACCAGCATTCTGGTAAATTTTTCAGAAACATTTCTTCTTAAATAATTCTCCTGCTTTAATGATATAAGCTCTGCTGTGGCTACTGCTCTTCCGAATACACTAGTCAACTACTTGACCACAATTGTAAAGTTTCTTTATTGCTTCTTCTTTTTAACTTATGCCCAGGCAATGAATTATTAGGAGGTTTTATGTGCTCTAGTGATGGTATTAGAGCCATTGAAACCTTTTTTTAATGCAGCATGCCTATTAAACTACCAAATACCCACTGGTAGTTATCAGGCAAGTGGGATGGTTGGTTTATTTTTAAATTCTTAATCCTCCTATTAATATTGAATAATAAAAAAAGAACATAAAAAAGTGTTAGAAATATACAATACAATACAATTTATTTTTTGTATAGCCCAAAATCACACAAGAAGTGCAGCAATGGGCTTTAACAGGCCCTGCCTCTTGACATCCTCCCAGCCTTGACTCTCTAAGAAGACAAGAAAAAACTCCCAAAAAAACACTTGTAAGGAAAAAAATGGAAGAAACCTTGGGAAAGGCAGTTCAAAGAGAGACCCCTTTCCTGGTAGGTTGGGCATACAGTGGGTGTCAAAAAGAAGGGGGTCAATACAATAAAGTACAATACACAGAACAGAACAAATCCTCAATATAAAAATAAACATTTTAGAAGTACGGAGTAGAATTTTACAGTAGATGATATCACATAATATGATTTGGATTGGAAATATACAGTATATTGCACTACAGAAAGCAATCAAGTATGACATTATTGTTGAAAAATATAGTCTTAATATATACTTTATCTTTTTACAATGCCATGTTGTTGTATGTACTGTACCAGACTAAAGTTGCTTGAAAGGAAGTGTCTTTTATGTTTTATACCAACATGGCTTCTAGCCTAGTTGAAGATATTGAGCTAACTTACCTGTGATATGTGTCCAGCTCTGTTCTCTTCCATATCCTTCTCTGCTTTTTTTAGAGATGTCTGAGCCTGAGTAAGATACTGACTCCATTCCTTAATGGATTTGTTCAGCTTGCTACCAGTTACTCTTTTATCTTGTTCTATAGATTCAAGAGTAGCTCTCTCATCAGATTCCAGAGCTTTTCTGATTACATCATATTGTTCAGAAACCTGCTGCTTCTTCAGATCTGCATTTATCTTAACAAACAAATGAATAAATGAAGGTTAACTGCTAACAGTATTCTGCAGTTATATGTAACCACCTCACCAATAGGTTAAAAGATCACATTTATGCATTATTTGAAATTTGTACACTAGCAACACCTTAACACTTTGTCTGTGTCATTTACATAAAATGTGTGCATGTACACATGGGTGTGTTTGTGTATAATATACACAGATACATCACCACTTACAGAGCAAATTATTAGGAACACTCATACGCCTGATTATCCATGCAATATCTAATCAGCCAATCATGTGGGTGCAGTGCATAAAATATTGCAGATACAAGTCAGATAATTCATTTATGTTCATGTGAAATACGAGAATGGGGAAAATATGTGATCTTGGTGATTTCAGTCATGGCATGATTGTTAGGAACAGATGTGCTAGTTTGAATATTTCTGTAGTTGCTAAACTTGTGAGATTTTCTCATACAACAGTCTATACAATTTACTCAGAATCATGTGAAAAACAAAAAAAAAACATTCGGTGAGTGGCAGTTCTGCAGACGGAAATGCTTTGTTAATGAGAGAGGTAAGGAGAGAATAGCCAGACTAGTTTGACCTGATGGAAACTTAGATAACCACTCTGTACAATTGTGGTGAACAGAAAACATCTCAGAATGCAGAACACATCGAACCTTGAGGCAGATGGAACAACAGAAAGTTTGTTGGGTTTTACTCCTGTCAGCCAAGAACAGAAAGCTGTGGCTGAAGTGGGCACAGGCTCGCCAAAACTGGACAGCTGAAGACAGTAAAAACTTTGTCTGGTCAGATGAATCTTGATTAATCCATGCACCCAACCTGCCTTGTGTCAAAAGTCCAGACTGGTACTGTTGTATGGACTGTTTTCTTGGCACACTTTGGGCCTGTAAATACCAATCGGTCACAACTTGATTGTCATTGCCTACTTTAGTATTGTTTCTGACCGTGTGCATCCCTTCATGGCCACAATTTACTCATCTTCTACGGACTATTTCCAGTATGATAATGCCCCAAGTCACTATACAAAAGTCATTTCCAACTGGTTTTATGAAAACAATAATGACTTCATTGTTCTTCAGAGGTCTTCCCAATCACCAGATCTGAATCTAATAAAACAACTTTGGGATGTGGTAGAACAGGAGATTTGCAGCATTAATGTATATTTGACAAATCGGCAGAACCTGCTTGATGCAATCATGTCAACATGGACCAGAATTTCAAAGAAATGTTTCCAACATTGTGTGGAATCTGTTTCAAAGAATTGAATCAGTATTCAGAGAAAAAGGATGCCCTACCCAGTATTAGAATAGTACAATACCGTACCATTTTCTAAGCCTGCTTAATCCTGAGCAGGATCTTAGGGGGGCTAGAGTCTGTCTCAGCAAAGACAGACCATAAGGCAGATACCATCCTTGAACAGGGCACTAGCCCAATGCAATATTAGTATAGTCTTCCTAATAATTTGTTCAGTGAGCAAATATATATTATAAATGCCTATATACAGTACCTTTATATTTAGGAATGTGAACTAAAGCATGTTTCTGTACAGAAAATACAAAGAGCATCACAGCAGTAACAGTCAGCGACTATATTTTAAGTTTAGTTTTTAGCTGTGTTTTGCCAGAAACATCACAGAAAAACAATACAGTTTATGTAGAATTGTTTTCATATTAAATTATAATGTTTCCTACTATGACAAATTGCAAAGTTCCTCCATCTCATTGAGTTCACAAAGTCTGTACATAGTTTTATAATTCTTTATAAAATTGGAAACCAATACACAACTAATTGCCAAGGACACTACACAGTCAGTTCTGATCGCAATGCAGACTGTCTAGGTTTATTTGCTCATGTGCTTAAGAGAGATATAAACAGCAGTTCTTATTTTTCTCTTTAATTTCACAGGTAAATTTTTCAATTTATGGTAGTCTATTCTATAGTGTTAAAACAGCAGGTAACTTAAGGGTTGCATTTGCAGTGCAATGAACAATCAGTAGTTTTAACCATGCGAATTAAAAAACACAGAGAATGTATATAATGGAGGGGTCCCTTTTGGTGCTGTTAAACTTGATGCCGGGTCTTTAATTGGAAATGTGAGAAGACTTCCCACTAAGGGTCTTGTGTCTTGTGCTGTCCTGGAACACAATGAGCCATTATCAGAGGTAGTATTAGAACACAATTTGAAATTTGATTCAAAATTGCTTTATTTCTTAGTCAACAGTCAGGGAGGAACATATATTGGTATAAATGATTTCTTAGACAGTTTTGTAAATGGTACGTTAAGGGAGAGTAGCAAAACATGTGCATGCGTAGTGAATGCTTTCAAAATTCTGTAACTTAAATAATGTATAAATCATATAACCAAAGCATTAACAAAATAACAAGATTTACATTCTCTATGAGCAAGCCCAATATAGTTTTTGTGTTGCATGTACAGTATATAATATCAGAATACTTCACATTTCTGGAAAGTTATAAAATGGAGAACTGATGAATAAAAAATTATGTTTGTTAATTTATTTGTTCCTGCCAAAAAAAATATTGTCCAACGTGATTTTGCACTGTTAGGAACTTCTAATACAATAAGAACAATTCCATGAGTGTTCAGTAATTTCAAATTATGCAGTTGTTACCAAAAAATAAAATATTTCCAACGTTTCTGGCTTCCTGTTAGATTACAAATAAATGTATGCAATCTTTCACAAACTGAATTATTGATTTTACATAAATGTGTGTATGAATGTATATATTTGTGTGAGTGTATGTATGTATGTATATTTTTTTCTCAAGGAGGGAAGACAGAATGGTCTGAGAGTTTGCAGGCCATGTCAGGGCATATTTTGGGAGAATATTTACAAACTGTAGTGTATGATTCCACCCAGATTTTGTAATCATGTGACTCCTGTCTAACAATTTCTAGTTTTATGCTCTGTTATACTAATAGATATAGCAACTCTGTGGTACTTATAATACATGCACAGCTGTACAAAAACATTTTTCCTTGAATCAGCCTTATAACTGCTAAAGGAATTGAGAAGTGCCTTATTTTACTAATGCTTGGTAAATGTAGTAAGCAGAAAAGTTATTGCCCTTCCACTGCTTTTCTTAACAAGAAGAAGCTGTCACCAGTAATAAACAAATCCAAACTAACATTTATAAAACTACAAAATTTCCGCTCAAAAATAAATTTAGTAAATGTAAACACCATTGAAACTGTGTTATTTAAATTGGATTTACACTAATCTAGTCTTATTTAGTAAGTAGAATGTATGAAAAGAAAAAATCATTGACCTTGAGATCACATGTTCAAAGTTCAGTAATGAATGGTCTCCCTTCATACTTTTTTGGATTTAATTTTTTCCCACTTACTGTAAGGTCTTGATATCTTTTCTTCAATGACTGAATATGGGCTTCAGCTCTTAATTTTTCTGCAGCAACGTCTTCAAGATGGTGGAGGAGCACTGCCTAGATTTCACCAGTAAGAACATCAGCTATAATATTGTGTTTTTACAGTTAAAATGCTTACTAACACAGAGTAAAATACAACTAAGGAATTAATCAATTTAAGTAATACTACTAGCCACAGTTGGCTATATATTCTTATGATTTATTATGTAATATTCTTTGTTATTGGATTATATATTAAAAATCTGTCTATTTTTATCATGTACATTATTATGTACAGTGTGTTAATTTTAAAATTAAGTTTTATTCTGCTTTTAAAATTTTATTTTTATATTATTTTAGAAAGTGGGTGACAATAAAATACCTCTAATTGCTTTCCTCTTGTTTCTCTGTTAAGCACCATTTTCCCAATTTTTGGGGAACCCAGGCTTGGTTTATTGCCTCCTTTCTTAATCTCTTGATGTTCACAGTCATCAAGCATCTTATGTCTTCTTTGGTCTTCATCAGTCTTAGCATTGCTCAGCACCTGGTTCCGTTGTGGAAATTCCTCTTCTGATAGTAGCTTGTTTTCTGCCATCATCTGTATTAAGTTTAGAATAAGAGAAATTAGCTCTTAATTTTAGAGTGTGTGGTACATGACAATAAATGTAGTGCATATATTTTTTGTGTTTGAATCCTTGCCTTTCAGGCTTCTCTCAATTACAGTGACTGCAGCATGTTCCAGTCTATTGGTTCCAGTTTATTGATTTAGCACTTCATTGTCTATTGTTTCATATTTCACAAAAGTGGGGCATAGTCCAGAATCACAAGGATCTACTTGCCTGTGTCCCATGTAGTGGTACAATGTACTTCTATTACTAAAGTGACATTAACTTTAAAAGGCATACTGGGCTAATTAAGGTTAAACACAATGCAGGTGGAGGAGCTGCACTTAGAAGTATTACTTTAACACACAGTCAATGACCTGAAGCTACAGAGGGAGCATAATAAGAAGTGACTACAGCCTGACATAATAAGGCAGGAGACCAAGAGAGGTTTGGTAGCCAAAGAAGACTTTCAGTTTTCCCACCCCGGAAGATGCATTATATGGATAGGGAGCAAAAAGATTCCAGCTATGTTTTTTATGTATTGTGTGCAACATCCACAAAATAATAATCTTTTGCCTGTCAGTCTGCCTGTAAATTAATTATGGGTTTCAGACTTTAGAACTACTACTCAAACCTACTAAGTCAGTTGCATTTGATTAAATTGTTTGTTACCATGATTTACAGTACAATGAGAAGTAGTCTTTGCTAATTCCGGATCTGCACATGACAGAATAACAGAGTGGCCAAGCATTACTAAATAAAGCACTTTTATTTAAAAAATAAATATTTGTAAGGATGTAATCATATGAAATTTGAAATAAATTTCAAATATAAACATGCATTGTGTATTAGACAGGATAAGTAGCATTCAGACAGCACAAGGCCTTATCAAAAGATAATCAGAAAGAAACCAACATGTTCTTCTGAACCAGCCAGTTGGAAGCAAATTTCACCTGCAAAGGATGACAGCTATCATAGAGTTTTAAAGAGATATCAAGATTTCATTGTAAATACTGTGTTTTACCGTTGGCCACAGGTCAGTAGGTTGATAGTTCACTACAGTTGGATTAGCGGGGTAAGATTTATATTTCATTGTTATCCTCTGGCAAAAAGTCAGGTATTTGTTTGCTTTATGTTGACAGTATTCCAAGTGTCTCTACAGGAGACGTTTGCATAAAAATGCTTTATTACTCTTCGGTCCTTCCCCATTACATAGTTTTTGAGTGATGTCATTCAAGTATTTTTTTTTGTGCCAAGCTCTAAAGTCTCTGTAAAGTCCCTTTCTAAAGAAATACCTGGGGAGAGATAATCCTACTAGTACTAATGTACATGTTTTTATATGTATGTGAGTTTCCCTGCTGTATAAAATTCTTTAAGTGTGAATCTATTTAAATGAGAAAACAAAAGTAAAATGTTATAACAGGAGGCAAGGTCTTGGCAGCATAGATTATTAATGCTAAGGTAATATTTTTAGCATAACTTTATTTTTTGCATGAGAAGCTTAACAATTATAGAGAGGGAGAAGGAAATTTCAACTATTTTGACTGTTCTGATTTGAAATATATTTGATGTCTGGTTTCAGCTCTAACTACCCAAATGTAGTCAAGACATTTATCCATGGTACCATTGTACAATTATAATTAAGAGTTGTTTAAAAATAGTTAAATGTATTATAGGATGATCATTACTTTGGTCCTGTAAGTAAGTTAGAAATGATACAGTATTTCTGTTACACTAGAAAAGCTTTGCATTAAATAGAATTTAAGTTTTTCTTACCTGGCTTTAGAAGTCTCTCAAGGGTCTCAGAAATAGGAAGTTCTCTTTCGGAATTAGCTTTGAAAAAGGTGTGGTTTTAGCAAGTAAAAACATATCTTTCCCTTTTCAAGTAATGCCTGTTTTGTCTTGTCAAAGCATATTTACAAACTTGTGCCTGCAAATGAAAACTTAAATAGCAGATAGGTTAGAAGAAGGCAAAACCTGTGCATATAGTATGTCTCATTAGGATAGCTAGGAAGAACAACTGGTATTACAAAGTGGCTGTTTAAAAGTGAACAAATAGGGTGAGAGTTGGGGTTTTAGCATGGTTTATGATTACATATTTTAAATGATATATGGGATCACCTGTAGTTCTGATTGGACAGACATTTCCTAAATCCTGTCATTATGGTTTACTGAAACTTATGCAAGAATGTGATATTGTTTAATTTCTGTAGTATATTTATCTGGATCAAATAAAAGTTAATATTGAAAAAGTGGAACAAGTGCAGCAGTAGAAACGTACATATAACTAAATTAAAATATCAAACAATGCATGTTTTCTCCTGTTTGGTAAACAAATAGTAGTCAAGAATAATTTCATAAGGAAAGGTACTTGAGAAGGTCCTTCACAATGTTAAAAATAATATTTTATTGGTTTATGTGAAATAAATGTTTAAATATACTTTTTGTTAACATTTTAATAAGATTGTACAATGTTTTGTTTTAAGAGTTTGACCAGTATACAGTATTTGATTCTTTTCTTTTTTTAACAAGGTGCATTGTATAAGCAGTACTTTGGATTTATTAGTAATCATGTTAATTGTTTCAGCTAAAACGACAAAAATGTAAGCAGTAAATGTATGAAAGAAATGTGCAAAAGTATAATATGGCAAGATATGTGTTACTCATCAACACAAATTACTTTTTGTATGTTTTCAAGAGACAGGTTGTAAGTATGTATATAAAATGTATACTGCATATATTTGTTCATGCAAGCACTCTAATATAAGCTATACTCTTTATATTAAAGGTATTGCCAGTTCAATTCTGAAGATGAATTTTGCCACTACAACATGTTTAACAATTATTTTTTTGATGCAGAGGTAAATTTACACATTTAACTTTCTGAAACCTATCAATGAAGTTCATCAGTTGTTTTTATTGTATTTCTTTGTTGAAGAGTATTCTATGTTGACAACAACTGAGAATAATATCTAAGGAATACATCTTAGGGTATACATTTAACTGTATACTCCACTATCCCAAGTACTTCTCAAACATGTGCATTTGAGATTAATTAGATAATGCCGTTAATTGGTCCTTTCCAAACAAATGTGGATTTGTTTGTGCTGTAATGAACTAGAGCATTGTCCAAAATTTTTTGTTTTGAATTAAATGCTGAGAAGTTGGATTCACTCATTGTAAGATTATGAAAATAGATTAGACATACTTAGTAAATGGTTGACTTTATACACATGTAAATGTAAATGCATTTACTTCCTTATCTAATGTTATTTTATAAAGGTTCCATATATTAGTATTCACTTGTAAAGTATGCATGTATATAAGAAAATGTTTCCTTAACATAAAGTACTTATGTATCTTTTTGGGATAAACTGGCGGCACCTTGTTCAGGGGTTATTCCTGCCTTTCCCCTGTTGCTTCTTGGGATAGGATTCAGCTTCCCTGTGACGTTGCCTCTGAATATGCATGTTTGGAAAATTAATGGATGGATGAATGGATAACAGACTAAAGGCAAAGACAAATCTCAATATGTGTTATCAAAAGTCTCCTTATTTAGCACTAGCAAAATACCCGCGCTTCGCAGCGGCAAAGTACTGCATTAAAATTTTTATTAAGAAGAAAATTAAACTTTTTTAAACTGAGGGAAAATATGCCAATAATTATTTGTTAAGGATCTCTTTGTATACCATGTTGTCAGTTCGGCCCTCCGGTTGTAACATGACCAAGCTGTGCGCTGAGCTTACTCTTAAGGATGCAACGTACAGTTGGCCATGTGAACAGTAATCTTGTTTCACATCTCACAGCTTGGATTGCTGCTGTCATAATCGGTTTGAGTTTCATGGTTTGTTTCAGTTACGACAGTATTTGCAGGATTTGTTGTGTTGAAGTGACATTTGGCATCTGTCAAGCGTTGTAAGCACACAACCGGTTTCATCGATAAAATCACATCCAGCTTTTGAGAGTTTAAACATTCATAAACATCAAAGTGTCCACTACTGAAATCGTCACCTGTGAATCTAAGATGTTTAAGAGGCATTGCCGGTTGTCGAAAGGTGTAAAATATTTGGCCATTTCGGTACACTTGAAAGCAACAACCGAACAATTCAGTGGCAGCCATCAACTCACATGCAGAACCATAGGTGAAGGGCTTAAGCATTTCACTCTTATAGTGCTCCTGTGTAGTATAATTATCTCCTGTACCGTCATCAGTCCACACCTTGAACCTGTCCCAGTCATTCAATACATAAGACACAATGTTCCTCCGGATATCAAGAGTGAGCCTGATATGGCCGTGCAATATGATCATCTCGATAGACATGGTAATGGGGGTTGGAATGATGAAGGAAATGGGTACCTGAGTAATGTAAAGTAAGTGTAAAATACCTATACAATAACTATAATTGTAATAAACAAACAATAAAACAGCGGAGAAGCCGTGGATTAAACAAAAAGGCTGTAGTTATCAGCAGGGAGACGTGAATCCCGTGGCGAAGCAAGGAAGGGAATGTAGAGACTGGAGCGACAGACGGCCTTATATAGGCAGGCAGCCAACAACGTGGGAGGCGTTGGGATGGGGGACCCAACGCCGCCTCACACGGCGACCGAGCTGCAGGCTATGGACGTATATATGTACGTAAGTAGGTAGGATTCAGTTAGCGTTGGGAACCCGTGTACCAAATTTCTTGAAAATGGGCCCATAAGTAACAAGGACTGTTGAAAAGTTCAATATGGCGGCCAACAGTGGCATCATACCACCCAAATAAGTACGTACATTGGTTTCGGTTAGATCAGGAAGGCCGCCTACCAAATTTCAAGAAGATGGGGCCATAAATAAGAAAGTTCAACATGGCGTACGTTGTTGACCGTTATGACCATTACGCGTAGAATTTCAAAATGAAACCTGCTAAACTTTTGTAAGTAAGCTGTAAGGAATGAGCCTGCCAAATGTCAGCCTTCTACCTACACGGGAAGTTGGAGAATTAGTGACGTTGGAAAGTTCAATATGGCAGCCGACAGTGGTGTCATACCAACGAAATAAGTACGGACATCGGTTTCCGTTAAAAGTTCAATATGGCGGCCGACAGTGGCATCATACCACTGAAATAAGTACCAAATTTCAGCCTTCTACCTACACGGGAAGTTGGAGAATTAGTGACATTGGAAAGTTCAATATGGCGGCTGACAGTGGCGTCATACCACCGAAATAAGTATGTACATTGGTTCCGGTTAGCGCAGGGAAGCCGCCTACCAAATTTCGTGAAGATGGGGCCATGAATAAGAAAGTTCAATATGGCGGACGTTGTTGACCGTTATGACCGTTACGCGTAGAATTTCAAAATGAAACCTGCTTAACTTTTGTAAGTAAGCTGTAAGGAATGGGCCTGCCAAATTTCAGCCTTCTACCTACATGGGAAGTTGGAGAATTAGTAACGTTTGGAAAATTCAATATGGCGGCCGACAGTGGCGTCATACCACCGAAATAAGTACGTCCATCGGTTTTGGTTAGCGCAGGGAAGCCACCTACCAAATTTCGTGAAGATGGGGTCAGCCTTCTACCTACACGGGAAGTTTGAAAATTGGTGACATTGGAAAGTTCAATATGGCGGCCGACAGTGGCGTCATACCATCGAAATAAGTAAATACGGCGGTTTCGGCTAGCGCAGGGAAGCCGCCTACCAAATTTCGTGAAGATGGGGCCATAAATAAGAAAGTTCAACATGGATGACGTTGTCGACCGTTATCGACCATTATAACCGTTGCGTGTAGAATTTCGAAATGAAACCTGCTTAACTTTTGTAAGTATGCTGTATAGGAATAAGCCTGCCAAATTTCAGCTTTCTACCTACAAGGGAAGTTGGAGAATTAGTGATGAGTCAGTCAGTCAGTCAGTGAGGGCTTTGCCTTTTATTATTATAGATATACAGTATATAGTGTTCTAGACATAAAGTGTTAATGAGTCCAGAGTTGTGAAGTTAACGTTGGGCCCTTTTTTTGTGATTTTTACAGCAAGGCTATATAACATGTAGGAAATTTCTTCTGGAAGAAATTGGAGAACAGGTTGTCTTAGTGTCTGATCCACCTTTTGGAGGCCTTGTCAAACCACTGGCCCACAGTTTTAACAAAATTTCTGCAATTTGGAAAGCACAGCAGCAACCAGGTACAAAAATCGAATAATCTTTTCATTTTCATAATACATAAGTAAAAAAAGAATATACTGTATTTCTTCTCAAATGTATTAATTTCATAAAACATTACTGAAAAACAGGCTAAATAACCTATACTATTCTTATTTTTTTTTCTTCTGCTAAAGAAGACATTCATATGTTCAAAAATGAATATTGAGACTAAATCATATTGTTTATTAAGCAAAAATAATTATAGATATAATTGAGTGAGCATGGATGTGTGCATTTATGTGCCCTGTGATTGATTGGATCCCTGGCCAGGTAAAGAGCTTGCTTTGTTTTGTGACTTTAAACTCAGTAAGCAGGTTAGGAAATGGAAGTGGAATGAGTGCTATTTGAATATTGCATTATTTTACAACCGTTTTGGAATTTAATAAAAGCTTTTATATAAGCACCTCTTTTAAAATCATGAATTTTAAGGTATACTTACCCGTTTTTGATTTAGATAAATTATGTATCACTTTCATTTCAATATTATTTTATAAATATATTGATTTTTTTCCTTAGAGAACAGTGTACAAGAGATGCCCATATTTTGGATCTTTCCATATTTTTTTGAAGCACGTATCAAGGAATGTTTTCCAACATTTTCTATGTTGGACTACCAGGTATGTGTTTCATGTTTTTTTAAGGTTTATTTGTGTATAGAACACAAAGTTCATTATTTTTATACTGTGTTTTAGAGAGATTCTGTTTCCAGGGTCTGGAAACTACTGTAAATGACAGAGTAAGGACATGTTTGAATAAAACTGAACCCTTTCAAAAATGTTTTGAAAGGCTAGACTCTCAGCAGAATGTTTTAGTAGCAGTTGGTTCACACTTCAGAGTAAGAGCGGGCCCTGTACTTGGTAATTTGTGTTGTAGTACTTAAAGCAGAATCTAGTCAGTTTTTAGAGGCTATTAGGGAATGTTACTGAGTTTTCTAGAGCTGGCAAAATATTTGTGACAAATGGTCTTGCCCTTAAAGGGGAACAAGGCATTATCACCTCCACCTGTGACTTAGCAGGTTTAAGAATATTATGTTACTGTATGTTTATGCATGTAAAACTTTACATAATGGACTTAGTTATTTTATGTAAAAATGAGTGAATTTTTGCATAACATAATTATACTTTTGAACATCGTGATCTGTAGAATATTTTTTTTATTTCGACTGCTGTACTACTTAAGGAAACACAGACTGAAACACTTTGCGTACATCCAGGGGATAAATATAGGTAACTTCCTTATTGCATCTTCTCGGTTTCCTCCCACACCCCAGTGATGTATGTGTTGGTTTAACTGGAGACTCTGAATTGCGTGAATAATGTGTCTACATAAGTGTGTCTTGTTATGGGCTTGTGTACATCCAGGGCAGTGTTACATTTTGATAGTTGGAAATGAGGACATGCATCAAGATGATTTTTGTTAAATGCTACTAGTTAGTTTTATTTTACAGGTTTTCTGTTGTTTTAGTCCTCACAAGAAAAAATAGAGAAGTCCATATTTCCTTACTGAATATATTTCATTGAAATGGTATTCTACTTATAAAATAATTCACATGGTATAACTGAATATGATTTACTGTATATAAAAGCAGTGCTCATTGCATAAACTTAATACTTAAGAGTGCATTAGCATTCACTTCTTCTCTGCTAGTTGCATTGTTTTTCTTTATTTGTAACGGTTTTTCAGGTAGATTTGGATGTTTGATGTGCACATCCTAGTTCCTGCGAAGTATGTTAACAAATTAGCATTACATTTGCAGTCCTAGGGTTAAAAAAATCGTCCTTATCAAACAATGACCTTCAGCTAAACACAACTGAAGAAAAAGTATAGTAAACATTGGTTCTTTGAAGGCTTTAAATGTGACTAATCACAAGCATGGAATATAGCCTCTTTGAATATCAGTCAGTCCATGGCTCAGGTTTCAATTTGTATTGTCAGCTTTTTTCCACACCTTGAAGATCTATTCTTTCACACTTTTTTCCTGCAACTGTTCTTTTCTTGATTCACTGAAACAGTCTAAATCAACTCTTGTGTTGGGGAAAGTGTTGTAAACAAGCTATATACACACACACACACCCATGACAGTTTACAGTTGTCAGTTAACATAATCTACTCTTATTTCAAATATGTTGGAGAAAAAACTAGGAAAGCATAGGGCAAATATAGAGAACACAGAGTAGACAACAGCTGAGCACTACCCAGGTCACTAAAGTCATTAAGCAGCAGTACTAAACACTGTGCCACTCTGCAGCTTATTTATTAGTTTTAATACTGTATTTTAATGTTGTTTGCTGTAGAAAGTAAAAAGATTCTTTGTGGTGAATATTGTTAGTATTAAGTGGTATTAAGATTGTTTTTTGTGTTATAAAAGAGAGTTTTTTTCAACCCAATTATGTATAATTTCTACATAGTTCCTTCAAAATGAGTTATAATTTAAGGTATAAGTCTGCTTAACAGACACTTTAATCCAAAGCGACTTACAAAGGGTACCAACATAATTGAATAATACCAGTCTTGGGATTGTTTGGGAACAACTGTTAATTTCCACAAGTGAAAAAGCTCAAAACAAAATATAAGCTAGTTGCAATTCCCAGTTTAGTTTGCATTATGCAATTTCTGCGGACAGCTTTTGAGCACTTTATTTGTAGCAGCAAAAAGAACACATCATAAAAATGTGTTTAATTATTAATGCTGCTGCCTTATATCTGAGAAGTACAGGGTTCAGATACGAGACAGTATACTTTACCTATTTTCTGCATTTTGCTATGCCTTATTTGAGGGTGCTTACCCTAATTGTACATACTGTATATTTTGTTTTAATTTTCACTGTACTGTTTTAAGATTTCTTCTAACCATTTTTCAGCAGAATACATTTGTCAAAAAATGTATTGCACAACCAATTTTTTTTTTTTTTTTTTTTTTTTTGCTCTTTTCAGGTAGACTATGAAAACCATGCTCTTTATAAACATGGCAAGAAAGGCCGCAGACAGTCTCCAGTCAGAATATTTACTAATCTGTCTCCCAGCGACATTATCCTTCCTTCAGATGAGGGCTACCGGTAAGGGTGTGACTTTAATGTTAACATTAAACTGGCAGACAGTCTGGCGTTGTGGTTAAGGCCTTGGACTTCAAACCCTGGGGTTGTGGGTTCAGATCCCACTACTGACACCGTGTGATCATGAGCAAGCAATTGGCGCACCTGTCTGTGCGCCAATTGGTAAAACCAAAAGAAATTAAACTAATTATATCATAAATATTGTAAGTCACCTTGGATAAAGGCGTCAGTCAAATAAGTAAATATAAACATTAATAGCATAATGAAACACTTTATCAAATGAACTACAATGCCATTTTGTTACAAAATATAATTTGTCTGTTTTAGATTTAGTGATGAAATTTGTTCCAACAAATAGCTCCATAAAATTACCGTGAGACTTTTCATTTATACGAGATATATTGTAATATCTGCGGTGGGCTGGCGTCCTGCCCAGAGTTTGTTTCCTGCCTTGCGTCCTGTGTTGGCTGGGATTGACTCCAGCAGATCCCCGTGACCCTGTAGTTAGGATATAGCGGGTTGGATGATGGATGGATGGACATTGTAATATTAGAGATACCAGGAAAGACTTAATGACAGGAAGAACCAACTTGATTCACATTTGCCTAATGATCATAGTTTAGTCTTCTTATCTGGTCAAAAGCTACATGTTTTAAAGAAACGGGTGAAGAAAAGTATTAAGCCGGTTTGTCTGATCACCATTAGGTACTATTTGCATCAGTTGGACAGATCCAGCAGACATAAGCAGGTAGTAAGTATGCACTGGGAACACCTAGCAGACACCATTCTTTGGGATGAATTCAATTATCACCCCAAAGGAGCATTTGCCACATCTCAGGAGTATTCAGGGGCACTGAGACTGAAGGAATACAGTTCAGGTACCGGAGGTGGCTACAAAGTAGGTTTGAACAAAGGATGTTCGGTGTCTGTTATTGCAACAACCTGATCGTGACACCAGCAATGAGGCAAGCTCATACAGTAAAGAGAGAGGCCTTCCATGCAGTTTTTGCAAGAATATGTTTGAACGTGACTGAGTAAAGTTTTCCTTGAGAGATTTTGATGAGGTCATGATAAAATTACATTTGGACAACACCAGAGAGATCCAGGAAAAATTTTCAGCAGTTGAGGAGGAGTAGATGGTATACTACTGAGGTTCATCTCAGCAAGTGTATAAACATTGGCCTTAAGTAGTTAGGAAAAGCACCATTAAACCAACACACTGGTATGATAGTCCACATTTTAAGAGGTTGCGTTCTAAATACTTAAGGCTTAAACTCCTTAGCTGTGCTGTAAAAAAAAAAAAAAAAAAAATTTCAGGGCATTTAAACAAATGTTGGCCAGTAGTTGAACTGCAGCAGCAGGTGAAGTCTTCGGGGTTCTGCTGTAGCAATGGAAAACTGTAGATGAACTCTGTGGCATACTGGCATTGCACACATATTTGAGAGTATGTTTGTGAATCCAGTGTACACAAGTTCTATGAGTCTATACCAAATGGTATCTTGTGGGAGGAGTCACAAAAGTATGGGGTTATATGACCTGTGTTGCATTCTATAGGGTCACTGCAATGTGGTATTTAAGTTGTGTTCACATGCTTGTTGTTTAGTTAAATAAATTTTAAAGTGGTTATAGGACACTGTCAAAGTCGTATATCATCTTCTGTCCTGTTGTCCAATTAGAAGACCTAAATTTACAATCACTTTTTATTTTCTGCTGTTGATATTCTCTTGGCATCATCTGGCACACAATGCATCCACAAATGTTTTATCATAGCTCTGTACCAGAAGTGTAACTTGATCCGTAAAAGTTACTGTGTAACCACTCATAACAAATTACCTAAATATTGAAGTTTATGCATATTGATGTTTACCTCACAAGTAAGACTACAGGCAATTGTGAAACTAATTAACTTTTTGGTGTAGTGTAAGCAGTGCTATGTGAATTATAATAGAGAATGATAAGAGGTAGGCCTTTAGATGAAGCTGTTGATTCACTTGCCCATTCACCCATGAAAGTGTGGGTAGTGACTGAAAAATGATGGTGTCAGTACAATCAGCCTAAATGAGGTTCCCATTTAGGGTTATTGGATAATAATAAAATTATTATTCTTCAACAAGTTCTGAATAGAGCTTCTATTTTACTGTATCGAAAAATGTTGCTCAGAGGCACCTTCCACAAGATGTACACCAGGTTCAGACACTAGGAATACCTGGAAGGTCTTTATTGGGAACTGGAAGCTCATTGAGAAAAGGAAAGACAAAACAAAGCTTGAGACTTGGAAGAAAATCAAATTGGTTACATCTTGCCTGAAGAAGGAGCCTTAGCTACCTTGAAAGCTTGCATATTGTAATCTGTTCAGTTAGCCAATAGCAGGTGTAATTTTTCTTCACTTGTCATTGCAAGAAACATTTGGGCAAGTTTAGTATATTAAGATATGATTAAGACATATTGCCTCTCGTCATGAAGCAATCTGTAGTAGTCAATGTGATGACATTTTCCAACAGTGAATTATTTAGTCACATGCATATATTCCAACAGGGAATTGCTCAGCCACACAAGTTCCCTTTTGAGAATGTTTGTATGAGACCAGTAAAGGCAGCTGCATTCCTTAACCAGGCTCTGATAGTATGGGGCATTTTGGAATATGAAATACAGTCTTCTTCACATTTTGCATATCATTCTGCATATCGTTGCATCCTAGGAGGAGAAGGTTTTACTACATATTGATAAATCTAGTGAGTTGTAGCCCTGTTTTAGGTTATTAAGTCATTCTTTTCCTGTGGCTTTGGAATAACTTTTTTACTCTAAGTTTTTAAGATAATTAGACCAATTTGGGTTGCAGCTAATAAAAGCAAAAGCTTTATATTTCTTTGAAATTGTTGCCTTTATTTGCATCTTAGTTATTTGTGAAAGCTTAGAACAAATAGGTGTATTTATTATTTGACATTGCCCCTAGATTTTAAAGGGTGGAATGTTAAAAGTCACTTTTATACTAAAACAGAAATGTGTTGCTCTTTGTTATAAAATATTTACGTATCCTCTTCATAAACTGAACACAATGAAAAGTAAAACTAGATTAAGAAGTAGGCAGATATATTCAATATGACTATGAAAATATTTAAATATTTTAGGTTTCTAGTTGATCTAAGCTCTGTTTCATTTTATATACTGCACGTGTTTTTGGATTTTAGTCATCATACTTAAGATATATTTTTATGTATATTCATATTTTCTCTTTTTATAGGTTTTGCTCTCAGTGCCAGAGATATGTTTCTTCTGAAAATAAACATTGTGACATTTGTGATGCCTGCCCATCTAAGGTAAAAATATGCCTCCCCCTGGTGGGGTGTATATACTGTACATTTTGTTTTTTATCTTCTAGTCTCATTTGGTACCTTATACAACACTACGTGAATTGTTTTAAATATTTTTAGCCTTTGATTACTGATATTCTTAGAATTAATAATTTTATGGTGTTTGAAAATAGTGTCCATAATAGTAAAATAGCAGCAGATATTACAAATAAACAGATAATTAACTTTTCATTAACTCTTACCTTGTTTAGCATTTATTTTTGAATGCCATGGAAATCTGATAAGCAGTAGTCATTTTCTAGCTGTAGAGCTGTCTGAGCTAATCAAGAGTATTTGAGCAGTGCAACAAATTATGAGAATACTACCTGTTATATGGATAAAGTACAGCAATTAAACATTATCAAAGTTTTATACTTTCAGAGGGCCCTTTTGTTACTATTTTGGATATAAGGAATTGTGAAACTTCACCATTATTGCATCTTTACAATTCTTTTTTTATCCTTATAAAATATATTAGTCATTATTTTACACAGGCTCATTTTAGCTAATTTATTAATATTTCGTAACTTGATGTTTTAAAAAAGGGCATTGCATAAAATCAAACTAAAAAAAAAAAATCATTTTACTTAATTTTCTTATTTTTATATTTCAGGATGGGAGACAGTGGAGGCACTGCCTACAGTGTAACAAATGTGTGAAACCAAGTAAGAATTGCTGTCTTTACGTGCTAAATAGGTTTTGCCTTTCTCAATTGCATTTACAGTATGCTACACAAGATTAACAGCAATTTTATTAATCCCAAAGTGAGAACCTTTGTGTAAATCCAGTTGTATTTTTTTGGAACCTGTAGCTAATTAGAATTAATAATCTGTGTTTTGCTGAATGCCCTATTATCTTTAGAATGTATATTTTCTTGAAAAATATGTTTAGCTAGAGAAGAGGTAAAAAACATGTTTCATGTCAGAATTACATTTTCTTTAACAAAGACACAATTCTAAATTGAAATATCTTTATTTTTGCACATCCTTTCAAAATAAATTTACATTTGTAAGATAAAAAACCCAGTGACCTAGGGTTAAAATACGGTCTCTATTTTGAATGTCATAAAATGCGACTGAAGGGGATTCAAATCAGGAAGGACATCCAGCCTTAAACATTTCTGCTTAAATACACCCTTAATGATGAGACACAGTGATGAAAGTTACAGAGCATAGATGGGCTAAAATCCAAATTATACGTTGGGTGCCCCACCTGATTCATGATGGTCAAAAACCTGATGCACTGTTGATAGGCTTGGTGATATGGGATATTCAGCTGAGGTAGTGAGGAAGACGTGTGAAGGACAGATTATAATAATTGTGAATTAGAATATTGGGAGTATGATGGGAAAATTGTTCAAACTGGTGGAAGTGCTGAACAGAAAATAAAAAAAATGTGTGACGCTCACAGGAGGCATGGTGAAAAATTAAAGGTGCAGAAATGTTTAGTGAGAATGGTGGAATATGCAAGTTTTTTCACAGGTTTACAGGGAGGGTATTACTAGAGTTGGGGCACTTGTGTCTGAGAAATACTGTAGGCAGACAAAGTGGTGGAATTGAAGAGGGTGGATGAGTGTGTTGTAGAAAATTGTAGAAGATTGTTAGTAAGTGACTGAGTATAACCTCAGCATGTGCCCCTAAGGTTGGCAGAAGCGATGAAGAGAAAAGTGAGTTTTGTGACAACTTGATTCAGGTGACATCATAAGTACCTCAGAGGAAGTAATGACTGTAATGTGTGGTGACTTGAATGGGCATGTCAGAACTGATGGTGATGGTCATGATACAGTCTATCAAAGCCTTTACGTCAGTTAAAAAAAAAAAAAAAAAAAAAGAATTCTGGAGTTGCAATAGAACCAGTTGTGTGCAGCACCATAAGCAGCAGAAAAGGCAACTTGGTGACATATTCTGGTGATGCAAGGTACCCAGTATTTGTTGGTGTGGAAAGTTAATTGAAACATGAAGTGATTCATGTAAAAGGATGTGTATTACAACATTACTTGGATGTAGGAGAAGTTTAATAAGAGGCTTGGTAGTTAAAGGAGTAAAGCATGAGACATATTTTGCTAGTGCAATGGTAACAAAAGCAAATGAGGCTTTAGGATTACCCAGTGAGAATGGCAATTGGGAAGCAATGAAGAGGTCTGAGTGTGGAAAAAGTGACTCATTGAAACTAGAAGGGGGGGGTGCTAAGGTAGAGATGGCAAATGAGGAAAATAAGAGGTGCTATAAGAAATGGCAGAAAACAGATGTGACAGGGTGATCTATAAGTAAGTAAAGCATCATGCTAGCAGAGCAGTTGGGGGGGCTGCAGGAAGTCTAGAGGTGAAAGTGGGTTCAAGAAATGTGTTTAAGATTGCAAAGAAGATAGCAAAAGAATGGTAAAATGTACGAGGTGTAAAGTGCTGAAGGATGCTGAAGGGAACATCCCATTGGATAGTAATGGGATTAAGAATATCTAGAAGAAGTATATAGAGGAATGGCTAAATGAGTAGAACAAAGTGGATAAAGATATTCATTGTGAGAAAATTAGGACCTAGCTCTAGGTTTTCAAGAGGAGTTTGCAAAAGCACTGAAAAAGATAAAAACTGCTAAAGTACTTGCTCAGGTTGAGTGATATTCGAAATGTTGAAGGCAGTTGAAGTTGCAGGAGTTGAATGGTTGATAAACCTGTGCAGCATAATTGTGTCTGAAAGAAGGATTGCTGAAGACTGGAAAAGAAGTGTGTTAATTCCATTAATCAAAGGCTAGGGCAGTTTATTGGAGTGTGGTCATACTGAGAAATCAAGATGTTAGAGCAGGTTAATGAAGGTGGTTATGTAATTGCTAAAGGAAAAATGCAGGATCTGAGCAAAAATAACAAAATTCTGTTTGGTTGTATACCTTTATAAGAGAACAATAGAGGTAATATTTAACAGACAATTGTATGCAAAGCATCAGGTGAAAGGAAAGAAAAAACATTATGCATTTGTCAAAGTATGAGTAAGCATGAATGGTGGTCAGGACAGCAGATGGGTATAGTAAGAGTCTGAGGTGAAGGTGGGACCACAACAAGGAGGACGTAACCAGAGAATTATGTGAAGGTGATAATCCTGTCTGATGGGAAAAAGTGAAGGAGAGTTGAAGTAGATGAAATGGGAAGGTTGTTTGGAAATGAAAGGCATCAAGGTACACTAAATACAGGAAAGACAGAAGTGATGGTTTAAGGCAAAAATGTTAGGGGCATGGAAGAGGTAGGTGTATGGGTATGCGGTGTGTGCAGTAATGGTATTGAGAGACACTCAGTCCAGTACATGATTTTCCATAAATGGGGGGCACAAAAGATGTAGTGGTGCAAACCAGGTTTGTGTTTAAAAAAAAAAAAAAAAAAAAAAGTGTGTGAGGGGTGCAAAATGCTAATATAATAAATCTAAATATTAGCAATGGAATTGTTTTGAACAAAGTAGGCAATTTCTGCTACTTAAGTGACATGTTGAGTGCAAACGGAGGTGCAAGCTCTGCACTCCTACCAGGGTGAGAAGTACATGGAAAAATCCTGGGAGCTGTCCCTCATTCTGAAGTAATCTCTCTGGCATTGAAGGGTAAAGTTTATGAAAGCTGTATGAGGAGTAGAATGCTATAAGGAAGTGAGACATGACCAATAAAGACAAAACGTAAAGCAAGGCTGGAAACAACAGAGATGAAAATGATTATATAAATATGTGGAGTGTCATAGAATGAGAGGAAAATGAATGCTGAATTAACAGAAAGACTTGGTGGAAATGTGGTAGGTGTTGTTTTTAAAAGCAGCAGTCTAAGGTGGTATGGGTCTATGGAACGAAAGGCAGGGCATGACTGAGTGACGTGGTGGACCAAGATGGGGGGTCTGGTGGGGGCGTGATGGGGGTGAGATCAAGAGGAAGGCCTCAAAAGACATGATTAGAGAGGCTGTCATTTGATATAGAAAGATTTAGTTTTATCCAAAAGAAAGCCCAGTACATTGTGTGTGGTGTGGAGCAGCAAAACAACCTGCTCAAACATGATGCAACTTATTCATGGCCAGCTCAGAGGCATTATCCCATATGCTAATTTCTGTTCTTTCTTCTTCTTGCTCACTCAATAACATGTAGTGCATGCTCATGTGTCCTCCTCTGATGGCTCAAACATCCTTATACTGGCACCCTTTTAATTTCTTCTGCAGGGTTTGGCTGAGGGTTGCGGGTGGGGTTGGGAGATGTTTGTCATGAAGTGGGTGGGTTAGTGTTCCATTTTTGTATTTTAAATAAATTGTGTGAATTGATTTGACTTTTTTTTTTTTTAACTTTCCCTAGAATTTTACTTTAATAAAAAATTGATCACACAAAAATAATGATAAACATGTTTTGTTTAAACACTTGTTCACTTTTCTCAGATAAGTTGTAATTTTTGGGAGAATAATTATTAAAGCTGGATAGCTTTGGCCTGGTTTATTTTTGCTTACCTGTATGTGCTCATGAGTTTTGATTGCTAGTGTGCAATGAAGCATAAAGTATGCTTATCATAGCGATCAATTTTAACTTTATATTACTAATTTTAGGGTAATTCCTTTAATGATTTTATACTTCTGTAATTTGTATAGTTAATGTGTACCAGTTTATTAAATACATTCTTACACTCTGATGAAGAAGCCTAAGTAAATTTATTACTTATTTTATATTTAATAAAGTAATAAATTTACTATAAAGATTAGTAGGTAATGGTAACCATTCCACTTATGTTCAGTATGTAGGTATTATTTTAGTTAAATCAGTGCATGAAAATGTATATTTAAATGTATTGTGTATTTTAAAGTAAATATGAAAAGATAAGTAATTCAACTACTTTATAAACTTTACCTTTATAGGAGGATTAATTCATTTTGGTATTTAATCACTCCTCTACATTACTTATTACTTAATTCTGAAAATCATTTATGTATGTCTCAGTATACTTTGTTCTTGTTTCTTGTGCAGCCTGGGTTCATTGTATGTCCTGCAATCGTTGTGCATTGAAAGATCATTGCTGTAGCAAGCCTTCTGGCTGCTTTATTTGTGGAGATGAAGAACACAAACGTAGTATCTGTCCCCAAAAATATTCCAGCGAAAATTTCAAACAGTGAGTACTTGTTTTATTAAAGCTTGAAAAAAAACTGAACTTTAATTCTATTGACCCTCCCATATATTAAGAGATGTAATTTACAGTAGGTCTTTTAGGTTGTTTGGTGATTCTAAATTGGTTCCTTAAGAAAGTGTGTGCATGCATGAGTAGACTCCGATTTGGACTGATGCCCCATGCATGTACATGGCTGCCTCCTTTTTTTGTAGCTAGTGCTGCTGGTATAGGCCCTGCTGAGGCCAGAATCTCAAACTTGGTTAGGCTAGATTATGTTTTCAGTTGCATGAGTGCTTGCTTATTTATTTATTTATTTTTAACTTTTATTGAATGTATTTAAAGTAACATACCATACAATCAAGTTAAACTTCACAAAACTAAATTCAATTCAATCCCCACCTATGAGAAAGAGAGAGAGGCCAACAGCCAGAGTAAAACTTTTGTGAGTAGTATACAGGAGTCTTTCTCCCCAATACACGTGCTTATTCTAAAATATAATTGATTACTGTAGGTCCTGCCAGATTTAAAAAAAAGTTTTGAACAGATCTTCTAAGAGAGAATTAGATTTTTTCCAATTTCAAATAGTATATAACATCAATTACCCACTGACTTAACAGAGGTGGATTAGGATTCTTCCAGATGAGCAAGGTAAGTCTGCGTGCTAATAGTGTAGTAAAGGTAATTACAGTTTGTTTGTCCTTGTCAACTTTAAACATAGTTATTAATCGATTAGGAGTGATTGTGACACCAAGGCTGGCTGTTGGGCATTTAAAAATTTGTGTCCAGAATGATGTTAATTTGGTACACACCCAAAACCCATGGCCTAGTGAAGCTGGAGCTCAATTGCAACGTTCGCAGATTGGATCTTGCCCTGGAAACATTTTGGACAATTTTGAACAAGATAGGTGTGCTTGATAAAAAATATTAAGTTGAACAATTGAATGCTTTGCACATATGGAGCTAGATTGAATTCTGTGCATGGCTGCCTTCCACTCCTTTTCTGAAATGTTGAGTAAGAGATGCTTTTCCCACTGTACTTTGGGATCTTTAAAAAGAAGGGACTTTAAAATTGTTTCATATATTATGGAAATGCTGTCTGTGTCTTCAAGACTGATCAATATCACTTCTGGAATAGAAATAGGTGGGAGGTGTGGAAAATTGGGCAGATTTTGTTTAGCAAACTTTCTAATTTGGAGATAGTAGAACAATTGTGTTGATGGGAAACTAAATTTAGAATGTAATTGTTCATAGAATGCAAAGACATTATTTATGTACAAATCTCCAAATGATTTTATCCCATACATCTCCCAAAGATTAAAAACTGTCTAAGTTTGACGGGGTGGAAAAAGGTGGTTATCATGTAGAGGTGCCACAGATAAAATATTCTCTAACTTAAAGTGCTTCCTACATTGGTTCCATATTCTGAGTGAATGATGGATAATTGGGGCGTTAGTATATCGATGATACCTTGTATTTACTGGTGTACAAAGCAAGAAATATAAAGAGGTACTACAGGATTTCATTTCTATAGGAGGCCAAGCTAATGCGTGTTCATCTATTTGTGTCAGTGTCCAGGTTTTTATAGTTTGCTGCCCAGTAATAAAATTGAAAATTGGGTAGAGCCGTGCCACCTTCTCATTTAGGTCATTGTAGCGTTGCCCTTTGGATGCGAGGATATTTCGAATTCCAAATAAATGAGGTTATGATTGAATCTAATTTCTTAAAAAAATGATTTGTTAATGTATATAGGGATGTTTTAAAATAGAAACAGAAGCTTAGGGAGGATATTCATCTTGATAATGTTAATTCTTCCTGCTAAAGTAAGATGGAGGGTAGACCATCTATGCACGCCTTGTTTAATTTTGTCCATGCAAACAGCAAAATTTTATTGAAAAAGAGCCTTATATTTACTTGTGATGTTTACCCCTAAATACTGTTCTTAAACTGATCTGCAATTATAAAAAGGAAGGTGTCCAATCTAATGCTGTTTGTTAGAGAATTAACTGGAAAAAGCACACTTTTGTTCAAATTAATTTTGAGTCCAGATATCTTTTGAAATTCTGCTAGTACAGTTAAGGCTGCAGGCACTGTATTTTGTGGGTCTGATGTATACAGTACCATATTATCTGCATATAGTGATTTTTTTTTTTCTGATGAGTGCTGATTTACAAGTATCTACAATATAGTGTTTTGACATTTTCTGGAGATGTAATAGGTGATTAGTGAAGAGCAAACTTATCTGTGAATTAAGTGAAATTGTTGAAATAGTCAGGAAAATTGCAGAACTTGGTGAAATGCATTGAAGTAAGTGGGGAAAGAGGAACTGAAGTAGGGATTGGGCTCCTTTAAAATTTTGTTTTGACTTCCACTGTACCACATGGCTAGGTTTGTATGCATTTCGCCCACGATTTCTCCCCTTATATGTTCCTGGGTGAAGGAACTTGAAGATCGCTTTGCACTACTCCATACCTGTACTTTCTTGTTTGAGCTTTGGAACAGTGGCAGATGATTTAGTCATACCAGTGTATACCTGTACACCTATAAAGCCTGTGATGCTGGGGATCAGTGTTATATACTGGGAGGTGGTGACTGTGCCTGTCATTCACTACCTGATCTACACTACATAGATAGGAACATAAATAACTTGCTTAATCCAGCAGTGAAGATGCAATGTATAATTAATCTATACTGAACAATGACGTGTTTTCATAATATTTTCATTATACATGGCTAATATACTCCTCAAACTGCCTCATTACCATGATAGGAATATAAAAGTTGACTTGACCTAGATATGTTTGCATGTTTAACATTTCACATCAGACATATTTATGAACAATGCAATCTTGATGTCTGTGCTTTCAACTTCAAATAGCCCCTTATTCATTTTAGCATGACCTTAGACATTGTTCACCCATCATTAGAAAGTTGTGATTACTTTGTTATTGAAACTTTAGCCAAGTATAAGAACCTACAGTGCTGTGAAGATCAGTCAGTAATTCAAGCTCAATTAATTAGTTAGTAACCTAAGCTTAAGTCTATTTATACTGTTGTTAAAAGTTATTATAAACACTCATTTTTACAAGATGTGTTCCTCCAACATATTGTTGGCTGTTTAGAGTGGATAGATGAGGTGGATTTCTAGAGTTATATGGCCCTCGAATTTGAAAAGGTTTTATGACAACTGGATGTGAAACAGCATGGTATGATGACTATTTTCTTTGAGGGCTGACAGTGGTTGGTGCTGCTGTTTTATGGATCCATTTGCTTTAGATTGAATCTTCTTTTTTGTTGCTGTCTCTCAGTATTCTTGATGTGTCTGCATGGGCTATTTCCATATACTACAGTTTTCTTCCATTATCCATAACAGACAAATTTTATTAGGTTACTTGGCTATTCTGTACTAACTTTATGTTGTAGTGTGTGTGCATAAGTTGGACACCTAGATAGAGTGATGTGTCATCCAGGGTTGGTTCCTGTCCTGCACCCTATTCCACTGTGATAGTAGACTAAAACTTCACACCTCCATGAACTGGATAAGGGTGGTTAGAGAGTATGTTTTTTTCTTTTTGCTGTAACTTTAAACTTTATAGTAAGTCAAATTAACATTAAACTATAGTTTATATTTGAAATGTATTACATTAAATGTAATCAAAATCCCATCCTGTCAGTTATATGTCATATGTTCATTTTTGATATCAGAATATTTTAAGATTTTGAAATGCATGAGACATTAATTACAGTAACGTTAAGATATCTAAAATTCACTTCTGAAAATATAATTTTAACAATTTCCTGTATTTCAGAATGCATAAAATGGCAAATTTTGAGAGGTCTTGGAATAAACTGCTGTTTCACTTCCTATAAATTATGTAGTATGCTTATTATATAAAAGGGAACAATATGCTGCCTTATTCATCTATGAAAAGATTTACATGTTAGATAATTCACTTCTATTGAATGTATTGTCTTTACTAAGGTTTTATCAAAATATATAATTGATTCCGGAATTACTTTAGCATTGGGCCACAATTCAGTTTTGTAGATAATATCATGTCAAAATTTTGTGGGCTTAACAGAGTTCTCAAACTCAGTCTTTAGGATTTCATGTGGCTGCAGGTTTTTGTTCTAAGCTGCTTCTGTTTTCAATTGAACTCCTAGCCTAATTAAGAAAAATGTTTTTTCCCTTCCCAGTTCAATGGCCAATGTAAAATTAGAAAACTTCTGTATGTTTAGTACATTTATATTAGAATGCACCATCTAAAGCAAAAACACAAATATTTCTAAATGTCTTACAGATTTAAAAATTAGAACATTAGAAAAATAGTGAACAGGCCATTCAACCAGACATCTCTTCCATCCTATCCACCCCTAGATCTTCGAAAATAACATGAAGTTGTGATTTGAAGATCCCTAAAGTACTACTTTCCACCACACTACTTGGTAATTTATTCCATGAGTCTATGGTTCGTTGGGTGAAGAAAAAATCTGTAACAGCAAAATCTACCCTTAACAAGTTTCCAACTGTGTTCTTGAGTTCTAGTTGCAAGATTTATTTTAAATTAACAACAACAATCTACTGTAGTAATGTCTTTTATAATTTTATACTCTTCAGTCATCTGTCCTTTTAAACCATGTTTGATTAAACTAAAAGGTTCAGCTCCTTCAGTCTCTCCTCATGGCTCATCCCTCTTAGTCCCGGAATCATGCTAGTCACTCTCCTCTAGACTCTCTAGCACTGCTGTGTCTTTTTTGTTGGAATTCGTAGGCCAAAACTAAATGCAGTATTCCAGGTGAGGTCTCCTTAAGCATAACCACCATTGACTTCTATTACACACATTGTGATATATAACCAAACATCCTATTAGCTTTCTTGATCACTTCTGTTCACTATTTTGATGTAGATAGGGATGAGTCCACTGTAACTCCTAGATCCTTCTTATAAGGTGTACTTTCAAGTTTTGAACCTCCCACTCCCACTTTCCAAAATCACACTGTTACGATTTTCATAGTGCAGAATGAAAGGACCAAAAAAGACCAATTAATTAAAATTAGATATATTTCATGTAAAAATAAATCACTGCCCGTGAAAATTACTGGTACATAAAGGTGCATGTAAATGGGGGTCATCAGGACTCAGTTTGTTAGTTGAAATTTAAGGTACAAATGATATTTTATGTTCTTGTTCTCCTGCAAAATACTAGTACTGCAGAAACTAGTACAGAATGTATGTAAAGCTAAGTTGTATTGTATTCTTAGTAGCTTAATACATTGTAAACTTAATATGACTAAGTAAGTTATCTATAGTAAATATCTTTTCTGTGGTAAAAAGAGACAAGAGAAATGAAAAAAATTTGGGGCAACGCCGCAATCCCATATATAATAAAGGCAAAATTAAAGGCTATTCAGCAAAAAAAGAATGTCCCTCAGGACACAAGTCTAAGACCAGTCTGACAAAGATAGCAACATGTCCTGTTAAGTACATGCCAGGCAAGAAGAGTAGGGTCCAAGAGGATGGACATCTAAAGTGACATCAGAGGTGGTTGGGCTGTCAGCCATCCACTGTGTAGAGCAGTGTTTCTCAAACTCGGTCCTAGGGACCCCCTGTGACTGCAGGTTTTTGTTCCAACCAAATTCCTAATCAGTGACAACACCTGATAACACTGAGCTCATTTATTTAGCTGGTATTTTTTTTTTCTTTTATTCAACATTCAGAAAAGCATAGCAGCATGATTTTTACATTTATAAGACATTTATAAATATTTCTGCTTTTGCTGTAGATTTAAATGCTTAACTTTCTTTTGTTGATTTCATTATACTTTGCCCTTTCTCTGTGCAGTTTTTCCCCCTTCATTGTATCTTAATAATGACAACTTAAAACGAGCAGATCAGACATGCTGGCAAACAACACTGAATAATCAAAGGCTGCAACTACTTTAGCGTCAGACCCACTAATTAGTAAATAATGGATTAATTAAACAATTAGAACACCTTGAAAAGTAGAATGAAAATCAAGATGAAAATACTGTTAAAAAGAAAAAAATACATTATTCCTATATAACTGCTTGGTACATTTTAATATTTTTTTTTTTAGTAAACTTAGTTTTCAAATTAATATACTGTATTGTTCCCTAAACACAGAACTTGGGAAATATCAGTTCACTTAATTAGCCCAGGAGTTCAATTAAAAACAGAAGCTGGTTGGAACGCACCGACGTTAAGAACCCCTGGTGTGGAGGGAGGAGGAGAAGAGGCCTTAGTATACGCCGCCATCTTGTGGATCGGCATTGAATTACCACCACTAGAGCCTTAAAGCTGTCCCCAAGGCGAATGTGTGTAACACTGTACAAGTTGCCATTTAATTGTATTACTGAAATAATTACAACACTGAAAATCAAACAAGGTTTCTTGTATAGTTATATTTTGCATCTAATAAAATGCAAAGTTTTGCAATCAGCTCAGTTATGTTGATGCACTGTAGGCAAATGCCATTGCTGGGGACGTTGGCTCTGCTTTATTACAGTCTACATATTTTAGTGGGTTAGCTGCCTTATTACTGAAAGGTACCACAAAATATTACAGCTTTTGTGACTTTTAGAATTATAGAGCATTTGTTTTCCTTGAATAAAAAAGTGGGCAGCACTTCAAATAATTAGGCCTCTTAAATTTTAAAATACTAGCAACAGTTCCATATTTAATTCATTTTTTGACATACCTTGTTCACATACACATCTCAACATAGAAATACACACACTTATCACTTTAGAAGTGGTAAAATTGTCTTCAGGAATGCCCGAAATGTGTAAATGCATTGAAAATATACAGTATGGGTTTAGAGAAAGCAAAAAAGAAAATTATATTTTTATACTACTATGACCTGGAATAAATTGCTGAAATGTGTTAAATTACAGAGCCTAATCTAAAAAAAAGTAAAACATTATTGAATGAAAAAAAGAATGCATTTTTGGTAAATTATTTTTCTTACAATGACTATTATAATAAAGTATATGACTCCTTAAGTGTGTATTAAATTTAAGAGACCTTTTGTTAGACTGTATGCGACTGTAAACATTTCACATTTTCTTAGAAAATGCCACAGTCCACAATTTATATAAGCACCATCCACTGATGGGTTAGGTAGTTGCCTGTCCTTTAACTTGTAGGTTTTCTTTTGTATGGTGCCTTACTTCCAAATAAAGTTATTCTTTGTGGACTTTCTTTGGAGTACTGCACTGCATTGATTTTCTTGTTAGTTTGTCTGTTTTAAGCAGAGACACAACTATAATGAAAGAGCTTAGTAAATTCAGGCACCTATTGTTAGATATTTCCTGTATGTTACTGTGTGCCTGTATTATGTTTGCACGTTTTGTAGCAAACACTCCCATTGAAAATGTGTCTTCATTCTCAGTTGTCAGAAAGAAAGAGTCAAAATATTTCAAATGTAAAAAAAAATCGGGATAGCATAAGAACATTTTTGCATATCTTAAAGGAATACTCCACCCAAAAATTACATATTTTTTAATCTGTTTTTACCCCATGTTGCTTGTAGTAATGGCTGAGAAACATTTTTAATGTCATATTTTAATGGAGAATGATGATCATAAAGTTCATGATGCAATGGGCTTCAATGTGGGCTGGCAGGGAGCTAGTACCAAACAATATTAAACAATATTAAAACTTAAATGAAAAAAATCTCATGTTACTTGTGTCGTATAATCTACATCTCAGTTATCCAGTCAAATGCGTACAATGTCCAAAATGCAATTAAAAATATTAAAACAATTAAAGTATTGCTAAATACTTCTGGAAAGTCAAAGTAGTGCATGAATGTGAATGCTCTTTCAAATGGAATTAAGCTTTTGAAATGAAGTCAGGGCTCTTGACCAGTGACTAAAGGGGAGAGGTGGATCATCTATTTAAAATCTTAATATCAATTGAATACATTTTGTGCGTTACAGGGTGTAAGTGACAGGTAGAAAAAATTTTTTGTGTCGAGTATACCTTTAAAATAATCTTTGGTCTACTTCAGTTGTCTTGAGGCAGTAGGACAATAATTTTGAGGAGCAGGTTTCTGTCATTTGATTTATGCATTAACATGCACAAAGAACAGAATACATTTTAGGTATGCAGTCATAGCAAAAAAGAGGCAGATATAGTAGTAATGTCATCATCTATCAATGATATATCATTCTTATGTTGAAAAATGTTTAACTTATGCTTTTTTTCATTACAGACAAAAGGCAAAACAGAAAAATAGATCACCTAGAAAAAAAAAGAAAATGTCAAATCCAACAGTGCTAATGAGAGCCACAACCCAAACTGTGAAGAAAAAGAAAAGAAAAGAAGCACGGCTAAAGAAAAAAAGTGGCAGTCTAAGTGTTCTTTAAAAAATAAAATATTACCAATCAAGTACCGTACATAGTGTTCTTTAAAAAAACACCTGGTATTCATATGTACATTTTTAGACATTTTTAATAAAGAGATTGTATTAGTAAATTCATTTGTTATGTCATTTAATGTGATGCATATATTTAAATTTATGTTATTTAATATAGGCAATGCAGTGGTTCAGTGCTGCCTCATATATGGAGTAAGATCGCTGTCAAAAATAACTTAATAATTTAAGTCAAATTTACATTTCACATGTGTCAATTACACTTGCACTTTTGAAAGTTATCCTTGCTTCTGAAAATTACGAGTACAATTCTCAGGCGAGAACAAACTGTCAAAATATGGGAGACTACAGTGTGCCAACTTTTCTAGTCAGTATGACCCATGTAACCATGTTGAGACAAAAAACCTCAACTGAAATTTTAAAAAAGGCACCCATCTTGTCACAGAGTTATTAAATTTAGGGTGGTCCAGTGTCATTTAACCCTTTATTCATTGGATATGGCAAGTTTGCCAGCCAATTTGACCCTTGAACTTGCATTGGGCCAGGCAAATCTCAACTGCAACATAAAAAGGAATTTATGATAAGTTATGAAAATAAGGGTGGCAAAATGCTGTACAACCCTGTACACCTGTTAAACATCAACATTAATCATAGTCATTAAAAATGGGAATGTGACAAATTTGACAGTAAATTTGAGACAGGTACTCACATTGGCCTGTGCAAAACTCACCTGCAACTTAACAGTGGCATCTGCATTTTCTCAAAACTGTGACAACTAGGGTGATCCAACACCATTTAACCTTTCACAGTGCCCATTCAACATCATAGTTAATTTCATTCATTGCCAAGTTTGCCAGTCAGTCAGATCCAAAGGTATTCACTTTTCTCTGAAAATTAGAGTGGGTCAGTGGCATACAAGTCTGTGTAATGCCAGTCGAACATCACATTGAAATCTGTTAATTAGATATATGGGAATATGACAAATTTGCCAGTCCATTTGACCCGTGTACCCAAAGTTCAACTGCAATTTAACAAAGGCATCTTTCTTTTCTCAGAACTAGTGTAGCCCAATGCTATCTCGCCCTCTGCATTGCCCATTAAAGATCTTATTCCATTCACTAGATAAGGCATTGGGTCAACTTTGCCTGTCAGATTGACCCATGTACCCAACTCAGATATAACAAAGGCATCTGTGAAAATGAGGGCTGCCCAGCATCACCTAATGCTTTACTGTGCCCATTAAACATCAGAGTGCATCTTACTCATTAAATATGACAGTGTGCCAAGTTTGTCACTGAGCTGGGCAAAACTGAACTGCCATTTAACAAATGCACCTGTCTTGTCGCAAACCTTTGAAAATTAAGTTGGTCCAATTTGATGTAACTCTTGCATCCAATGAGGTATAAAATGAGCCTACCCTTTTAATTAGTTTGTTGATTCGGTGCGCCTCTCTTGAAGTGATTTTTTTATGTGTTAAGTGCATGCCTCTTATGCATTATGCACTGAAGAGGAGTATCTTATTAAAAATGGTGCCTCCTGTTATCATAGCTTATCATTTCAGACCACTGGAAACTAATTTGATTGCAACAAGACCTGGGTAGTGGACTTGAAGGTCATTGGGGCCTATGTGCAGAATTTGTTGGGCCCCTTTCTTTTGCCAAAAAAAAAAATTTAACAATTAAATTACTGGAAGCTAAGCTGCCAGTCATTAAAGCTTCGAAAAAGGTCAGGACCGTAGATATACAGCTTATGCATTAAATTAGTAAAATGAATGCCGTAAACAACTAAAATTGTATCATCATTATCACTAGATTAAACTATTTCAGTTATGGACCAGTATTTTCCCATGACCCTGTGTTAGGGTATAGCGGGTTGGAAAATGACTGACTGACTGACCAGTACTGTATTTTGGCATGGTAGCCATTAGATTTAACTACATTAAACATTTTTGTAACATTTTTAATTATTTTATAGTCCCATTTATCAAAGGTGTTTGGTAGTAGAGTGTATTTTTTAATATGAAAAAAATTAAATGCGGTGGATCAGAAATTTTACAGACAAATGGAGACTGCCATATTTTCATATTACATACAATATTTTTACAAACATTCATTGTTTTAGTGCTGAATAATTGTGAGTATAAAATATTTTTGCACTTTGAAAGAATTAATTTATACTGCCAGCTAAAACACTGCTTGAAATATAAATACACTAGTACTCATAAATCATACTCATTACAAACTTTTGCATCTTTAATTGTTCAAGTCAAGTCAACTTTATTTATAAAGCACTTTACATACAACAGCCGCTGACCAAAGTGCTGTACATAAACTAAATAAATTTAAACAAAACAAAGTAATAACTCAATAAAATACAATAATAACTAATTACAACATAATAAAAACAACTAAACAACTAAACAGAGTTAAAACAAATAACATCAACTGCTCACACAGAATCAAATGCCAAACCAAAAAGACAGGTCTTAAGAGCAGACTTAAAAATGGGTTTTTAGTGTTAAAATATGCAAATAATTGTATGTATTATATGTGAGTTTCTTTTTACAGCATACTAACTAGTCATTCCTAATAACTGAGATTTAATTTTGGAAATGTACTTAAAGTAATCAAAATGCAGTCCGGATTTCATATCAATTGTAAATTCTTATCATACACACAGTACATAGTCCTTGTATTTACACTTTCAACCACTTTGTCAAAAGTTATTTTTATGCAGTGAACAGCACTAGATAGCTAGAATCCCTGAATTTCACAAATGTAGGGAAGTTACAGAGGAAACATAAGCAGTCTTCAACTCTTTTATGTTAAGTGTGTTGAACGTCCTTCCTTTTTAATAACGGCAGTGGGTTTGTCTCGTCTTTTTTACATCATCATCATCACTACTGCAACTAACAGATACACCTTTTGCTTTGTTTTATGTCCTTGTTAGTGAATGGACTCTGCTAGGTTTGGCCAGGGATGTCCAGTCCCTACTTTATAAAGGGTGCTGCTGCTATTGCAGCTGAGAGCTTCAGACACGTCCTTCATCGTTCTGATTTCAATGTGTGCAGAAGCAAAGCCACAGCATGAGATTTAAGGTGGAGTCTTTAACGCTGCCGTCTCAGCTGTTGGCCATCTCACCACTGGCCAGTACATTGGGCTGATACACTACAATATACTGTTGATTTGGATTTGTTACTTGGTCTGCAAAAAAAAAAAATTAAAGTGGATTGGGTAGTGACGTATTAAAGGCAACTGTCTGTCAGAAAGCACGAGAAGGGTATTGTTGCATCCCAGAATAAAATGGGCGTATTCTATGGGTGTGGTCTTCTGACAATCATTTTGGACTTCAGCCTGTTAGATATTAGATTTTTGTCATTGCTTCATCATCCAATCAAATGTAAGTTTTTTTTTTTGGTGTCAATCAATTTTTACTTCAGCAAATCATCAACAGGGAAACTTGTCCAATTGCCTTAGCGATATTTAAAAAGGAGTGCTTATCTTGGTCAACTGGAAGTATCTTAATTCTCCTATTTTAAATTGGTGGGTAACTGATGTTATATGCTATTTGAAATTGGGAAAAAAAAGAAATTCTCACTTAGAGGATCTGTATAAATCTTTTTCAAAACCTAGCAGGATCTAATCAATAACATTTTAGAATAAGCATTTTAATTGAGGAAGTAGATTCTTTCCCCTCTTTTTGTTTTTTATTAACTGTATTTATTTTTCATTTATTAATGTATTTACTGATCTTTACTAGCTTAAAGTTTTACTCTTTTGTTGGCCTAGCTCTCTTTCTCATGGGTATGGGTTGATTTGTTTTGAATCAAGTCTTGTAAAACTTGACTTATTTATATGGAATGTTACTTGATTTTAATAAAATCAATTAAATTCAAAAAAAAAAAAAAAAAAAAAAAAAGAGGAGGACTTCTTGGGGAGCACATGAACGCAGCATGTGATGCACCTACAGACACAGCAAAAAGGGTATTGCTTCAGACCGGAGACATTATGGGTGAATCTACGGCCTTTGTGACATATCCTAGACCACTTCACACTCTGCTATCATGACGTACAATTGATCTGA
The DNA here is from genome assembly GCA_026402145.1 of Polypterus bichir lapradei. NCBI lineage: Eukaryota > Metazoa > Chordata > Cladistia > Polypteriformes > Polypteridae > Polypterus > Polypterus bichir. The sequence goes on along the minus strand of JANRMT010062808.1, from coordinate 24,783,180 downwards.
ATTGTTTTCGCAAACATGCATTTTAAAACATAAGGAATACATTATACTTTGTAACAAACCACTTTGAAAATGAATGGAATAGGATAGTTACTATGGAAATATACTATTTAAAGAGTAAAAGCATTTGCATTTACTTTAAAAAGTACAATTCCAAAAAAATCACTCAGTACAGTAACAAAAGTAAATGCAATTCCTTCCATCTCTGCTTGCAAGTAATCTGGCTAAACACAAACCCATGTATCAGCTTGTCAGAACCTTATAGTAAATGAAATAGTCTAATTCATGCTATAGTTTTTAAACAGAAAATCAATGTCACTGTGACCTACAGTATAGGTAAGATGGAATTTTAAGTTCAAACCTGAATCAATAATGATGTCTGAGTATTTTTCTTTATCTGTAAAGCTAAATGGATTCAACATGCAATGAATGCTCTGTCACTCTCCGTCACCAGTATCAGTGAGTATACCAACCTTCCCTTCAAACTTATGTCTTCCTTACCTAAAACAATCTCAGAACAGTGTCACTGTGCATTAATGATGACAATCCTCTTTTATTAACTTTATACAAGGTAAAAAATGTGCCTACACCATAAAAATTATTTTTCATTGGTTAATTAGTTAAAGTATCCACATTTTTATGAGACTTGACTACCATTTAGACAACATAACAACCTTGATTAATGAACCATTACAAATATATACAGGAATTCAATAAAAAGATTTTTTTTCATTTTTCAAATTTAAGAGAATGAATATTCACCCACTGTAATGCTAGACTTACATACAATTCCGGGATTAAGAGCATTTGTGTGACTGACAAATTGAGCTACTTGTTATCCACATAGTTGTATAAATTCACCTCATGTTCATTGGTAATTTTTCCCTGGGAATTATGTAATGCATGATAAGAAACAACCGAGCATGCCATACCCTATATCATCTGCTATTTCAGACTGAGAATCGCCTAAACTCATGGTGGCACAGTGGGTAATGCTACTGCTTTATGGATCCTGCTTCTGCGTGTTGTCTGTGTGAGTCGGAACATTCTCATTGTGTTTTTGTGGATTTTCCTCTCAGTTGCATATATGGCTCCATTAAGAATACGAGTGTGGATATGTTCACGAGTGAGACCCGCAATAGCCTGTCACCCTGTCCAGTCCTAGTTCGTGTATTGTGCCCTGGAGGTGCTTTGACAAGTTTTCTATCAAGACCCCTAGATTGGCTAAAACAGTTTGAGGAAGATTAGATAAATTGCCTATTTATAAAGAAAATTCTCTTAGTTATGTACGACTTAAACCAGTTTATGACAAAGCCAGAAACACCAGCCCAGTGTTTTCATTTGATTTGATACACTTTATTAATCCCAGAGGGGGAACTGTCTTTTTGCATGACCTTTAGGGTCTTTAAAAGGTGAATAGTAAATTGTGATCCTGAACTTCTATCTAGAAGATAGGCACAATATTTTATCAGTTATCATGTTTTTAAGTTCTTCACTGCTAAAGTGTGTGAAGCTGCAAATATCTGAATTTCATTTTGTAAAATAGAAAGACAACAAGCATAAAGAGTTGGGGTTTCCACCACATATACTTGACAAAATTAAGCAAAAAAAAACAAAAAACGGAAGCAATATGTCATTGCAGACTTGAGTCCAAAACACTGGGGTACAACAAAAAACATGACGGTCATATAGTTGGCAGGCAGGATGAGGAGGGTTCTAAAGGACTGGGAGCATAAGTGGTGTTTCTAGGAGGTGATGGTCTGATGGTCTACAGAGGAAAAGAGGAGAAAGTGTTAGGGAACAGTGCCAAGCCCGAAAGAGAAACACATTTATTCAAGCCCGTAAACTCTCTCCCATGCGCACGTGTGACAATAGCTAGAGAAAATATGGCATTTAAATTTGTATAAAACTGATCAGTCAAAATTATTTTCTTAAGAAGAGGTATAACAGAAAAACAGTTACCAATGTATTCACCTGAAAAGATTACAAGGTCAAGTGTGCTATCAATCAAGGCTTCTTTAAAAAAAAAAAAAAAAAAAGCTTTTTGTATTGGATCAAAATTGAAGTTGAATGGTTTAATTTGAGAAACTGCTCTGCAAATTTCAAGCTGATTTATTTTGTTAAAGGAGATAAGATTTATGAGATAAATAACAGAAGGGTGGGTCTGCTACAGCTGCTGCTGGGGTCAGCACTGCACTTGATTTCATATTGTCAGACCTGGACTCTGTATATGCTGGAAGGGTACAGAAGAGGGCCAAATGTGTAGCTGCGGATCTCACCCTTCCAGAAAATGGACTGTTTGTACCACTGCCTTTGGGAAGGTGGTACAGAAACATAAAAACACGTACCAGCAGACTGAACGACAGCTTTTTCCCCAGAGCTGTGAAGTCCATCTGCCCCTGCTGATACACACACATACATCTACATCTACCCCTAACCTGCCCCCCTGTAGACATGCACACGCACTTTCCTTCATAATCAAACACACACACTCGTATTCCTCTCCAGCAGACCCACGCACACAGATCACTGGTCTCTGCAGGTGTACTACCTCCGGAAAAGTCTGGACTTGAAGATGTTTTATTGCTGCTGTCTTTTATACTTATTATGTTTATTTTATTATTTATAGTTTATTGTGTATATTAAGTATTCTGCCTTGAAGCCGAGTCTCACCAACAAAAAATTTAGTTATGTGTATGCATAATGACAATAAAGAATTCTATCTATCTATCTATCTATCTATCTATCTATCTATCTATCTATCTATCGTCAGTTCTCTATTGCCAAATTTAGGAAGCTGATGTAATCTGGAGAACAGGTACACTTCAAAGAGACAGTGATGTGGCTGTCCATCAATTGGTTCTATCCATTCTGCCAGCATGCTGCCTAATATAATTTCTTGTGAAGCTATTTCTAATTCTAATTGATTTTTACATTTAGAGAGCCAAATTGCCAATCGACATTCATTTCGAGCCGATTGACATACATTCAGAGAGCCAAAGAGAGCCAGAGCCACTCCTGGTAGCATAAGGTGCAAGGAAGGTACTAATCTTGGACAGGCCTTTAAGAGACACATTCAATGATACTGGACCAAATGTAATAAACCAATCAGTCTGAGCTGAGTTTCTTTCTCATGTGGGAGGGAAAAAACCTTATATACATACAGTATGGGGAGCACATTTAATCTAGACAAAAGGTCTAGAATGGGACTGAAAACCAGCCTGTTGGACATGTGAGGCAGGAACACTAATTACTGTGCTACCATGTGCCCCAAAACTATCCTATAACTGCCTTGTAAAAGGTTGAAAATGAGAATCTGTATTTAACAGAAAAGAACAGATAGTGCCGTAAAACTCTAATGATGGAAAACAGTACTTTTGTGCATAACTGTTTTTGAAAAGCTAATTTATTCTACCAGTCATTTGTGAATTATTTTTTTTTTACTTTATTTAAGGAAAATAGCATTACATATAATCAAGTAAGACTTAACAAAATAGAATTCAATCCCCACCCGAGAATTCCAAAGTAAATAGGAAAACTGAATAAAGTAGTAAATTCAATGCATGCCATAAGTGTATGTAATTCTGCAACCTCTGTAGCCTACAAGGATAAATCGTCATCATCTTTGGATTAAAGCACAGAATTATTAAAACAGAAAGATAACACAAATGTTTTATACAATAAGGTGGTACAGAAGAATGCAGGTTACTGCATGCCCATCCATGTTCTAACTCACTTACCTAGTTTACCAGTGAGTTGGTGTCTATACTGGAAACACTAAGCACAATGTTTGAACCAAACCTGGAGAGATTTCCACTTCATGAAGCCACCCATACTCACTTGCAATTGGGAAATTTAGAGAAACAAATCATCCTAACACCTACATCTTTGGGATGTTGGAAAATATGCACTTTTCACAGTAAATACTGAAGCCAGGATTCAGACTCCGAACTCTGCATCAGTAAGGCGGCAATGCTAACCATTGTGCCACTCTGCCATCTCAGTTTCCTGCCTTGCTTTTTTTTCTCAAAGTGACAAACTAAAACAATTATTCATTCTGCAGTTTGTAGTGCTAAAACAGGGCACACGATTTGTTCTGGTAGTGCAAGGTTTATCGCGTGTCTTGCTGGATGGGAAGGGCTTTTATGACTTAATGAACTTGAATTACATCATTGCCCTTTGACAGAGAAGGGTCTAGTTACAGCCCATAATACCTATGACATCAGACACGGAACGCCCTTCATATCATGGAACGCCCCTAACGTCAGTCACGGAACGCCCTCTGATGTCAGTTTCGATACGTCCATCATTGTTTTTGTTGGCTCTCAAAGGAATGGTGGACTTTGAATAAATCTTTATGAAAGCTTTTTGTGGAAAAAAGAACAGAGTTTGAGTTGGAAATCAAGATGACAGTGAGTTTGTTGCCAGTTTTATTAATATTAGATAAAATCATACTTTACTTGTAGGGTACGTTATACCAGAGTGTATTAAAGTATATAGCTGAATCGACTTTCAGGTGCCGTGCAATACTAAGCGCTCTTAGAAAGTATTAAACAACAAGCAGGTCCGTTTGTGTAGCGTATTGTTACAGGCTGTTCGGAAAATTCAATTCGGAATAGTAAATCGACAGATTCAGCTGTTGATTATTTTTTATAATAACTAATATTATATGTAATTGTCCATTGTTGAGTATAACTGACCATAGCTAACAGATCATAATCAAATTATCTGTGACCCCGATTAAGTACTTATAATTGCCCTGCCCTATAATTGTCCTGTATATCACGTATATGCTAGTTAATCAGAAGCAAATCCAAACAGTAACCTGGTATTTTAGATACCAAAATATATTTCAGAAAGCCAGTGAAGAGAAATTGAGCCAATATAAAGTGATTTTCCACTGAAAAGTGGAAAAAGAGCACAAGTTTCTAAGACAAACACAGTTAATAGTGGATATACTATTTTTTCTCGTATAGTAATGTCACTAGTCAAAATTTGAAAACATTTAGGTTACTTTAGATGACCTTTTTCATAGTTCTGTATATATATTTACAGTACATAATGGAAAATTTTAACAATTTCAACAAACAAAGGTCAAGTGTTAAAGCAATATTCAATTACCTCCTGTTCAAGAACCTCCTGTTCAAGGTTGAAATTAGACTCTAGACAATGGGGAAAAGAACAGCCAGTTATTATTATTATTATTATTATTATTATTATTATTTTGTAAAGTTCTTTTAATGATAGTATAGTTTATTTAAACTCTTAAAACAATATTCAGCATTTCATGCTTACTTCTCTTGCATTCTTCAAAAATACTGCTTTTGAATTTTTTTTTTTTTTCAATTGAAATAAAGTGAAACGTTTGTTCTTGTGCATATTTGTCAGTTTTAAGAACTTTATATCTATTTTATATTCACCAGAGACACATAGGTATATTTAAGTCCACAGAGAAACCTGCAGTTGTGTTTGGTGCTCAGGAGTTTGCTTGTCTGTTTTGCTATAAAAGAACAGATTATGCAGGCCTCATCAGCCACTTACAAAGTCACAAAAGGACAGTGGTATTCAATGGAGGGATGTGCAGCTCTCATAACTTGTAAACTTTGATCAATTGACAATTTTAATACAATTGAATGCAGCTAGATCTTCACATTAACAAGATTTTATTTGACAAAATAGTATACTGTGTACTTTTCCACCTTTTGGAAAGCTTGCTTTGATTAACTTTAGATTAATATATTCATGACTCTTTATTAACACAATTTTCTCTTTTAAAATATTTAGTAGAATATGACAAAGATCATAGTACAAATACTTTAATTTTTAAGAACATAAGCGTGGAATTACATTACCTACAATTAACAAGCAACATATAATATATTTTCATAAATGTATAAAAGCATCATTGGCTGTATCTTTTATTATAATGTTTGTTCTGATTAAAAGAAATAGCATCCTATTTTTTATTCATAGAATTTATTGCAATTTCTTGATTTACATTTCTTAGGAAGACATGCCATAAATTAAAGGATGGCAGTGTCTTCTTACTTCAGAAAGCCAGCATTAAAGGTATGTAACTTTTCAAGCTTTTTTAAGGGAAGAACAGTTATCAGAATTTCTCGGCTTATAGCATTTCTGAATTTTTCTTTTCTTCCAGCCAAGACAGCCGTCTTCATATTCCACACGGGAAGAAGGACATTCTGTGTACCACAGATAGTGCTTCCTAATTATCAGTTTAAATGTTTTCTGACACTTAATGTATATATTACAACTTCACAAAAAGTCTTTGACCAACAGGTCACAAACCAGGCCTCCAGTGAGGACTTCACTGACTTGTGTCTTTCTTCAGCCTTGTGTTGTGTCAATGGCATTATGGGGGCAGAGAATAGTGGTCTTAAAAATGGGGGTTTTGTGTGCTCTAACTGATTTATTAAATGGCAATTATTTCTGCTCCCAGTAATTCCAGACAAGATAGGGAACAGCAAGGACCTTTCTTTCTCTGTCCCTCCTTTTCCATTACTGAAACATATACTGCCTATCTCTCCTTTTCTCACTCACTCACTCACTCACACATTTCTCAAGGGCTTGATATTGTGTATGCTTACTCCATATACAATAATGTAAAATATATTTTGTAAAAGTATAATGTGGTATGAGATTATTGAACTGGAATACTGTAGAAAGTCAAGTGTTTTCACCTATAAATACCCAAACTTTTATATAAAATTTGCATGTATTTTTGAAAATGTTGACTGAATTATTTATGCCAGTACAATAAATAGTATCAAATTTAGTTTACTGTTCTTAAAATGTAGGCAATGAATGGCTTCATAGGCTTGCTTTTTGACTGTTTTCCAGTTCCATTTGCAGGACAGCATATTTATGGTTATGTGTAGTTGTTAGAAATTTGCAGAACTGCATAATATTTAATAATCTGCATTGCTGTGCCTTGTAGCATGGAAAATGTGGTTCACACAAAGGCACAGCCTTGTCAGGTGTTGTATGTAGTGAAATGATTCTTACCGGTTCAAACACAGCAAATCAATCAATCAATGTAGAATGGTAAACACTTTAAATTATGTATAACCTTTTACATGTAGCATTTATATTGCAATTTGTTTAGGTGAGTGTTTTAGTAGTTTTTAAAGTATACTTACTAAATTGGGAACAATTAAATTACAAATTATTTGAAATGATGAATTTGGCTTTCACAAGTGGACTATATTGTGGTAAATGGACTATTTTTATCTTTCAGGTACTCACTTAAGTACAGTTCCTGTAGATGTACAGATTGAACTGAAATGGGTCTTACAGCAAGGTATTAGTAAAGAAAAATGAATGCTTTTTTTCACTACAGAGCACTTAGTCATTTTGAATTATTTGTGCACTT
>JANRMT010062808.1:24733424-24775393 GCA_026402145.1 Polypterus bichir lapradei | reverse complement strand
TGTATATATATATATATGAGAGAGAGGGAATATATGTGTGTTTCATGATTTACATCTTTTGTAATGTTTGAAATGTGCTTATCTGTTTATTCATCCATTTCATGTCCATAACAGTCTGTGTGTTGTATGTGATAACTCATTTTATAACTAACAACTCACTCAGACTTCTTTAACTTAGTACATAACTTTGCTCCACTTCACCATCTCCATGATGTATACTGGTACAGCAGTTAAGTCTTGTACTCCATATTATCTTGGCACATCTGAATAATGTAAAAACTGCTCTTACAGAGGTATGTTTATAGACAATAGCTTAGCATTCAACACTGTTGTGCCAACAGTACTGGATTTTGGACTTCATAGCGAGCAGACCTCGGATTTGCAGATTGCCAGCATCATATCCTCTATGTTCACCGTAAATCCAGGAATCCCCCAGTGTGATTGCGTTTCCAGACACCACACTACCTCCATCATTAAAAATGCTACTGCCATCACCATCATAGGCCTGATCACCACCAATGATTAAATTGCTTGCAGACAAGATGTCTATCTGCTTGATTCCACGGTCCCAGGACAATCTGACCCTTCATGCCCAAAAATTAAGGAGCAGGTCATAGACCGGAGGACGGATTAAACTGTGATTTGTTTTTGTGGGGTGCTGTGGAAATGGTGAGCTTGTTTAAATTTTGTACAGTAGCAATAATTGATTAACTGAGGAGGGAACAGCATGTTTTGTTTATTGCCAAGTTCACCAATGCCTTCCTGAGATGTCTCACAGGTGCTGTCTGGAGTCCGTCTTCACTGGCTGCATCACATCCTGGTAGGGCACACATGCTTGGGTCACTGCAGAGGGTGGTGAAAGCCAGAAAATATTTCTGACACCCAGCTGCCTTCTGTCCAGGGTATCTAAAAGACATTCTGCTACAATTATTACACACTCAGCCACTCTGCACAGCTGTTTATCTTGCTCCTGCCTTCTGGCAAATAGTAAAGAACCAGTGGCCTTCAGTATGGCTTCAGAGAAATTATTTTAGTAGTAGAGTTACTGAACACTCCGGAGAGACATGTAAGTAACAATATAATTCTACTGTATGCACAAGACAATAAATACTGTATGTTTAATAATGAGATCACCTCGGGATGATTCCCTGCTGAATGCACACTGCAACCGACCAACTATTTATTATTATTATTAGTAGTAGTAATAGTATTTGATATTTATCAAAAAAAAAGACGACGACTCAAAGACAGTTTGTTTTTATGTTGATCTAAGTTGGATCTTTGTGATCTACTTAAATGTTGCACGAAAAAAGTTTAAGAACAATCACGATTGTCTCAAACTCACAAGTTATTCAAAAATGTAAAATTTCTTGGCTGTCATATACCGTTCAATTGATATGGACATGACAAAGTATTTCACACACACAGCTTTTAGTAATGAAAACGTTGATGGATCAAATCAATAAATAAATGACTGTTTTCTAAAATGCTTCCCTGACAATTTTAAAACTAATTTTATATGCAGCACTGTTTTTGCAATCCTTTTAAAAAATAATTAAGCTTAATATTGTTTCACATGTTTAGAATTTCCTAGTGGAAATATGAAATACATTTATAGATTGAAAATCTCTGGGTATGACTTTCATGAGGTACATTATGTTTGAAACACTAAATGGTAATAAGATTTGTTATTTTTACTATAATGATAGATAGATAGATCGATCTTGCCTGAAGAAGGGGCCTGAGTTACCTTGAAAGCTTGCATATTGTAATCTTTTTAGTTAGCCAATAAAAGTTGTCACTTTGCTCGGCTTTTCTCTCCAATCCCCAAGGGGAAATTCACATACTCCAGCAGCAGCATACTGATAATGCAATCAATCCATACAAATCAATCAATTTTTACAAAAAGTAGGATTGAGAAGAAGTTGACCCCCACCCCTGAGAGAGACAGCATGGCCAACGGAGTAAAACTTAAGGCTTGTAAACATACCTAAATTGATCAGTTTGATAAGCCAATAGAGATGAATGGAGAAGAAAAAGAAATACAGAAATAATTGCTTCCTCTGTGCTTTAAGAGCTTATTCTAAAATATTACTGATTAGATCCTGCCATGTTTTGAAAAAAATCTGTACAGATCCTCTAACTGAGTATTTGATTTTTTCCAATTTCAAATAGTATAAAACATCGGTTTTCCACTGACTTAAAAGAGGAGAGTTTGGATTCTTCCAGTTTAGCAAAATAAGTCTGCATGCCAAGAGTGTAGTATCAGTTTGCATCAGTTTGTTTGTCCTTCTCCACTTTAAACGCATCTGGAAGAACCCCAAACACAGCTGTCATTGGGTTAGGAGGGATTGAGAGACCAAGGCTGTCTGAAAGGTAATTAAAAATTTTTGTCCAGAATGGTGTTAATTTGGTGCAGGACCAAAACATGTGACCCAGCGAGGCTGGGACTTGATTGCAGCATTCAAAGGTTGGATCTTGCCCTGGAAACATTTTGGAAAGTTTTAGGCGAGACAGATGTGCTCGATATGTAATTTTGAGTTGAATAATTGTATGCTTTGCACATATGGAGCTTGAGTGAATTCTCTGCATTGCCATTTTCCACTCCTTTTCTGATATATTAATTGAGAGATCTTTTTCCCAGTGTCCTCTTGGATCTTTGAAAGGGAGGGATTGTAAAATAATTTTATATATTGCAGACATGGTGTCTAAGTCGTTGAAATTGAGCAGTATTTTTTCCAGCATGGATGAGGGTGCAAGATGAGGAAAGTTGGGCAGTTTCTGTTTAACAATGTTCCTAATTTGAAGACAATGAAAGAAATGTGTAGCTGGAATGTTACATTTGGAATGTAATTGTTCATAGGATGCAAAGACGTTGTCTATATAAAGATCTCTAAGCAAGTTAATCCCAAATTTTGTCCAGATATTAAAAACTGCATATGTTTGCGAAGGTTGAAAGAGGTGGTTCTCTTGCAGGGGTGCCACAGATAGAAGCTTCTCCTTCTTAAAATGCTTTCTACATTGGTTCCATATTCTGAGTGAGTGAAGCACAATTGGGTTATTAGTATATTGCCGATAACTTGCATTTATTGGGGCACAGAGCAGGGAATATAAAGAAGTACTGCAGGATTTTACTTCTATTGCAGACCAAGCCTGTGTATGTTCATCTATTTGTGTCCAGGTTTTTATAGCTTGTATGTTTGCTGCCCAGTAATAAAACTGGAAGTTAGGTAGAGCCATGCCACCTTCTGCCTTTTGTCTTTGTTAGGGTCGCTCTTTGGATACGTGGATGTTTTGAGTTCCAAATAAATTAGGTTATTGTTGAATCTAATTGCTTAAAAAATGATTTATTGATGTATATTGCAAAGTTTTGAAATAAAAAAAGGAACTTAGGAAGAATATTCATCTTAACAGTGTTAATTCTTTCAGCTAGAGTAAGATGAAGAGTTGACCATCTATGCAAGTCTTGCTTAATTTTTTCCATGCAGACGGCGAAATTTTGTTGATAAAGAGCTTTATGTTTACTTGTGATGTTTACCCCTAGGTATTTAAACTCTTCTGCAATGATAAAAGGTAGGGTGTCTAATCTAATATTATATGCTTGAGAATTCACTGGAAAGAGTACACTTTTATTCAGATTAATTCTGAGACCAGAGATGTTTTGAAATTCTGTGAGTGCTGTTAAGACTGCAAGCACAGAATGTTGTGGGTCTGATATATACAGTACCATATCATCTGCATATAGAGAGATTTTCTGTTCCAGACCTTCTCTGATTATCCCCTTTATCTGATCAGCATTTCAACAGTGTATTGCCAGTGGTTCAATGGCGATTGCAAACAGCAGTGGTGACAAGGGGCATCCTTGTCTGGTACCACGTTCTAGTTTAAAGTAGTCTGAACAAATGTTGTTGATACAAATTGAAGCTTCTGGATTGGTATACAGTAGTTTGATCCATGCACAAATGTTTGGGCCAAACCCAATTTTCTCCAATGTAGTAAAAAATTGTTTCCATTCAATCATGTCAAATGCTTTTTCTGTATCCAATGATAATAATATTTCTGGGGTGTTTGACTTAGTTGGTGAGTATATTAAAAAAAACTACTTTATATCGGCATGGTGGCACAGTGGTAGCACTGCTGCCTCGCAGTAAGGAAACCTGTGTTCACTTACCCGTGTTCTCCCTGTGTCAGCGTGGGTTTCCTCCGGGTGTTCCGATTTCCTCCCACAGTCCAAAGACATGCAGGTGCATTGGCGATCCTAAATTGTCCCAAGTGTGTGCTTGGTGTGTGTGTGTGTGTGTGTGCGTGTGTGTCCTGCGGTGGGCTGGCGCCCTGGGTTTGTTCCATCCTTGCACCCTGTGCTGGCCGGTATTGGCTCCAGCAGACCCCCATGACCATGTGTTAGGATATAGCGGGTTGGATAATGACTGACTGACTGACTTTATTTCGGTAAAATGCTTAGAATGGTTGGATAGCTTAAGTGTGAGACTGGAAGTCATTTTTGTTTGTCCAAATAGAAACTGTTGTAATTTGTACAACTGCAGCATACTGTGCAACGAGCGTGTCAATGCTAACTCGCAGAAGACATGATGGGAGTGACGCTGGGAAAGGGTGTTAGGATAATCACATGATTTAACTACTTGGAGAGGCGCGCTGTCTAGGGCATTCCATGACTGACGCTATGGGTGTTCTGTGATATGGAGGGCGTTCCGTGTCTGACGTCAGAGGTATTGCTGTCTGCAGCGTCACTGTTGGGCTTTGACACGGATGAACCGAGAAGGGTCTGGCTGCAGCCTGCAATACCTAGGAATTTAGACACGGAACGCCCTTCATATCACGGAACGCCCTCTGATGTCAGTTTCGATACGTCATCATTGTTTTTGTCGGAGTCTGGAGGAATGGTGGACTTAGAATAAATCTTTCTGAAAGCTTTTCGAGGAAAGATGAAGAGTTTGAGTTGGAAATTAAGATGGTAGTGAGTTTGTTGCAAGTTTTACTAGTATTAGGTAATATTATACTTTACTGCTAGGGTACGAATTATACCACAGTGTAATAAAGATGTTGAATCAACTTTCAGGTTCCGTGCAGTACTAAGCGTTCTAAGAAAGTATTAACAGTTAAACAACAAACAGGATGGTTTGTGTAGCTAATTGTTACAGGGCTATTAGGAATACTCGATTCTGAGTAGTAAATCGACGGATTCAGCAGTCAATAATTTTTTATAACAATTGTTATAATATGCAATTGACCGTTGTTGAGTATAATTAACCATAGCGAAGTGTAACGGACTGTAATCAAATATAAGTGACCGTGATTAAGTACTTATAATTGCCAGAATATCATTCACCATTTGTCCTGTATATCACGTATATGCAAGTTAATCAGAAGCAAAACCTATCATTAACTTGCTATTTTAGATATCAAAATATATTTCAGAAAGACAATACAGAGAGATTGAGCCATTATAAGGTAATGTTCCACAGAAAGCTTATTGTTTGCATAATTTTCTAAGACAAACACAGTTAATAGTGGATATACTGGTTTTTCAATTATAGTAATGTTGGTAGTCTGAAGTTTGAATATACTTAGGTCACTTTAGATGATCTTTTTTCATAATTCTGTATATATATTTACAGTACATAACTGAACATTTTAATAAGTAGCTACAAACAAAGGGCAAGTGTGAATGCAATAGTCAATTTCCTTCAGTTCAAGAAAGTTCAAATTAGATTGTAGACAATAATGAGGAAAAGAACAGCCAGGATAGAATCATGTTGTTGTTGTTATTATTATTATTATTTATTTTATAAAGTTATTTCAATGATAGTACAGTTTGTTTGAACTCTTAAAATAATATTAAATGTTTCATGCCCACCTCTCCTGCATTCTTCAAAAATACTGCTTTTAAAGTTATTTTTCAATTGAAATAAAGTGAAGTGATTGTTCTCGTGCATGTTTGTCAGTTTTAAGAACTTTATATCTATTTTATATTCATCAGAGACACACAAGTATATTGAAGACCTCAGAGGAACCTACAGTTGTGTTTGGTGCTCAGGAGTTTGCTTGTCTATTTTGCTATAAAAGAACAGATTATGCAGGCATCATCAGCCACTTACAGAGCCACAAAAGGACAGTAGCTGTTCATGGAGGGATGTGAAGTGCTCTAGAATATATCTTGTAACTTGTAAAATTTCATTAATTGACACTTTTAATACACTTTAATGCAGCTAGATATTCACCTTAACAACATGATTTTATTTGACAAAATAGTATACTGTGTACTTTTTAACCTTTTGAAAAGCTAGCTTTGAATAATTTTAGATTAATTAATTCATGACTGTGTATTAAAAATTTTCTATTTTAAAATATTTAGTAGAATATGACAAAGATCATACTACAAATACTTTAATTTTTCAGAATGTATGTGTGGAATTACATTGCCTACAATTGACAGGCAACATATAGTATATTTTCATAAATTTTTAAAAGCATCATTGACAGAATCTTTAATTAGTTTGTTCTGTTTAAAAGAATAATAGGACAGGATTTGCTTGTTTTAACTCTATTAAATTTAAGGATTATCTGAATTTCTTTTGTTAAGTTTTAAATGTTTAGCAAAATAATTCTGAATATTAACCTTTTTTTTTCTTTGTACTGTTTCAGGTTTTAAAATATACAAGTGTTTACTGAATTGCCAGGGATCAGGCCATTACCATTGCTGTTATTGTCAGAAAACAGTAGTTCATAAAGATCAGTTCCTCAGGCACTTGTCAGATTGTGGCAAAGGTCCTAAAGTGCTCCCTCTGCCCTCCATGCCCATGGCACCAGTCACCGCCCAGCCTCTTCCCTCCATGCCCACAGCACCGGTCGCCACCCAGTCTCTGCCCTCCGTGCCCACTGCACCAGTCACTGCCCAGCCTCTGCCATCTGAGTTCAAGTTCTTTGTTTTTGATCTTTGTTCAACTGTTCAGTTCCAGCGTTCAAAAGTTTTAATGTTCTTTTTTTTTATCTTTGTTCATATGTTCAGTTCACTCAGTTTTAACCTCAGGCCAAATCTCCCAAAATTAGCATTTTAGCAGGACTGTTCCTTATTTACTCTGTTATTTCTGTCACCTAGTGATGGCTGCTGCCCATTTGAACTATTCTTCTTTAAAAAATTTGATCCTAATGGTTCCTGCCTTGTGCCCTGTGTCGGCTGGGATTGGCTCCAGCAGACCCCCGTGACCCTGTGTTTGGATTCAGCGGGTTGGAAAATGGATGGATGGATAGTTTTCACTAAGCTATTTTGGAAGAGCTGTGTAAATAATTCATAACGGCACAGTGGTAAAACATCCTCAAGGTTCTAAAAAATTTGTAATGGTGTGCTATGGTCTTGTGTGTGAAGCCAAAGTCACTCCCTTCATAAATTACTTGTTCATTTAAAAGTTGCTAGAGATTATATTATCTGATGTTCACTATTTCTCTACTTGTTCTATTACTAATAATTCTACTCTTGCAATCTGAAATGAATATCATTGTCATAAAAAGTGATGAAAGGCTCCAGCTAAATTTTGGTTAAGTAATTCTTTCTTCTGTGTGATAAAATTATTAATTGGCACATTTTCAGAATTAAATATTATTAATCCAGTTCTACAATGATATTCCATCTGCAAAGTTCATATCAACTTTGTTTTTAATATACATTAATATAATATAAATCAAGTATAAGACAAGTATAAGACAAAAAACACACACACATCTCCTTTACTAATCAGCTCTTAAATTGGTAGAATCTACCCAAACAGACTGACAGCCTGGACTGCTCATGTTAAGTGGAGGACACTTTGCCAGTAGTAAGATGTAAATGTTGATTTAAAATAATAACTTGCTTTTTTTTAGTATGCTCTCTACATTGCCACTAGAAGAGCATTTGATTTCAGTCAGGTCAGTGGTTTAAGTGTAATATTTGTTTGAATATTGTGATTTTTTTTATTCATAGAATTTATTGTAATTTCCCGATTTACATTTTTTAGGAAGACATGCCAAAAATTAGAAGATGGTGGTGTCATCTCTTACTTCGCAAAGCCAACATTAAAGGTGTGTAACTTTTCAAGCTTTTTTTAAGGGAAGAACAGTTATAAGAATTTGTCAGCTTACAGTATTTCTACATTTTTTTTATCTTCCAGCCAAGACATCGGTCTTCACTTTCCACATGAGAAGAAGGACATTCTGTGCCCCATGGGCAGTGCTTCATAATTATCAGTTGAAAAGTTTTCTAACACTAATTTTATATATTATATACTAATTATATATATATATATATATATAAATGTGGCAATTGGTGCCACGGCCCACCTGCCAAGTTGTTTGCCTGCCTATGGTAAAGTCATCCCTGATGGAGGATCACAGGAATCATGGGAAAAAGGGGTCCTTTCATCGGATTGGCTGGCCGAGCAACGTTTCAGCCGTGGAATGGCCAAATGGGGAGGCAGCTTGATGGATGAGGTCTCCAGGACTCTAAAAATATCCACATCTTATTATATGATATCATCTACAGTTAAATTCTGCTCCGTGCTTCTAAAATTTGTATTATTATGCTGTATTAAGGATTTGTTCTGTTCTGTGTATTGTATTGTATTGTCCCCCTTCTTTTTTACACCCACTGCACGCCCAGCCTACCTGGAAAGGGGTCTCTCTTTGAACTGCCTTTCCCAAGGTTTCTTCCATTTTTCCCTACAAGGTTTTTTTTGGGAGTTTTTTCTTGTCTTCTTAGAGAGTCAAGGCTGGGGGGCTGTCAAGAGGCAGGGCCTGTTAAAGCCCATTGCGGCACTTCCTGTGTGATTTTGGGCTATACAAAAATAAACTGTATTGTATTGTATTGTATATATTAGAACTTCACAAAAAGACTTTAACCAACAGGTCACACAGCAGGTCTCTGATGAGGCTGTCACTGACTTGTGTCTCTCGTCACCCCTGTGGTGTGTCATTGGCGTTATGGGGGCAGAGAATGGTGGTCTTAAAAATGAGTGTTTTGTGTGCTTGTGCTCTAACTGATTTATTAAATGGAAATTATTTCTGCTTCCAGCAATTCCAGACAAGATAGGAAAGAGCAAGGACTTTTCTCCCCCACCCTTCTTTTCCATTACTGAAGAATATGAAAATGTTGACTGAATTATTTATGCCAGTACAATTAATAGTATAACATTTACTTTACTGTTCCTAAAATTTAGGCAATGAATGGCTTCATAGAGTTGCTTTTGTGGAGTGTAACTTTTTGACCGTTTTCCTTGTTCTTCAAAGATCAATTTCATCTGTGGCATTAGGCGACATTAACTGAATGTGCAGGTCAGCATATTTATGGTTACATTTAGTTGTTAGCAAATTGTACCTCACAAAGGCACAGTCTTGTCAGGTATGTAGTGAAATGATTCTTACAGCACAGCAAATGCCTTAAAGGTGATGACTTTCTTTTTCCTTTTCAGTATCATTCAGAAATCAACCAGTCTAGAATGGAGTGACTGTTTGCTTCAGGTAAACACTTTCCATTATGTATAACTTTTTATATGTTAGCATTTCTATTGTAATATGTTTGGGTGAATGTTTCAGCAGTTTTTAAAGCATGCTTACTAAACTAGGAACAATTAAATTACATATTATTTGAAATGATGAATTTGGCCTTCATAAGTGACAATACTGTGGTAATTGGACTCTTTGTCTTTCAGGGACTCGCTTCAGTACAATTCCTGTAGACGTTCAGATTGAACTGAAATGGGTCTTACAGCAATGTATTAGTAAATAAAAATGAATGCTTTTTTCACTACAGAGCACTTAGTCATTTTGAATTATTTGTGCACTTTCTGAATGGTTTCTAACTAGACATGACATTCCCTTGAAGATGAACTGCTATGGCTGTACACTGGAGTTTTTTTTCTTTTTCAATCTACCTCATGCCTACAGGCAGTAGAGACAAAAAGCGAGAGAAATCAATTGAGCTAAGCATTCCTATGACATGATGTGGTCATATTGGTGTGTTTATTTCATAAGCCAATTTGATTGTTCTTTGGGTAAAAGTGGAGTTAATATATTGATATTCCTAATAAAGTACTTGACAGTATTTTTTTTTTCTTTTTCATAAAAAGTCTTCATTGATCCAAAACATCCTGACTGCTTGTGACTGGCTGGATGTCAACAAAGACCAACTTGTTGGGACAGTCCTCCGGCCAGGAATTCTGGAAATGGATGAGGATGAAGTTACATACTGTACACAACTGAAAAATAAGAACAAAGGGGAGACGATGAAGAGACTGAAGAAGTCATGTCCACCTTCTTATTTACTTTTGAATGCCTGAAGGACATGAACTTTTTTCTTGATGAGATACAGGTTAAAAAAATATTCACATCAGTTGCTGCTGTTCGACAAATTAGATTTTTGTGTTTTATTTTTTTTTTCAGCCTTCAGAATTTCAAAGGAATTACATGTGGCAAAAAGCCAACCGTGATGTCATTTTGTGCAGTGGATTTGATCAGTGATTCACTGTAAAGAAAAGTGGGGATGGACTGGTTTTCTGACCTGCTTCAATAGTTCATTGTCTACTGAAATGACCAATGTAATGGATGGAGGACACAGATAGATGTCCTAACTGGGATTGTGTGCTTTATTTCTTTAAAATAAATTCATATTTGAACCTGGATCTTATATGTGTGTGTGTGGTTGTGTGAAGGGTTTGGGTGCTAAAATGCCTCCCACAGGTTACACTCCCCTATGTGGTAATTATAACAGTGTGTTTTGATACATCACTTTAATTTTCAAAACCTAGACTGTTGGCTTGCAAGTTCAAGAAGGGAGTTTAATTAAAAGCAAAAATTAGTTGGGAAAAAATGTACAGCACCTGGGACTGAATATGAGAACTACTGTATGAAACAATGCCATGTTACAAATCAGGATTATTAATATTTATATATATATTGTGAACCCGGCCCGGACACAGACAGGCGGACATGTTGTTTAGACACCACCACACGTTTATTTACAATATTTACACTAATATTACGGGTCACCCAGACCCCAGCAATGGTCACACAGACCCAGTCACGTGCACACAATACCCCAATCACAGTCCTGGCCACTCAATGCCTTGTCTTCAGGCCACCTCCACACTCCTCTCGTGCCTCGTCCTTCTTCCACCCGACTCCAGCAATGAATGAATGGAGACGGCCCCTTTTATAGGGTTCCCGGATGAGCACCAGGTGTTCCCGGCAATCCTCCTCTGGCCACGCCCCAGCGTGGCGGAAGTGCCGGCTGTCCTCCCGGCTGCTCTCCGGGCGCCGTCATAAATCTTCCCCCCAGCACTTCCTGGTGTGGCGGAAGTGCTGGGGTAACCGGTCCCCAAGGCATTGGGGCGCCTCCTGGCGGTGACCACGGGCCCCTACAGGGTGGAGCTTCCATGCCCTGTACCCGTGGCCCCCAAAGCAACCCGGAAGGCAACCCCCACGTGATCCAGGGTGGGCCCAGACCCACATCCGGTCCCTCAAGACGTCCCGGCCGGGTCATGGCCCCTGGCATCCCTGACTATATATATATATATGTGTCCGGACACCACACCAGCTCCATCATTAAAAATGCTGCTGACATCACCATCATAGGCCTGATCACCACCAATGATTAAATGGCTTGCAGACAAGAGGTCTATCTGCTGACTCAGTGGTCCCAGGACAATCTGACCTTTCATGGCCAAAAATTAAGGAGCAGGTCATAGACTTCAGAGAATGGATTAAGCTGTGGTTTGTTTTTGTGGGGTGCTGTGGAAATGGTGAGCTTGTTTAAATTTCATACAGTAACAATCACTGATGAATTGAGGAGGGAACAGCACGGTTTGCCTATTGCCAAGTTCACCAATGCCTTCCTGAGATGTCTCACATGTGCTGTCTGGAGTCCATCTTCACTGGCGGCATCACATCCTGGTAGGGCACACACGCGAGTGTGGTGAAAGCCACAAACTATTACTGGCACCCAGCTGCCTTCTGTCCAGGATATCTAGAAGACATTCTGCTAAAATTATTACACACTCGGCCATCCTGCACAAGTGTTTTTCTTAATCTTCCCTTCTGGCAAATAGTAAAGAACCAATGGCGCTAAGTATGGCTTTAAAGAAAGTGTTTAGTTAAAGAGTTACTGAACAGCCAATCATAATAAGAAACGTAAGAAAAAGACTAGGTATAAATATTTGTAATATACCTGAATATTTATCTTTACTGTAAATTGTATTCTATATCTTTGTTGTGTTTTATTATATTATCACTGTTCCGGAGAGGCATGTACAGTAAATAACAATATCATTGTACAGTATGCACAAGACAATAAATACTGTATGTTTAATGATGAGATCACCTCGGGATTATTCCCTTCCTGAAAGCACACTGTAACTGATCCACTATTTATTATTAGTAGTAGTTGTAACAGTTTTTGATATTTATCAAAATTTTACAAAGACGACGACTCAAAGACAGCTTGAGTCTATGTTGGTATAAGTTGGGTCTATGCAATCAACTTAAATGTTGCACAAAAAAGGTTTAAGAACAATCACGATTGTCTCAAACTGAAAAGTTAAACAATGTAAAATTATGTAAAATCTACTGGCTGTCACATGCCTTTCAATTGATATGGACATGACATCCAGTATTTCACACATGCAGCTTTTAGTGATGAAAACGTTGATGGATCAAATCAATAAATAAATTACTGTTTCCTAAAATGTTTCCTTGTCAGTTTTAAAACTAATTTTATATGTAGCGCTGTTTTTGAAAACCTTCTAAAAATAATGAAGCTTATTATTGTTTCACATGTGTATAATTTGCTAGTGGGAATATGAAATACATTTATAGATTGAAAATCTATAAGTATGAGTTTCATGAGGTACATTCCGTTTGAAACACTGGATAGTAATAAGATTTGTTACTTTTACTATAATGTAACACTTCAGGAGAAAACATAATGAACAACCATTCAAAATAGTAAAAAAAAAACAAAACATAAAACTGTACTTTATATCGGCGAAGTGTTAGAATCATGAAAGAGCTTAGAATGATTTGATAGCATAAGTATGAAACTGGAAGTCATTTATGTTTGACCAGATAGAAAACTGTTGTAATTTGTACAACTACAGCATCTACAGCATTCTGTACACCGAGCGCGTCTCGCAGAGGGCATGATACGCTGGGAAAGGGCGTTATGATAAATTGCGTCATTACATGGGTGTGTACTATGTTGTGCTCTGAAGGGCGTTCCGTGACTGAAGCTATGGGCATTCCGTGATATGGAGGGCGTTCCGTGAGGTATTGCAGTCTGCAGCGTGACTCTGTTGGATGAAACCTCCATTTATTGTAAACTAATCGATGGGGTCGCTGTGATCAAAGGCAGGTCCGTTAGTCAAATTCGGCAACTTTAAACTTTGCAGGCTGTAGATGGAAATTTCATGCGAATGCTTCTTATGTTTAAAAGCGCATTAGTAGCGATCGATTCTGTTTAACTACCCAGACGTGCAAAGCGCGTTGGATTACTGTGTTCAAAGGATTCGCGGGAAAAATCTTGGCACCCTGCCCCCAACAGCGAGTTTCACAGCTTTTCCGCAAGCGGCCGGTCCATCATTCTTCCTGCACGCTGAAGGCACAGGACCGGGACAATCTGCTTTCAAGGTAAGGGGTGAATATGTCATGTGGTCGGCGTTGAATGTAGTAGTAGTTTTATATTGTTATACACATCCTCTATTGCAGACAAGAAAAGAAATGTCTTAATGCACGATTTTTAAATGCATTCCGAACAGTTTAACAACCGGATTTATTGCGCGCAAAAGCTCTGCAAGACAAGCCAAGTCCAAAAATAAAACAGTTGACGGTCCGAAAAACTAACATAGCTTACCGTCTATTCTAAGACCGTGCTTGTTTCTTAACGCAGAATTTATAGAATCATATACAGTTAAGGGCTAAACTAACTGGCCGACCTGCATGGCTTTCGTTTAATGTTAAGCGGCGGCAGCGCAACGACCGGATGAGGTGGTAAGAGGCTGAATCTTAAGTTTCGTTTTCTTTCCTTGTTTACTTCTTGGTGAATTACGCGGTAATCGATTGTACTGCCGAATAAGAGGGAACTACTGTTCTTCCATTTCGTTATGTCGTGCTTTTAGCTAACATATGGCTCGATGAATTTACCTGGTGGTTTTCAACCGGTGCGCCGTGCAAATAATAGTGTAGCAGACCTGGGGCAGCCTGCTCAGGTAGTCCTCCTCCTGTCAGAGGAGGACAGAACCACCATAGAAGCAGACCCAGCATTTAAAGAAGTTCAGACACGTCTCCTAGCCGTTATAGTAAATTTGCCTGGGCGTACGGTCGCCAGCAAATCTCTCGGAACCGGTGGATATACGAATTGTCTCTGAGGCAGAGACGGGCGGGCAAAGGGACGAATGCCTGCAAAGTGGTCCCTCAGTGCCATGTCTGTGCCGGAGCTGTTTTTTCACCGGCTTCTCTGGTAGTCCCACCCATTCGGACAGTTGCGCAAGTGTTTGAGATGTAATGTCCATCCATCCATCATCCAATCCTCTATATCCTAACTACAGGGTCACGGGGGTCTGCTGGAGCCAATCCCAGCCCACCGCAGGGCACGCACGCACACACACAAGTTAGAATCGCCAATGCGATTCAATGCGACTGTGGGAGGAAACCGGAGCACTCAAATGCAAACTCCACGCAGGGAGGACCCGGGAAGTGAACCCACCGTGCCGCCCTGAGATATAATGTGTTTGTGGTTAATAAAATAGTGGTGAGCCTTGGTATGTTTTTGGTCACTGAATTAACCGTATCTGTGTGCTCAGCAGCTGCTATAGTATATCGTGACTTTTTCTCTCGCAGCCACCAACGGTACTTATTCGCACAACTTTGCGAGCCATCTGCTTATTCAGTGTTAACGTTTCTTCTTCTAGTTATGATCGCCCTTTGTAGCTTGTCAGAAAAAGTATGAACAGCTACACGCTCTTAGGTTATCAACCAGTAAGTTATTTTGTTGTTAACTCCCAAAGATCTTCTAAAGCTTCTCACGGGCATATGTAATCGCCTAGACACACAATCGGTGTATTTTCTAATCAGACATAGAGGTTCTTGAACATACCATATCCCCCTTATTTATATTTGGCAGTTTTTTAAAGTTACAAACACATGCACAGTTGCTCTGTTTAAAACCTTCACTATAGTGCATTACACTCAGTTACCTTTTCTTGCTGAACAAATAATAAAAAACACAGTCTAACTTTTTAAATGTGTAAATTAAGCATATGTGCATGAGCATGAACAGTTAGTCATCCCAACAATGCACAGTGAGTTACTCAATATTTCTGGGGCCAGAAGTTGCAGAATTTGACCATCTGGTGGCACTCAACCCTCAGTGACGGTTCATGACAAAATCATTACACCTCACTGGAAGTACCATATCTGTGCCACTTCTACTGCAGGTGGTCCATCTTCTTAAAAATCACTTTCATAGTGTAAGGTTGGGGGCATTGCTCATTGTTCTCACCTGCCACTGCTGTTCATTTCTTGCCACCTCTTTATGTGTTTTGATCGACCCAATCACAAGTAAATTTACAACTCTTGTTTGATTGCATGTGCTAAAGAAGCAGTGACAGGTGCTTAGGTTGCCCTGATTGACTGGTAATTGTGTGAGTTGTTTATGCGAATTGTGTTGCATTTGTAACTATGTACATTTATATTGGTACCTTTTTATTGGTTTTAATGCTCCATGTTAACCCTCGACTTATGAGTGCTGCCTGAGCAATTTCATCCATAATGCACAATATTTCATCTAGTTAGGTTGGTTCCAGGTTGTATCACATTCAGGCCTCATGTGAACCGCTTCAGGGTTCACTTGGTACTGCACCCAGACCAAAGGGTCTCAGTATGGTTGTTTTGGTCCACACCAGGGTGTGATTGGTGGGTTTACAAGATCTACTTAAATGACCTGGGGCCTCATGTATAAACGGTGCGTATGCACAGAAATATTGCGTACAAACGTTTTCACGTTCAAATCACGATGTATAAAACCTAAACTTGGCATAAATTCATGCACATTTCCACGGTACCTCATACCCTGTCGTACGCAAGTTCTGCGCTTGGTTTTTCAGACTGGCGGCACCCAGCATCAAAGCAATGCTACTGTTCCTGTGTGGTTACCCTTTCTTTCTTAGATGCACATTCCTGACGCAGCTTTATAAATACACTGAAACTAACCGCATATTGTTTATTAGTGTAATGCATCTGATTGTAATTAACCTGTAACAATATAATGGTCCAGGGGATAGCCATAGTATTCCAAATACCATAACTGCTTTAGCGTTGTTACTGTCACTGCACCTTCTTTTTCTTCTTTCAGCTGCTCCCATTAAGGGTTGCAACAGTGGATCATCTTTTTCCATATTACTCTCACTGCACTACTCGGAGTATTTATATCACTGTATCTGAGTGTGAATCACAGCAGCAGCTGATCGGAAGGAGAAATATCGGGATACAGTATCATACACACGCTGCGTTAGCCACGGCAAAACGCTTCAGAGTCTTTCCCGTACGGACCTCGTGGTTCAGAAACAGTTTCATCCCAAGAACTTTAAACACAGTCAATCAGTCCATCAAGTGCTCCTTGTAGAACTGTTTGTACTTATAAGTACAATCACCTCACTGTAAACTTGCACTACAGTTATAATATTGCACAACCTGCGCCACTTTATAAAGCTCGTATTTACATATGATGACATCATTTTTAAGATGAAATGCAGCAAAATATGTTGATTATATTATACAGATAAAACTTTAACTTCATTTAAATAATCTGTATTGTTAATAATTAAACATGCTGCAGCGCTAGCTAGCACGGTGCATCGTGCTGTATTCTTGCTGGGCTGGCGCGACACTGGAAGGATAGATGGATAGAATAATTAAACACGTACTACGAAGATATTTCAATGTTCCTTAAAAGTTCTGAAGAATTGTTGTTGTAAGCTTACAGATGGCTTAATGTCTATTACAGAGCTGATTGTGTGGCGATTGGGTATGTGGAGAAAGAAAAGTAAGCACAGGAATTGAAGGTTAGTATGTTTGAAAGAGACAGTACTGCTGCAATAATTTCATCGAAGGTCACACACAATCACTGCGCCACCGTGTTCCCATGTTTAATACCATACTTTCATTCCTATCATCATGAAAAAGATATCACGCATACATCTCAGTATTTTAATTGTTGAGAGAGCTGTAATATTACGAATGTAATGGATTCTGCATCCTGTTGGAGAAAGAGAAATCACAGAAGCACGTAGTGATTCACACACATAGAGCACATAGAAGATCAAATGCAAAACAAAGCATTTAACATGCTACTTTATAGTTATGATGGGATTTGAGAAACTAGTTAATTAAATGATTTTAAGATGAAGTTTATGATGTTCTACTTTAATGACAAAATAAACTGCGTGATTAAAGTGGAAATTTCGAGATTAAAGTTGACATTTCATGCTTTTTTCCCCACTGAGTGCCTATTTTGTTTTCTCTGTACCCTAATAAGCTTTCATATGACACTCAGACGGTGGGCTACGACTCGCCTTTTCACGGCGACTTTGATATGTGACAACTTCTTTTTTATTTCGGGCACTGTGCGACTTTGTGAACTTGAACTTTTGAGTTTCTCCGACACTCTGTCACTCGATCAACTTCCTTTTGTTGTTTATACCACTGTTTAAACCAATAAATAGTATGTTTTTCTTTGCCTCCACTTGGTATTCGCTGAAATTCTTATATTTTCCCCTGTGCTTTTCCCATTGTCTTTTCAAAGAAGGCTGAGCTTAAGGGCTATTTACGAGTATATTGATTTGCATATTGAAAGAGGTGTAACTCTGGGAGGAGTTGGGGCAGGACAGCAGCCGCGTGAACGAGCGTTACTTTTCACGCTAATCGGGAATTATGTAGTGGAAGAACGTGGAAGTTTGCGTACGCACAGATTCCTGCATCTGGATTTTTCTGTGCATATGCACATTCCCACTTTTGTGCTTATGCCATGTTATAGTATGAGTTCTATGCACGGCGTTATACATGAGGCCCCAGGACTTTTGTGGGAATCACATGAGAGTTAGGAAAAAAAACATACCAAATGAGCTATGTTTGAAAAAACACATTTTCACAGCGGAATGTGTGTGAATTTAATGCTAGAAAAACATCTAAGCTTGTCACTGGTGTTTCTCCCGGTGACAAGAGTTAACTGCAGATCTGTACCTATTTGTAGGTCACTCTTGAGAGCATGTTTAACTGTCTTCAACCTGTGTTCAGTAAATTCATCGGATTGTAGATATCCAGAACTAAAGTGTATGAGCCTAATTCCCCAAGAAGCTGTAAATGTTTGCATTTAACAGCTGGGAAAGAGAGCATCACCTCTCACAGCATCTTAGGAAATTCTGTGCCTCGCAAAAACTGACTTAATTTTCTAATCAACTGTAGAGGCCATTTTATCAAGTCAATTAAGCACATCTGGATATTAAGTCAGATAGTCTATGATTACAAGAAACAACTTCCCGTGTAACTCAAAAATATCAGACCCAAGTTTTAGCTATGATAATTCTGGTATCTCATGTAATTTGAAATGTTCTTTTTGATTATGTGGTTGGAACTCATGATCAATATAGTCCCTTTCAGGGTTGGAGTTTAGTTTGCTGGGCACCCTAGTAGGAAATGTGTCAGTCCTCCAGAATGACTGTTCTGAGTCATGGTAATCCTATTGTTCATCAGTATGCTATTCATGATGCTGACTGTGACACTTTGGCCAGTACAGGTGGAGAGTACTGTTAAGATTCTTACATTTTTTAGGCTGGTCTTTTGTGTGTGCCTCCATTTACATGAAGGACTTTGTTGCTTTCAGGATCTACTTGATCATGTCTGAGCTCCATGCTTCTGTGGCTTCCATTTCGTACACCACTTTCTCCTCAAACATGTTTTCTGAAGCAGGATAGTGTATCTGCAATGTGCATGTCTTTCCTGGTGTTTATAAAATTTTGAGGTCACACTATTGCAATTGGAGAAACATTTGTTAAGGTTTTGCTGAAGCTGGACATTTTGAAGCTGAAGCTGGACATTTTGACCTTTTTTTAACCGTGTCCCTATATTTTTTTCCTCCTTACCCTAATACACTTCCGTATGACACTCAGACAGTGGGCTACGACTCACCTTTTCACGGCGACTTTTATTTTTATTTTGGGCACTGTGTGACTTTCTGAACTTGAACTTTCGAGTTTCTCCACACTCTGTATCACTTGGTATACTTTTTTTTGTTGTTTATACCACTGCTTAAGCCAACAAATAGTATGTTTTCCCTTACTTCAACTTTGCATTCGCTGAAGTTCTTCTTTTCATGTGCTTTTTCCATTGTCATTTAACCGAACACTGAACGGAAAGGGCTATTTATATTGATTTGCATATTAAAATTTGTGAAATACTGGGAAGAGTCATGATGGGGCAGCAGGCGTGTGCACGTATGTTACATTTCACATTGACCGGGATTTACTGTATGTAGCAGAAGAATGTGGAAGTAGGTGTATGCACAGATTTATGCATCTGGATTTTTTTTGTGTTTACGCACATTTCTGTTTTTGTTTGTGCACCATATTTTAGTGTGAATTCTACGCACATCGTTATGCACGAGGCCGCAGATGCCTAGAAGCCTTATGTCCTGTATTAAAGTGTATGCTTATAATTAAACTATAGATCACAGGTGCTAACTGTTCATTTTTTATTAACAAAATCAAATTCTGTATGCTTATTTCTCAGTGACCATAAAAATACTAAAATAAATAAAATTTCCTTAAAATACATACAAATAAAATACGTACACAATATTTATCCATAATACATGTGGCATAAAAGAAAATAAAATACCTCTCATAATTAGAAGCTGTCCTATTGTTTTTTTTCCATATTGTACCTATCTGAAACAAGGCTTATTAAAAAAAGTAGTTTTCACCATTTCTCTAACAACAAAAAAAAAGTAAGTATATAAAATATATACATTGTAAAAGAAAGACACACTAGTCGTCAAGGTTTGGGGTTACCGGCCCCATATACTGTAAGAAATATGCAAAAAAAAATAATTTCGTCAGTGCAGTCTTGATCTCCATATACAGCAGCAGACCGGTGAAGGACCGGAAGTAGAGAGAAAGGGTTGCTGGGAAGGAACCAAGATGGATGCTGGGAGCACTGATGTCATCAGGGATCGACTGAGGGAAGGTGGAAGTGGCAATGCGTGGTCAGGGAGTCGTAGCAGATTCATGGAGGCGGTGCGTCTTTCTTACTGCAGGAATAGAGAGAGAGAGGTTAGTACCCCGCCATTCCCTTCTGGCATGCGACTTCACGCTACAGTTTGGGTCCATACGCGGTCCCCTAATCGCACGTGTGTGACAACATACACACTCACACAATCAATTAATTGGTATTGGCAATTAAATGCTGCTTAAATGTAAATATACCTGCACTTATAGGTTTTAATCATTTTAATAATAAATTAATGGCACTACAGCTTTTTTACTGTTAAAATATTCATTTACTACATTTATACAGGTGTATGAGATAGACATTCATAATTCTTGAGGTGTAATTATAAATATGGGTTGCCATTTTAATAATGCAGTACTTGTTTCTTACCAAAACATACTGTATGACACAAAGCAACAAATAATAAACATAGTTTGTCATCTTTTTAAAAAGCTGCAAATGTATCACAGATTCATAAGTTGTTTATCAAGAAGACACAAAACTAACATGCTTAACAGGTTTGTAAGTAAAAGACTAGTTGCGTTTTTTCCAAATTTTCCAAAGTTCTGCAGCCTTTAGTTTGCTTCATAAGATGATTCAAGCACTGGTGTGACACATGTTCAAATCATTCCACAGACCAAAAATATTTGTTTTAAAAGCTTCAGTAAAATTTCAAGGATAAACAGTTCACACAAAAATAGAGAAAAAATTAGTATTAAAGAAAAGCTCTGTTTAAAACTTATGTATCTTGTTTCATTCTTTAAGTTTGGTCATACAGTTGTGCTTGAGGCACATTAAACAAGGTGAACACATTAGACACGTTAAACATGGTCAGAAAACTGTATGCCATCTTCTATTCTATTTGCAATCATATCTGCCAGGCCATGCTAGCAGTAGGACTATTTCTTCTCTGGGTTTATTAACACTCTGTTCTACAGATATAACCAAGAAAGTTATATCTCATGTTAATGTACAGGGGTTAAAAAGCTATACCATATTCTAGGTAGCTACAAGAAACTGATGTTCTATAGAAATTAAGCAAACACTTACATTAATTTAACATTAAACATTAACTTTCTAAGATTGGCTCTTATAAAGACATTTTGCTGCTAAGCTAACAAGACTATTGTTAACAACAACAACATTTATTTATATAGCACATTTTCATACAAATTGTGCAGCTTAAAGTGCTTTACATGATGAAGAAAGAGAAAAAAGACAAAATAAATAAAAATTAGAATAAGGGAACACTAATTAACATAGAAAAAAAGTAAGGTCCGATGGCCTGGGAGGACAGAAAAAACAAAAAAAAACTCCAGACGGCTGGAGAAAAAAATAAAATCTGCAGGGGTTCCTGGCCACGGGACCACCCAGCCCCCTCTAGGCATTCTACCTAACATAAATTACCTCAATCAGTCCTCATGGTATTTAGGGTTCTCATGGAAGAACTTGATGATGACGATTATGTGGACTTCTGACCTTTAATCCATCAATGTAGGGGCATTACAGTGCTTTGATCAGGTGGTGGTGGCGGTGCAGGTTGCCACAACAGAAAACCGGAAAAAGAACAGACAGAAAGTAGGGGTTAGAACGGATTTTGGAGCCACCATGAATAATCATAATTAATTGAATATACAGAGCATCAGGATTAAACTAAGATGAGGCTATGAGAAAGCCATGTTTTCAGCAGTGTCTTAAAGTGGTCCACTGTACTGTATTAGCCTGGCGAATTCCTATTGGCAAGCTATTCCAGATTTTAGGTACATAACAGCAGAAGGCCGCCTCACCACTTCTTTTAAGTTTAGCTCTTGGAATTCTAAGCAGACACTCATTTAAAGATCTAAGGTTACTATTTGGAGTGTAAGGTGTAAGACATTCTGAAACATAAGATGGAGCGAGATTATTTAAGGCTTTGTAAACTATAAGCAGGATTTTAAAGTCAGTTCTAAATGACACAGGTAACCAATGTAGTGACATCAAAACTGGAGAGATGTGCTCAGATTTTCTTTTCCTAGTTAAGATTCTAGCGGCTGCATTCTGCACTAGTTGCAATGAATTTTGGGTAGTCCTGAGAGGAGAGCGTTACAGTAATCTAATCAACTGAAAACAAAAGCGTGGATTAATTTCTCAGGATCTTGCAGTGTTATAAGGGGTCTAACTTTTGCTATATTTTTTAAGTGGAAAAATGCTGTCCTAGTAATCTGATTAATATGTGATTTAAAATTCAAGTCAGAGTCAATAGTTACCCCTAAATTCCTTACCTCCTTACCATACCTTAACAAAGTGGAAATTTCAAATGTGTCTTTATCTTTTCTTTTTTCATTTGAAAAGCTGAGGCAAATAAAACAAGCTCACTGTCCAAACTCAAGCAGCATTTGTTTTATTTAAAGGACAAAATAAAAGGGTCTGAATTAATTAAAGTAGGTTTTCTTTCCATTTGTTTAACTGCACAACTTCACTCTTTTATCTTCCTGATGTTGAGATGAATTACTGGTGGTTCTCCTTGCACCACATGACAAAGTACTTCATTTCGCTTTACTTGCCTAAACTTCTCTTTCTCATTCAACAATTTTCAAGCACATTTGTTATGCAATCACTATACCATTCTAATGTGTGTGTATTTCGACATTTTATACATGCAGTACTTAAGTATGAAAGCTCCATTTCATTTACAATTTTTTGGTTCAGTGTGTATACTAAATGGCAACAATAGAATATATTAAATTTTATGAGACATTTTCAAAATTAACCCAAAAGGCCTGTGTAAAAACAGATAGTCCCTTGGGGGTTGGTGGCAGGATTGGCACTCCAGCCACTGTCAAATTTCCTCACGCTGTTTCAGTGTGGTGCTGAGGTGTCATTTGCTGCACGGCTGCACTCGGGTTCCCAATCCATGTGGTTCATTGTGTGGTGGGGGCAGCAATGTGCTGTAATCAGTGCATGCTCCCAACCTCCTCTCCCTCCTCTCCAAAGTTTCCTTCTCTCTTATTCTTCTGAATGGTCCGCTAGTTAAACATCAATTACAAGCTTATCAGAAAGAGTGGTGTTAAATTCTTCTTGTTCCTAGATGCAAGGCAAAAGCAGCGTTCCAGGAACATGCCTTCAACATTTATTTCTGGGTTTCGGTTTGGGTGTGGTTTTATTAATGTGGTGTTTGTTCAGAGTATATACTGCAGAGTACACATGTTGTCAACACTGTTGTCAATATTTGGGCAGAGGTCAGAAACCAAGTGGGGAGCATCATTGGATGAAACTATAAACAAATTAATCTAAGCTGATTTCCTGAAATTATGTAATTATTTGTCTGCAGTATATAGTAAGGGGGACCCAAAGATTCCCAGAATCGGTCAACAGTGTAGGAGTAAGATGTAGTTATCAACTTTGCTTCTAGGTATAGTATGTCTACAATCTTGGTAATCGGTCCGCCAAGTGGCACTGTGCTAAGTTGATCGAGATGCATATTTCTGGTGTTTATTCTACAATTGTGCAAATGAATTAGCTAATATTCAATATACATATATATATCGTCACACAAACGAGTCACAGACATCATGAAGTTTTGGGGCAGCCACCCGTATATTGTTTTCTCGGCTGTTAGCACACTCCACCGCCCCGGTCTGGCGTAGAATTACTATTATTTAGGCCCTTTAGCTGTTTCCCATGAACATGTGTGTGACAAATATATATACTGTATATATACAGTATATATAAAATAAATGTGTGTGTATAAGAGTGTTTATTCAGTCCAGCTTAAATTTATATATATTTTAATGTATTTTGTGGTGTAATTAAAAGTTGACAGATATAGCATATACCCAAGGAGGCAGCTTGCTAACCATGTCTTCTTTTGGTCTCACCTAACACCAGCTCCATTTCTCTGCTAAATTACAGCCTAATCTTGTACAGTGGTGCTGTTCTACTTGTGCCATTCATTTGCATGAACTTCATGCTG
Organism: Polypterus bichir lapradei; assembly: GCA_026402145.1. Lineage (NCBI taxonomy): Eukaryota > Metazoa > Chordata > Cladistia > Polypteriformes > Polypteridae > Polypterus > Polypterus bichir. The sequence goes on along the minus strand of JANRMT010062808.1, from coordinate 24,751,137 downwards.
CATTTGTCCACTCAATCACAGCTAAGGCAAAAAAGGATGCACTTCCTAAGAATACCTCAGTCATTACATCTGCATTACCGACTAATGACAAGAAATAAAAAAAAATCACAGACGGCTAATTTTCTTCTTTTCTATAATGTTATCAAATTGCAATCAAATTAGTGGGAGCATTTTTTTTTAATTTTAAGGTATTTCATTTTTTTTTTTTTTATTGTTGGTGATTTTTGCCTTTAGTCTTTTTTGAGATATTTCAGGCATTGTACCAAATTAACTTCAGCTTTTTCAAATGTTATCCTTGGCATGCTGTCTTTAAAATTCTTAAAGTGCTCTCTGCATGCAGATTTAGAGAGTGAATGGGTCAATAGTTTTTTTTTTTTTTTTCTTCTTGACATAGCTTTATATAGCGTTTTTCAAACTGTTAAGTAATATACCTTGGTCTTTAGATATTGTGTAAAGTGTCTTTATTTGCTTCTTTCAGAGGAAATCAAATCGAGAAAATGTCTCAGGAAGATCAAGAATCTTCTCCATCAAAAAAGATAAAAAAGGAAGGTGAAAGTGAGCTAAAAGTATCTAACTGTTTCTCTATAAGGATCAGTGATGGATTCATACGTACTGTCGGCAATGTTGTTACACCTTTGGTATTAGCACATGCATCGTTGCAGATTATAAGAGAGCTGAAAGGTACAGTATTATATATTTATTTTATTATTTTTTTTCATGACTTCCTGTTAAAGAAACAGTTATTTGTTTCATCCTTAATAGTATATTGGGACAGAAATGTTTAAGATCAGATGCCTCATTTAATCTCCTTTTAGTTATCTTTTACTACATGCAAGAGGGACAGTAAAATTGTAATCCCCTGTCACAGACATGATGCATTCTGTTAAACTGGTTTAGTGCAAGATGTAGGAGAAGCATAGGTGAGATGGAGTTGTAAAGAAGAGAGTTAAGGATTTTGTTCTGTGATATTGTGAGTATGAGATAACTTTTTCTTTGCTGTGCAAAGGAGGCAAGATTGAAAGCTTGAGTGAGAATGTTTAGTGAGAAGAATGAAAGGGACACATTTTTTTGGAAGAGGAGCATTAAGCAGGAGTTGGTATGCCTGTGGTAAGAAAATGTAGTAGATGTGAAGGTGGTGAATGAGTGAGTGTATTGTAGTTGTTAAAATAATTGTAAGTGACTGGTGACTATGCAGAGAATGTCCCATTCATTGGTAGAAGCAGCAAAAAGAAAATGAACATTTGGAACAGTTTGTCAACAGCGTTTAGATTGCCTTTGGGAGAAGTCATTGTAATGGGTGGACACATGAATGGCCATTTTGGTTCTTGGGAGAGTACCAGGAATGTTGAAGGAGACAGGATTCTGGTGTTTAGTGATGTGATGGAAATGGATGTGTCCAATACCATGTTTAAGAAGGAGAAAATCAAGTTAATGATACAGTATATGAATCCGATTTAAGGAGCAGGAAAATATTTTTTGACAAGGAAAGTTGGGGCATTATGAACAATCTGACAGTGATCATTTGAAAAGTTTGCATCACTTTATCACTTGGTTGTAGGAGACCATTTAGTCAAAGGCTTGAAGAAAAGTAAGAGTAAGTACAGTATGGAAAATAACTGATAGCAAGAGTGAATTATATTTCAGAAATGTCAGCTGCAAAAGGCAATGAAAAACATCTGGTTGGACAAAGGATCACTCAAGCCTTTTTTGCGGGTTACATCTTATGCAATAGACTATGCCTGTTGGACTGAGCAGATGCTTTCCCATGCTGAGATGATGTAGAGAACAGAGGGAGCTAGTGCTGGCACTTTACAATAAAGGAAGGAGTGATTATTTTAGCATTGGTTTCTTGAGTGCAAGGTCCAACTTTTCAGTTGAAAATTGGTGTGCAGGTTTGTCCTTAGGGAGCAAAGTGGACTTATTGCCACATGTTTCTCCAACTACAGTGCCTTAATGTCTGTTGAACCATGAATAATAACAAGGTTATTATAGTTTTATCTTTTTATATTAGTTAATTATTTATATATTATTTTTGATCTTACTTGAAAAATTTATTTATTTTTAGTTTTCTTTCAAGAAGTATTATTAGTTTTTATTTTACAAAGATATTTTTATTTTATTTATTTATGTATATATATATATAGAGAGAGAGATAGATAGATAGATATAATATATTAGTTTTAGTGATTATGGTATGATTAAAAAGTTATTATGTAGTTTGGTTTTGTGCTACAATCAGACAGAACTGTAGGCTTAATGGGTTTGGATATCTCGCTATTATAATAAAAAAATCTTGGGGCGAGCCATGATCTTCTTGGAAAGACACTTTGACGTCCTGCGAGACTAGACTTTATAACCCTTGGAAGCAAAACATGTGAGACGGTCACTTTTGCACGTCACGCCCTACTTACAAACAATTTAAGACAAGATCATGGACATCTAACCTCTCAGTTGTTGGATTGCTTTTGGCAGACACACTTTATGTGCTCCCAGCTCTTAAAAAATTTTATACATTCTAGATGGCACATCAACTACTAATCGAAAAAGAAAGAGCAACTATGTGCAAATTCTGAAAATAAGGAAAGTAATAATCAGCCCGGACCAAGTGGAGTTGAAAACCTCGTAGGTCCAACCCGGGTCAGAAATAAAAGACATCATAAAGACGTTCAAAAACATTGGCGCGATACAAATGCAGAGAGCAGGTTAGAGATTATGAAAGCAGTGGAACTTGAAAGGCTCAAAAAAACGTGGGCACAATACACATGCAGAGCAAGTTACTGATTATTAAAGTAGTAAAATTCGAAAGTATCAAAAAAAGAGAGTAAGGGTCACATTAGCACAAACAAATGGAAATTATTACTTGCTGAAATAATATAACAGCAAAAAGAGATTGAATATATGGACATAAGTGATATGTCAGAAGTATGTGGATATTGTAAGGCAAAAACAAACCCCACTCCTGAATATTAAAACTTTTATAAGATGCTTATATTTTTTGAGCAATGATGCTAAAAAAATGTGCGCTGATTGTTGTCGGTAAACCTGCTTATCTAGAGCAAGGAAGGTGAAGCATGCACTCTAGCATGCATTCAGTACAAGGCAGGAACAATCTCTGGACAAGGTGCTAGCTCATGGCAGCAACACACACACACTCACACACACAAATATATTAGTATTTATGTCAGATGTTAAGAAAATAATATGACCCTTCATCCATTTTAAGAGTATGAGAAAGAAAAGGGAAGGAGAAATATTTTATAAACATTATTCTGATAAAATTATTTTTATACTATCAGACTTCTCAGCTGTGAATGTAAAACTAAGGAAAATAAGTAATAAAAACAAATTAAAACATTAGCATGCAGGTTTAGTTTTTAATTAGTTTCAAGAAACCAGTGACCTTTACCTGTAGTTCAGTAGAAACACTGCCAACTCAATAAATTTACAAGGTTTGTATCGCTAATGAATCTCTTTATCATATGTCAAAAACATGTTTTTTTTTTTTAAAAAGGATTTCTCCTGTGTGAAGTGACAAGTGAATTGTTGCCAACAAAATACAGACCCCTGAGAAATAAACTGAAAAGAGTTTTCACTCGGCTTTAGTGTGTGCTGCTGTTATTTGCTGTGCACTTGTTTTTGGCTTAATCACAATTACAGTTAACGTTATCACTTTTGAACAGACTGAAATTCTGTAAGGAATTCTCTGTATCTGACACTTCTCTCTTAAGCTCTGAAAATCCAACAAAGCTCTGAAAGCTGCCCAGCACTCTTGGGTTACACCATGTTCAGAGGTTGCATCATAGTTTACCGGTAGAGCGAAATCATAGCCTTTGCATACTTCACTAACACTAGAACTAGAATCTATCATGCTGTCGCTGCCAATTTCTGAGTAATTATCACTATTATAACACAATAAATCAGTTTATTCATCAGACGCTTTACTTGCGTGTATCCATCTCACAGTAAGCACTGTGTCAACATCCACCATCCATTACTAGCCGGTCTTCACCTGATGACTGCACATGAGGCTTGTTATGTCAGAGATAACGATATAAGGTATTAAAAGAAACTTGATTGCCCAGCCTAAAAGCAGGAATATTTCTTTGAAAAACAAAGAAGAAATATTTATTAATATATTCAAATAATTTCTGGGCTGCCTGCAACCCCGGTTAGCCAGTGCGCAAGTCTGATTGTGACATTTTTTTTTTTTTATAAATCATTATTTTATTTTAGTAATTTTTTTCAGCTACTTTAATAGTTCAGTTTAGTTTTTCATTTGTTTTAATAATTTTATTTCAGTTTATGAATTTTTTTTATTATTAAATAGTTTTCATCTTCATTTTAGTTAACAATAATGATGCTTTCTTTTCTGATGGAGAAATGAAGATCCAGTATAGGAAGAGTCCCTCTCGCTGGTCTAGAGAGAAATTTGTTAATTGGTTTTCTAAAAATAATCTGTTAGTCGGTACTGGTATGAGGTTTTATGTGCCATTTGGCATATATCTGATAGACTACACTAGTAAAATGTTGAAAATTCAAATGTAGGTATACAGATGTTAACATAATCTGAGTGATTTGTTGTATTTTTTATTTATCATTCTTATTTCACAGAACAAAACAGATACTTTCTTGGGTCAAAAACAGATACTTTTTTAAAGTTATTTTCAACAGTAATGACGAGAATAAGAAGGAATACAACTCATCCATACAGTTGTTTCATGGTCATTAGCAGATTACTGTAGTTTGCAGGTAGGCACACAGCTGATACAACGAGGTGAATGTGGCTGATGCAACAAGTTATAAGCGTAATTTTCTGGATATAAATAAATACCTACAGCAGGGCTAAGTTCAAAGCTGTGCAGCTACAAATTAGATAAAACAATTCGAAAGCGATTTTAGTGAAATAAGGTACATGTACTTGAACAAGATTGCATTCTGGAAGTGAATATTTATTATCTACATCCACAGAATTTATCTAAATTACCTTTCATTTAAATCATTGAGTGATTTAGCAGCTTGTTACTGATCAATTCTTTAGTGGTACCAAGTGACATTTTATAGTAATCTTTAGCTCAGTTTTGTTTTTTTGGAATGCTTCTACAACCATCCATTCATCCATTTTCTGCCACAATATGGATCTTTGTTGCAGGGGTAGCATTCTAAGCAAAGATGCTCAGATCTCTCTTTTCCCTGCCAACTCCTTCTTGGGGATACCGAGGCTTTCCCAGGCTAATTGAGACATGTAATCTGTCCAGCGTTTTCTTGGTCTGCCCTGAGGTCTCTCAGTTGGTCATACTTGAAACACCTCCTAAGGGAGGTGTCCAGGAGGAGCAGTGGCTCCACTTTGAGCTCATCTTAAATGTCTGCATTCCTCACCCCATCACTAAGGCTGAGCATTGAAACCCTGCAAAGGAAACTCATTTCTGTCACTTGTATCTGCGATCTAGTTCTTTTGGTCACTACCCACAGCTCCTAACCATAGGAGGGGGTAGGAACATAGATTGACCTGTAAAATCGAGAGCTTTGCCTTTCACCTCCACTCTCTCTTTACCACTACTGACCAGTACAACATCTGCATGACTGCAGATTCTGCTCCAATCTGCTTGCTGACCTCCTGCTACCTTTTGCCCTCACTTGTGAATAAGATACTGAGATGCTTAAACTCCTTTGCTTGAGGTAGCTATTCACCCTCAAACTGGAGAGGGCATTCCACTCTTCTGGCTAAGAACTATGACCTCTGACTTGGAAGTGCTGATTGTCATCCTGGCCGCTTCATAAACCACCCCAGTGCATTCTAAGTTCACAGCCTGATGAAGCCATCAAGACCACATCATCTGTAAGGAGATGTGATCCTGAGCTCACCAAACTGGATACCCCCACACCCCACCCCACCCCACCCCACCCCAGTCCTTACGCTGAACCTAGAGATTCTTTCCATAAAAATTCTGAACAGATTTTGTGATAAATGGCAGTCCTGGTGGAGTCCTACACTTACTGGGAACAAGTCTGACTTGCTGCTGGCAATGCACACCAAGCTTTTGCTCCAGTTGTACAGGGACTGAATAGCTTGCAACATCAGGGCTGGAATCCCATACTTCTGATGCACCGCACACTCTAAGGGATGCTGTCATATGCCTGTTCCAAGTCCACAAAACACGTTTAGACTGTTTGGGCATACTCTCTTGAACCCTCCAGAATCCTTGTGAGGGTAAAAAGCTGGCCCAGTGTTCTGTGACCAGGATGAAATCTGCATTGTTCCTCCTGAATGCTTTTGCAGTCAGGTTTTAAGGTATCCTTCTATAGTTCAGTTTACTATGTTCAGAAGTTGATTTGGATTGAAGGTTTATACGGAAAGATGAGTCAAATGCAATAGCGGGTGTTATTTGAATATTTTCTCGCTTTAAAATACCCATTACTAATAAATGGGTAAAAATAAAATTAACATGACTCATTTTAAATGTGATTGTTGTTCTTGAGTTTAAAAATAAGAAAGTTTTCTGTAAACATAGCACAATAGTAAGTAGTAGTATTATGTTAATTTGCTGGGACAAAATTTTCATTTGAAGATTGGTGGCTTATGAGCAGAGCTTGCATTTTAAGCTGATGTTCATTAGGATTTATTTTTCCATCCTATGACATGCTGTTAGATGGATTTTATCTGTTGTGAGTGAGTGAGTGAGGGAGGTTATGTGTTTTGTATGTGATTGTATTGTGTTCTTCTAGAGCTGGCTCTACCTTACAACCAAGATAAGCCTATTTATTAGCCTGAATAGAGCGGATTCAGACAAGGTATTGAAAACATTTTCAGCAGTTCACATGGAGAGGAAGAACATTCCATAGTTTTATAGCAAGACAGCAAATCAGATAATTCAAAGAGTTTTGTTGGGAAAATATCTGTCTAATATACATATGACTAAGTCCGCAGTATTACATTAGAAAAAGTTGCAGGATTACTGCTTGATCATTTTTTTTTTTTTGGCGATTCTAGAAAAGATGTATTAAAAAATTAGCATGTAACACTGCCATGCAAGTTGTAAATGTTTAATGTTTTTTTCAAATTTTTTTATCTATATAGGTGTTCAGCTGGAAGGAGCATTGATAAACATACTAAGCCAGTTTTGGGTAGGCGTAAGACAATTTCGCCCAGGGAGCATTATCATTGATGCTGAATCTTTAACACATTCCTCTGCATTAAACATGGATGCTATTATACAGAAGATGATAACTGAAATGAAAGCAATAATGCCGGAAGGAAATTTTATAATTGAGAAAGTAAATGATAAAGATCATCATTCTCCAGAGCCAAAGGTTCAAGGTATACTAATGATACATCTTATGCTTGCTGTTTTATTTAATCATCTTTACAAAACTATAACATGCAAGAGTTTAAAACACCCATTATATAACTTAATATTCTGTTTTATTTTACTTCTATAAAATTATATGGGTTGTTTTGTATGGGTTATGTTTACATGTACGGTCATAAAAGGTGGATTTAAGTGTAAACAATTGCACGATAAAAAGTGAATAACCTCTTTAAAGACCATTTTTACATCTCTGTTTTGTCACATTTGTTTTTCCTTTTTCATGAATTATATGAAAATGATTTTTAAATAAACATTTCTTCCCTAATCAGATGAATATTGCATTATTGAAAGTATCTAAGTATCACATTTATTTTAAGCTGTGGTACTATTCCTTTTTAATATTCGCTTTTGAAGATTTCCTTTTTTTAGTCCTTTATATTTGGCTTTAATCTTGTATTGCACATTTCATCACTTTCAGGTTTAGGTCAAAAAGCAGGTGTCCAAATCTAGATTTTTATAAAAATTCAGCAAGTAAATATTTTATTGATTTTGTAGTTTTTATTTATTTTAGCCATGGACCTTGCCTTGTATACTTTGCACATGTTGAAAAAGGAACTCGGCAGAATGAAACTTTCAGCGATAGCTGAGGTGATGGATTTTCATAATGCAGAGGAAATGATATCACAAATTATAAGAGAAACACAGTCTTCTACAAAAGTGTGTCTTTTATCACAAAATGGTAATATTTTCAATATTCACTCTCACTCATTTGATCTCAGGTATAATGTGGTTTAATTTTGTTTCTTAAAGTGAATTCTGATCACCTGTAAATAGGTTATTTTGTTTATATTTCATATTATATTGATGTGATAAAGGAAATGCTTTTAACCTCTCCTACTTATTGTGTTCATAGATTACTTAATTCTTATGTAAGAGTTTTGAATTTTTCAAATTTAAGTTGTTTTTTTTCACAATAATGGTATAAATTAATTTTCCTGTGGAAACTGTGCTTTAAAGTAAGGAACTTTGTATTAATTTTACAAATTACAGTTCCTGAATATACTGCACTTAACCTTTAATGGTATAATATAACAGTAATTGCCTAATCTCAGGCTTAGTACTGCCATATATTTTGGTAGTCTGTTTATTTTGGAGCATAAAACAAAAGGATATGAGAGTTTTAGAATAAAATTTGTCCCTTTGGTTTTTACAGGAAAGGGAAAGAGTTTCATTCTAAATCTCTTGCTGCTTATGACTGCAGACACTGAGGAAGAATATCAGAATTATATCAAAAACAATGAAGGCATCCTTCCATTAACACAGGTATGCTTTCCAACTCTAAAATTTCAGTCAAAAACCCCTCATGCTTTTCTCACAAAAGAAAGGAATTATATTTTTTCCTTTAAAATTCAAATTATTGTTTCAATTGAAATTCAGTTTAATTGAGGCTTACACTTTAAGTGGCTGAAATACTGATAATTGAATTAATGACTAAGTAAATAACATTGTGTGTTTCTAGATCAGTGGAAACAATTGGTTTAATGTGTTTTACAAAATGAACAACTAACCCTTTGTTAAATACAATTCTCACTTCTCATCATCCAGTCCTTGAAATGTGAACTAGGCTAATATCCTACATTCATCTTTGACTTTCTGGGATGGGCTTATATTGTCTTTATTTTGTTCATAAACTCTCATTATCAATTATGGTTATATTCATTTTCTTTACTTTTTCACCTTTTATATACAGTCATATGAAAAAGTTTGGGAACCCCTCTCAGCCTGCATAATAATTTACTCTACTTTCAACAAAAAAGATAACAGTGGTATGTCATTCATTTCCTAGGAACATCTGAGTACTGGGGTGTGTTCCGAACAAAGATTTTTGGTGAAGCAGTATTTAGTTGTATGAAATTAAATCAAATGTGAAAAACTGGCTGTGCAAAAATTTGGGCACCCTTGTAATTTTGCTGATTTGAATGCATGTAACTGCTCAATACTGATTACTTGCAACACCAAATTGGTTGGGTTAGCTCATTAAGCCTTGAACTTCATAGACAGGTGTGTCCAATCATGAGAAAAGGTACTTAAGGTGGCCAATTGCAAGTTGTGCTTCCCTTTGACTCTCCTCTGAAGAGTGACAGCATGGGATCCTCAAATATTTTTAAAATTTCATTGTGTATATATATATACTAGCAAAATACCCGCGCTTCGCAGCGGTGAAGTACTGCCTTAAAATTTTTATTAAGAAGAAAATTAAACCTTTTTAAACTGAGGGAAAATATACCAATAATTATTTGTTAAAGATCTCTTTGTATGCCACGTTGTCAGTTCGGCCCTCCAGTTGCAATATGACCAAGCTGTAGCTGTGCGCTGAGCTTACTCTTGAGCATGCAATGTACAGTTGGCCATGTGAACAGTAATCTTGTTTCAAATCTCACAGCTTGGATTGCTGCTGTCATAATCGGTTTGATCGGTATGTCTTGGACACTCGGGTGAAGAGAGGGGCGGAGCTGTCAACTGATCACCACCTGGTGGTGAGTTGGCTTCGATGGTGGGGGAAGATGCCGGTCAGACCTGGTAGGCCCAAACGTGTTGTGAGGGTCTGCTGGGAACGGCTGGCAGAGTCCCCTGTCAGAAGTAGCTTCAACTCCCACCTCCGGCAGAACTTCAACCACGTCCCGAGGGAGGTGGGGGACATTGAGTCCGAATGGGCCATGTTCCGTGCCTCTATTGTTGAGGCGGCTGACCGGAGCTGTGGCCGCAAGGTGGTCGGTGCCAGTCGTGGCGGCAATCCCCGAACCCGTTGGTGGACACCGGCGGTGAGGGATGCCGTCAAGCTGAAGAAGGAGTCCTATAGGACTTTTTTGTCCTGTGGGTCTCTGGAGGCAGCTGATAGGTACCGACAGACCAAGCGGAACGCGGCTTCGGTTGTTGCTGAGGCAAAAACTCGGGCATGGGAGGAGTTTGGAGAGGCCATGGAGAACGACTTTCGGACGGCTTCGAGGAGATTCTGGTCCACCGTCCGGCGTCTCAGGAGGGGGAAGCAGTGCAGTGTCAACACCGTATATGGTGGGGATGGTGCGCTGCTGACCTCGACTCGGGACGTTGTGGGTCGGTGGGAGGAGTACTTCGAAGACCTTCTCAATCCCACTAACATGCCTTCCAATGAGGAAGCAGAGCCAGGGGACTCTGAGGTGGGCTCTCCCATCTCTGGGACTGAAGTCACCGAGGTGGTCAAAAAACTCCTTGGTGGCAGGGCCCCGGGGGTGGATGAGATACGCCCGGAGTTCCTTAAGGCTCTGGATGTTGTAGGACTGTCTTGGTTGACACGTCTCTGCAACATCGCATGGACATCGGGGACAGTGCCTCTGGATTGGCAGACTGGGGTGGTGGTCCCCCTCTTTAAAAAGGGGGACCGGAGGGTGTGTTCCAACTATAGAGGGATCACACTCCTCAGCCTCCCTGGAAAAGTCTATTCGGGGGTTCTGGAGAGGAGGGTCCGTCGGATAGTCGAACCTCGGATTCAGGAGGAACAGTGTGGTTTTCGTCCTGGTCGCGGAACAGTGGACCAGCTCTTCACCCTTAGCAGAGTCCTGGAGGGTGCATGGGAGTTTGCCCGACCGGTCTACATGTGTTTTGTGGACTTGGAAAAGGCATTCGACCGTGTCCCTCGGGGAATCCTGTGGGGGGTGCTCCGGGAGTATGGGGTACCGGACCCCCTGATAAGAGCTGTTCGGTCTCTGTACAACCGGTGTCAGAGCTTGGTCCGCATTGCCGGCAGTAAGTCGAGCCCGTTTCCAGTGAGAGTTGGACTCCGCCAGGGCTGCCCTTTGTCACCGATTCTGTTCATAACTTTTATGGACAGAATTTCTAGGCGCAGCCAGGGTGTTGAAGGGGTCCGGTTTGGTGGACTCAGGATTGGGTCACTGCTTTTTGCAGATGATGTTGTCCTGTTTGCTTCATCAGGCCGTGATCTTCAGCTCTCTCTGGATCGGTTCGCAGCTGAGTGTGAAGCGGCTGGGATGAGAATCAGCACCTCCACATCCGAGACCATGGTCCTCAGCCGGAAAAGGGTGGAGTGCCCTCTCAGGGTTGGGGGAGAGATCCTGCCCCAAGTGGAGGAGTTCAAGTATCTCGGGGTCTTGTTCACGAGTGAGGGAAGAATGGAGCGTGAGATCGACAGGCGGATCGGTGCGGCATCCGCAGTGATGCGGGCTCTGCATCGGTCTGTCGTGGTGAAGAAGGAGCTGAGCCGTAAGGCAAAGCTCTCAATTTACCAGTCGATCTACGCTCCTACCCTCACCTATGGTCATGAGCTATGGGTAGTGACCGAAAGAACGAGATCGCGAATACAAGCGGCTGAAATGAGTTTCCTCCGCAGGGTGTCTGGGCTTTCCCTTAAAGATAGGGTGAGGAGCTCAGTCATCCGGGAGGGGCTCAGAGTAGAGCCGCTGCTCCTCCGCATCGAGAGGAGTCAGATGAGGTGGCTCGGGCATCTGATCAGGATGCCTCCTGGACGCCTCCCTGGTGAGGTGTTCCGGGCACGTCCAACCGGGAGGAGGCCCCGGGGAAGACCCAGGACACGCTGGAGGGACTATGTCTCCCGGCTGGCCTGGGAACGCCTTGGGATTCTCCCGGAAGAGCTGGAAGAAGTGGTCGGGGAGAGGGAAGTCTGGGCCTCTCTGCTTAAGCTGCTGCCCCCGCGACCCGACCTCGGATAAGCGGAAGAGGATGGATGGATGGATGGATAATCGGTTTGAATTTCATGGTTTGTTTCAGTTACGACAGTATTTGTAGGACTTGTGTTGAAGAGACATTCGGCATCTGTCAAGCGTTGTAAGTATACAACCAGTTTCATTGATAACTTCACATCCAGCTTTTGAGAGTTTAAACATTTCTAAACATCAAAGTGTCCACTACTGAAATCGTCACCTGTGAAGCTAAGATGTTTAAGAGGCATTGGCGGTTGTCCAAAGGTGTAAAATATTTGGCCATTTCGGTACACTTAAGCATTTCACTCTTCTAGTGCTCCTGTGTAGTATAATTATCTCCTGTACCGTCATCAGTCCACACCTTGAACCTGTCCCAGTCATTCAATACATAAGACACAATGTTCCTCCGGATATCAATAGTGAGCCTGATATGGCCATGCAATATGTAACAAAGAGAATGGAAAGGCAGGTGCCATCTCCGGGCATGGAAACCACTTGGTAAGTGACAGTTCTTTGATCGATGGTGATTACCTCGATAGACATGTTAATGGGGGTACGGTTTGAATGATAAAGGAAATGGGTACCTGAACAATGTAAAGTAAGTCTAAAATACCTATACAATAACTATAATCGTAATAAATGAACAATAAAACAGCGGAGAAGCCGTGGATTAAATAAAAAGGCTGTAGTTATCAGCAGGGAGACGTGAATACCGTGGCGAAGCAAGGAAGGGAATGTAGAGACTGGAGCGACAGACGGCCTTATATAGGCATGCAGCCAACAACGTGGGAGGCGTTGGGATGGGGGACCCAACGCCGCCTCACACGGTGACCGAGCTGCAGGCTATGGACGTATATATGTACGTAAGTAGGATTCAGTTAGCGTTGGGAACCCGCGTACCAAATTTCTTGAAGATGGGCCCATAAGTAACAAAGACCGTTGAAAAGTTCAATATGGCAGCCGACAGTGGCATCATATCACCGAAATAAGTACCAAATTTCAGCCTTCTACCTATGAATAAGAAAGTTCAACATGGTGGACGTTGTTGACCGTTACGCGTAGAATTTTGAAATGAAACCTGCTTAACTTTTGTAAGTAAGCTGTAAGGAATGAGCCTGCCAAATTTCAGCCTTCTACCTACACGGGAAGTTGGAGAATTAGTGACGTTGGAAACTTCAATATGGCGGCCGACAATGGCATCATACCACTGAAATAAGTACGTACATCGGTTTTGGTTAGCGCAGGGAAGCCACCTACCAAATTTCGTGAAGATGGGGCCATAAATAAGAAAGTTCAACATGGCGGACATTGTGAAAATTAGTGACATTGGAAAGTTCAATATGGCGGCCGACAGTGGCGTCATACCATCGAAATAAGTACATACATCGGTTTCGGTTAGCGCAGGGAATCAGCCTACCAAATTTCGTGAAGATGGGGCCATAAATAAGAAAATTCAACATGGCGGACGTTGTCGACCGTTATCGACCGTTATGACCGTTACGTGTAGAATTTCGAAATGAAACCTGTTTAACTTTTATAAGTAAGCTGTAAGGAATGAGCCTGCCAAATTTCAGCCTTCTACCTACACGGGAAGTTGGAGAATTAGTGACGTTGGAAAGTTCAATATGGCGGCTGACAGTGGTGTCATACCACCGAAATAAGTATGTACATTGGTTTCGGTTAGCGCAGGGAAGCCGCCTACCAAATTTCGTGAAGTTGGGGCCATGAATAAGAAAGTTCAACATGGCGGACATTGTTGACCGTTATGACCGTTACGCGTAGAATTTCGAAATGAAACCTGCTTAACTTTTGTAAGTAAGGTGTAAGGAATGAGCCTGCCAAATTTCAGCCTTCTACCTACACGGGAAGTTGGAGAATTAGTGATGTTTGGAAAATTCAATATGGCGGCCGACAGTGGCGTCATACCACCGAAATAAGTACGTAAATCGATTTTGGTTAGCGCAGGGAAGCCACCTATCAAATTTCGTGAAGATGGGGTCAGCCTTCTACCTACACGGGAAGTTGGAAAATTAGTGACGTTGGAAAGTTCAAAATGGCGGCCGACAATGGCGTCATACCATCGAAATAAGTACATACATCGGTTTTGGTTAGCGCAGGGAAGCCACCTACCAAATTTCGTGAAGATGGTGCCATAAATAAGAAAGTTCAACATGGCGGACGTTGTCGACCGTTATCGACTGTTATGACCGTTACGTGTAGAATTTCGAAATTAAACCTGCTTAACTTTTGTAAGTGAGCTGTAAGGAATAAGCCTGCCAAATTTCAGCCTTCTACCTACACGGGAAGTTGGATAATTAGTGATGAGTGAGTGAGTGAGTGAGTGAGTGAGGGCTTTGCCTTTTATTAGTATAGATATATCACAGTAACTGTATTGTCACTGTTTTATTTTAAGCAACTGTGCGCAAGTTATAAGCATGTCATGTTTTACAGATGCACCAAGAGCAAAACTGTAAAATTTTGACTAATAATAAATACTACAAAAGTACCTTGGGTACAAACAATAAATTAGAGCTGCTGACAAATTGCTGAAATTTTTAATGTGTTAAATTTTTTAACGCAAACTCCTAATTGCCTTAATATAATCCAATTAATTTGACTGTGCTTCACATTTTGTTAATGAAGCAGCGGCAAATGAGTCCAGGTCTATTAACAGTAGTAGCGGGTCCCTGGCACCTGATTGTTTCCTAAAATGTTTCCTGATAATCTTCATCCACAGACACCAGCTGTTACATATAACACAGGATTTTCCTGCATTGGAACATAAAATACTGCATACCATATTGAATTAGTAAAGGACGTTGTCCGTCTCATATTTTCATACACACCATTTTATATACAGACCACCTCTTCAATGTGCAGAGAATAACATGTGAATAACTAAAGTGAAACCAAGCGGAGTTAATGAGTTTAATTTTTGTGGGCTGATAAAGTTACAGACAGACAACCTCTGTGATCTCTGTGAAGTTGCGCTTCAGCGTCATCATATGATTTAAAAAAAAAAAAAGTCACATCGCCCAGTATAATGGAACGTACAGAGCAAGATGATATGCACACTGTAAACTGTGGTAACGTCTGCTAATCCAAATCTGTCCATAAAAGAGGCTGTTGAGGTATAGGTCTGAGTGGAAGACAGAATGTCAGTAGGACATCTCTGTCCCTAAGGGATACCTGACGTAGAACACAGTGCAGGTATGATGAGCAGCTAAACAACAGACGACACAGACCCATTAGCCTATATTATACTGTAACCAATAAAACTAGGCAATAACCAATGCAAATTGCTCATGCCAATATTTCCATCCATTTGGGCTGAAGGTTAAATTAGTTAGTTTTATTTTGTGACTCATAAATGATATGTTCTATGACAATGTGTAATTTAAAACATCTAAAAATTACCCTATCAGACTATCCTGCCTGATCCATAACCATGGTATATATTTGAAAGTTTTTTTTTCCCTCAGTCTGTCCTGCTTTATATTATCATTTTGATTAGATTAGATAAACAATCCAGAATGGAGTAGCAATTAATACTGCAATATTCTTTTTTCTCTTTGTCAAAGTAAATAGATTTATTTTGACTTCAACTATGGGTTTTTATCTCTGCTAGGAGAAAACTAATGTAAAGGAAAAGCATAGTTAGTA
Organism: Polypterus bichir lapradei; assembly: GCA_026402145.1. Taxonomy (NCBI): domain Eukaryota; kingdom Metazoa; phylum Chordata; class Cladistia; order Polypteriformes; family Polypteridae; genus Polypterus; species Polypterus bichir. Next base: position 24,735,452 of record JANRMT010062808.1, on the reverse strand, counting down.
ACACATTTTATAATGAGTAACTATATAAAAAAATTACCTTATTTTTCGCTCCATAAGACTCACATTTTTTCCCCAAAAAAAGGGTTGAAATGTTTGTGCGTATTATAGAGAAAATATTGTGTCACAGACCGTGATGTGTATTACCTGGCAAAAGTTAATATCCATGGGTAGAGGGCGACAATCAGCTGTTAATGGCGACAAAACTCACTGTTACGTCACAGGTATTCCCTCTCTGCTTGGAGGAATGTTAGACTCATTGTCTCAGCATCTAATCCTTGCGTGTGCGTGAGTTATGAAATGTAAACAAATGTAAACAAAGGCAAGATGCAATCAACATCTCACGAGGGAGCAAAACGAGTGCAGAAAACAAAATACTCCGCAGATGATGTTTTGTGCATTATCACTGAGTCGGACTCTGATTTTTGAGAATCTGATTTTGTTGAGAGTGATCAGGAGATCGAGCAAGAGAGTGAGGAACTGGTATCAGCTGATCAGACACCAGCCAATGCTGCCCCAGCTGATTGGCTGCCAGCTGAGTGCATTCACGCAGCCGATGCACCTATAGCAAGGTTCGTGTGGGAGGAATACCCAGACATTGATCCATGGGACCCAAACTGGCTACCGGATTTCACAAGACAGCATGGCTTTACTGTTGGACATGACAGATTACCAGCTGCTGGACTACTTTAGGCTGTTCTTTCCTGAGGCTGTTTTTCAGCTACTGTCAGACGAGACAAACAGATATGCAGAGCAATTTTTTCAATCGCGGGCTGCACTTGCACCACATTCTCATTTTTTAAAGTGGAAACCCACAACAAAAGATGAGATGAAGGGCTTTGTGACATTACAAATAGAGATGGGACCAGACTGGCTATATAACTTCAGGGAGCATTGGTCCAAACGTGCTTTGTCCCCGGGCGGCTTTGGACAGGTTATGCCGTGTGATAGGTATGTGCTCCTGCAAAGTGATTGTGAGCAAATGAGCTTCATAAATTCTGACACTAGCAATGAGGAGTTCTTGGGGTTTCCAGAGTGCTTGAATCTTAAAGTCTTTCCTCATTTGTTAATGACAATGATGATGGTTCTTAATACTGCTGTTGACTTTACATGGTTGAAATATTATTCTGCTATATTTTATTAAATATATTTCACCATTTGGTTCAGAATGTTTTTTTTCTTGTTTTCCTCCTCTAAATCCAGGTGCGTCTTATGGTCAGGTGCGTCTTATGGAGCAAAAAATACTGTAGTTGTTTTTCTTGTAAGAAATGAGTAATGTAATTAAGTTCATTTTAAAATTAACATTTCTCAAACTGATCCCTTGTGAACATTTGTTTCCTGTATCTGGGTGGTATTCCTTGAACAACCATTGCAAATGAACTGCTATGTTTAAGTAACTGGGAGAATGACTAGTGAGAAAATCAAAGCCATAATATCATTTTAAAGGCAGAATCATTGACATAACTATTCAAAGTGCTAGACTAACTTGCATTGCATGTGGCTCAAAAAAAAAAAAATGACCGTTGACTGATTAGTATTTCACAGTTTATTCAATTACTTTTGTAATACAAAACTGTTCAATAAACCAACTTATTTTAATATGCATAGGCATGTGATTTTTAAAACTGTTTGTATTAATTATTAATCACTCAGTTATTTCTGCTTTTATAGAAATGTTTATATGCTTAAAGGAAATATAAAGTGAGATTTATATCAATTAGTTTCAATTAAAAATTGTAACTATTTGATTATTTGTGATTACATTTTTTTTAAAGAAAAGAAGTCATAAAATACATATATATAAAAATATACAATAATACTCAGAAATCTATACTAATAAACGGCAAAGCCCTCACTCACTCACTCACTCACTCACTCACTCACTGACTGACTGACTGACTCATCACTAATTCTCCAACTTCCCGTGTAGGTAGAAGGCTGAAATTTGGCAGGCTTATTCCTTACAGCTTCCTTACAAAAGTTGGGCAGGTTTCATTTCGAAATTCTACGCGTAATGGTCATAACTGGAAG
>JANRMT010062808.1:24695356-24728424 GCA_026402145.1 Polypterus bichir lapradei | reverse complement strand
GTAGAATGAGCAATGCCAACTTTGTCCTATAGTGTTTATGAGTTTGCGCAAACAGCTGGCGGTGTAAGTAGCGCTACCAAAACAATAGTAGCAGGTCGGCACATCATCTTGGGAAATTTGAAATTACGCTTGTGGAAATCTTGTCTGAATTAGTGGTGGAACTGGATTACCAGTGGCCAGATTAGTGATGGTCGACCTGTATTAAGTTATTGGTACTTTCTGAGGAGATATGTAATTAAGAATTTCGTTAATGTTTAAATGACAAACTTCAAACTGACAGTTTTTTCTTCTTGATATTCTTCATGAATGTCCTTTATAATATAATGTAAGAGCTTTATGATGATGGTAATGGTTATGATGATGATGAGCAAACGTTTTTGAGATGTATGGTGCAAAAATATAAAATTGTTTTACTGTGCAATGTTCAAAGGTTAGACAGTGATGCAATACATCAATTAGAAATGAGCCTTTCATCTTATGACAATGTTTTGTTAGGCTTTTCCTCTTTGTCTGAAGCTTTTTTTTTATCTTAATCAAGGCTGTTCTTTTAACTTTATGCAATATAATACAGATGCATATAGTATAACTATTTGAAATCTGGTTTTATCTTAAATACTCCAGGTTTTTGAAAGCTATGTCAGTAATGCAGTGGTTACATCCTGGCAGGATGCCTAGTGTTTGTACATTCACTTTAAATTTTTCAAGAGATCGTGGTCGTTTCTTATATTTTCGGATGCTGTAAGGTTGGCTGGTGGTTCTCATTTGCTTTGATTCTGGTATAAATATGTGTGTAGCTGCTGGAATATGCTCCACACAACATAGACTTCATAAACTTCATAAATGTAAAAAGGATATATGCATTTTTAAAAACTATTATCAAAGCAATTATAATTTCTTTCTGGTAGAACTGTCAAAATTAAATTTTATGAAAACTTAATAATGAATCCAGGACGACCAAAATCATAATATGGTAGTTGCTTAAACACATCACTCTTGCAGAACCCATTCAACCAAGGAAATGCCATCTGTTGTAAAGATTTAATGGTTTTGGAATACGCTAAACATGTGTCATTTATTACTTTGATTTTGGTTTTGTTTTGGACTAATTGTTTGTTTTTCTTTTTTTTATTATAACCATGACATCATTTTTTTATATTATGTTTTTCCCATTGCTGTCATGTGTACCTTCTCTTTTATTAAAAGTCTTTCCGGCTATATTCTTCAAATTTTGTTTATGTATTGGGTTTAGCCCCATTAACCTTTGTCTTTGTTTATTCCGCCAGCTAGTTTCTGATTACAGTTTCATCTTCTGCTGCCTTTCACTCTGCTTTTTGTGGCCTGCCAATTCTTTGCTGTCACTGGCAGAACATTTATAAAGATTTGATGCATACAGAAATTACTTTTCCAGTTAGATGTCTTTTGCATATTTTTAGAAATAGTTAAACATGTAATTATTGATGAAATAAATTGTTTCTACAATATTTAATATTGTGTTCCTTTTTTCTTTTAATACCTTCCTTGTTTGCAGGAGCGTCTGAAGTTGCTACACAAAAAGGGACATACAGAAAAAATACCTGAAATTGTGAGTTGCTGTTCATTTCCTTTTACTGTAATGAAACTGTTTGATTTTATTAGCTTAATTCCAATCAAAGTTTTATTAGTAAAGATGTGTCATGTTTTCCTACTAAGGTAATAATGTTTTTCATTTTTTAAGCAAATTGAACTGTGGAGAATTGCATCTTTTGTTCACTTGAGAGTTACGCCATCTACCCCAAGCTTAAACAAGTGTGATTTTTGTTTTTGTAATGCCTTTAACACAATGCTTGAAATCTAAACAAACTTGAACCACAAATTATACTAGCATGCTGGAGGTCAGGAAAAAAGACTAAGCAAATTACAAGAACATAGTGTAGCATTCAGCAGTTATAAGACATTTGGTAGTGTTGCCCACTTACTGGTGTTGCCATGCAAAATTGTGTTCTAAAGTTAAGTATTTTCCATAGATATAAAAAATACATAACCAGTCCTTGTGTTTTATAATTAATTCTTACGGACATAAAGTAGCCATTAAATTAAATTAAAGACTAAAAGTTTCAATATAAGAAAACATGCTATGTTTCTGATGCATATATGTGATAACAAAAGGTATCTGGAAATTTTTGTTTTATTGCATATTCCTGGTACTATTCTTCTCAGGGTAATGATACATTTTCTGTTTGCTTGTATGTTACAAGTTGCCTCATGGCCACTTTCACACACAGAAACCTGGCACTACTGAGTTTAGCACCACAGGAATTAGGTGGAATTTTTTCATTTACTCATTTCCCCTTCTGCTGACAAAACCCTAATTTCCTGTTGATATTGTTTGCATACATTATGGTAGACAATGGTTGGGACAGAGCTGAGGAAAGTAGATCCTCAAAGCTTCATAATAGGCATGTAATTTTTGATCATCATCCGTCACTTTCATTTCACTTACCCTGATGAAGGCCATTGTGATAACACATTGAACTGAGCTAAGATGTTCACAGCACCCAGTCCTTAGCAAAGCTGATACTGTGCATAGTGGTAAGTTTGATTATATCTAGCACTGGCATTTTTTGCCTGCCATGTGAGTTCTAGCTACTTGCTTGGGAGAGAAGTTACTTTCCATAACCAGTTTGACAAGTTCTAATATGCCTGGATCTGCTCCAATCTTGAATGTCACCTGACTGGCATAACACCTGATGCTCATCCTTCATTTTTTGAGTGGCATTGAAATGCAGACAGCTTTCGGCTTATTCATAACCTGCACAATCTGTCATGTTACAGCATATGAATTCATAGGCTCATGAGGTCAGTATTACCACGTGTAGAGTGGAGTGAAATTCTTACTTGCATGTAGTAATTAATATGCAACATGTAGCCACTGTCCGGCACCATGATTAGTGTGTATTACTACCTTACCACAAAAATACTACCTTCCTTAACCTCAAAACCTCTGTCTTCCTTGCTTGAAATGGTAATATTACCTCAACATTAGTCATGATCATATCTGTATATCATGGTGAAGTTTCATAATGCTTCAGGGACATGTGGATCTGTTTATGGATATGTGTTGCTCCTTCCACATAGCCACCCTTACACCCAAGTGATGGGCTTGGCTATTTAGACTTAATAGAATGTGCCATGATGTTCTGTACCATGGCTGAAGATTGTGTCACATTCATGACCTTTTTAATTATTCACTACTGTATCATTTACCATTTCTGGAAGTTTTCCTGGAATCTTTCCTTTAGGACTCCCAAAGAGTTATTTCCTTGTGCAAGAGCCTGTGCAATTTTTCATTCATAGTTTAAACAAAAAAATCTTGTAAGACAGTTTCAAATGTGTACAGATCAGCTTTCAGGTTAGTTTTGTAATTGTGTTTGACATTGCTTGCATCTTGTGTAATATAATGACTCAAATTATTTCCTTCATGCTTTTGTGTGCTTGAAATCATGATTAACTAAAAGAAAGAAACTATAAATAGTCAAAACCAATTGTTTTATTTTTAATATATTTCTTAATTTATCAATTGCAATATTTGCTCCCTTCAATGTATGAGAAACTAATGCATTTCACTTTCATTGCGACATTGTATAATTCATATTTAAATCACAGTATTATTGATGTCTTAGATGCCTGATGTTTAATTTAAGTTGTCTTCCTGATTTATGTCTTGTTCTTTAAATCTAACTGAAATGTTTGATAGTTTGCAGAGGAACTTGAAAATGCTGAGGAAGAAGAGGACAGTGATCAGAAAAAGGAGAAAATTATAAAAATGATGCAAAACTGCTGTTATACGTCATCAATTTCATTGAATAGGGTAAATAATTTTGTAATTGTATCATTTTTGTATATAGTTTAGGTTGAATATCAACAAAAGTTGGAAAATGTTTTTAGCATCCTCAATGCTGCACTGTTTATCATATAATGCATATAAGTTATCTTTTAATATTAATCTTGAGTGCTAAGCTGCTTACAACAAATGTTACATACATTTTCTAGTAGTGGTAGCAGGAATTGGAGTAGAAGTATTATTAGGCTGCATGTGTGGTTTACAAAATATTTCCTTTGCATAATCGATTACTAAGTTGAGGATGGGTAATATAACCTAAAAACTGTAAAACAACATTTGTAGCTATCATGAAGATAAGTCCACTCTCATTAATCTTCTAAGTCTTTCATAATTTGCCAAAGGGGTTTGAACACCAGTTCTTATATATACCACTTGTTAATCTACCAAATTATCCAGACAAGAATCAGGTTTTCAAAGATACAACTACATATTTTAGGTAGAGGGAGGCTATATCATAAATAATACAGTAACATGAACAATAGATACAAGTTAATAAGCACTGAATTGACTTTTGAGCAGAAAAATTAAATGTATGTTTATAAGGATAAATGCCACAGGTATCTTGGCAAGGAATTTTTGACCATTCATCAGAGAATGGACAAATAAGAATTCATGTCATGTGGTGTATGATATCCTATGTCTGTTAGAGACATAGTCTTTCCTAAGTGCAGATGCTTTTTCATTACAAAATGAGCCAATGGTTATGAAATGTTAAACAAATGGGAAGGATGATTTCTATATTATTTACTGAAAAGATATGAAAAGACATGCTATTCATCCATTTAGTATTCTTCTAGGTGAAGTTTGATGATGAATGTGTTTCAAGGTGTGTTAATAGATTTACATGAAGACAATTGGTGGGGAAAGTTTTGGTATTAATTCAGACACCCTAGTTATTGATTATATTGAAGCTTAACAACAAAATAAAGATTATCCAAGTACTGTATACAACTGCAGTGAATATTCAATTTTCTTTAAATGGCACCTGTAACCAAACAATACAATGATTATGGAACTTTAATATTTTGCTGTAGTACAATGGGGACAAATAAAAGAAAAGTGTTAATGATAGATAAACAGGTATACCCAAGTATTTCAATGTCTCTCATTTATATAGAGTATGTGACCTTGACACTATAAAGGTTGATTTTCTGCCCACTCCCTGCTGTTTGTGCAATGCGGCTGCAGAGAGCTTAAACAACTCGGCACATCCACATTAAAATAACAAGGGTGATGTTTCTTGAAGGCTTTTACTGGATGTTCCTTGTTGTAAACTGAAATATATACAAAAGAAACATACTTGTATTTATAGGTGTACAACGAAAGACAATAAATAATGATTTACAAAGCAATGCATAGCAGACAGTATACATTAAACAGTAAATATTTAAAAGACACTTACAGGCAAGTGATTTCCACGGTCAGGTCATGATAAAGATGTGTGTAGACAGAGGCTCGGATTGCTCCGTACCACAACTAACCAGACTTGGAGGTTTATATACCTTAACGATATGTTTTTGACATGACTGAAACATGTTTTTTGGGCTGGACAATGCATGAAGTCATTTTCATGATGCTAAGGTGTCCACGGCACCTCCAGCCACTTAATTCAGAAATCATAAAGTACTTCAAAGCACATTACTGTAAGCTGCAGATACAGATTAATGGAACAGATTATACAGATCATACAGATTAATGGAACATCCTAACCAAAAATAAATGCAAACACAAATGTCAAAGAAGGTGTTATTGGAAAAGGATAGGTCATGAAGGCAGACTTTATGTGGACATTGAAGACCATGATATATAGTGAGCACAGGGTCACCTCCAGACTGTGCTGGGCAGACTTCCTGCTTTTGGCACACTTTTGTCAGATACTCTCTGCACTCTCAGCACAGCGCTGTCAGATCTAAACACTAGCATGGCAAATTGCTCACGTGCTGAAGTGACTTTGGCTGCAGGTGGAAGTCCTATTTTATTTATACAGTAGTTCCAAGAAGAGTTGTGTTGCGTTTCAGCCATCTATTAGCCAGTGAAAGTGCTGTGAAGAAGCTGTCTGTTGCTATGGTCCTGCCTTTGTACAGTCTGGTAGTGGTTAAGGGACATCGTGTCTTTGATTGCCGCTACAACAAACAGTTCTGAGCAGGCACCAGCCACAGTGCTGCTCTTGTGAAAAGAATTGAGATAAATGCCATCAACTCAAAGAGGGAGAGGCAAGTTTGTTTTACCAAGTGAAAGTCACTGAGAGAATAAAACTGAATAATAAAAAAACAAGCACTAACATTTACAGGTAGTCAAATTTTACACTGGATGTTACAGACTCAAATCAAATGTATGTTTTTTTAATATTGCAGAAATAATAATAATAATAGCAGCTCACTACTCAAAACACAGAGCACCCAGTCTCGAACCTGGGACCTTCGGGTTAGAAGGCAGCAGTTCTTACCTCTGCACCATTCAAGAATATGTGTAAATTCCTTGTCAATATCTGAGCTTGAGTTTTTAACTCATTGACAGCCACATGTAAAACAAGTGCTTTTTTTCTTTGGCTATATTCTTGAATAAAAGTGTATGTGTTTATTTGATATTTGTAATAAAGTCTTCACACATTGTACAGTTCTCATCATTATTAGTATAACATGGAGAAAGTTTCTGCTTTAAGTATTTGTTCAGCATTTCTTGCATTTCCTTTCATCCTACACTTACCCAGATCTTTGTAGACACAGAACACACATGAAATGCATGTATTCCAAATAACGATATACTGTATTATTTACTCTATACAACTCCATGCACATCACACACAGATAAGGAGCCTTGGCTTGAGCTGGGAGATATTTTTGCCAGTGAGCTGAGCTCCGTCAAGGCAGGGGATGGGACAGCAGGCTGCTTGCTGCTTGTGCTGATCGATGCATTTACAAAACAAAAGATGCTGATGGTAAAGGTGCGAAAGGATTTAAGGTGGGCCAGGATTATGAGTTTTTTCGTAGGCTTCAGGAATTCTAGTGTTAATGTTCCCTCAATCAAATGCCAAACCTCCTCAAAACAGACGATGAAGGGGCAGTAGAGAAAAATAGTACTTAGTTTGACTGTTAATTGTGATTTAATCTCTTAAAATCCATAAGTGTTAAGGCATAGGATGGCAGCACATTATCATTAGCAATAGAATAGCAGTCTCTGTTCTGTGAGCACGTGACTATATGTTTGATACAAAATTCATGTGCTCTAAGACAAATTTGAAATCTATCTTTAATAGTAAAGAAGCATTCAGTTTTAATCAGTGTGCTTAGGACAGAGATGGATAGGTGAGATAGCAAAAATCAGACCAGTGTATAATCGGCCACCAAGAAGTGTTACCATGCAAATGGGTACCAATGGGAGACACTGGGGAAGAATGCCAGTGTTATAGCAAGGGCAAAGCCAAAGCAGACAAAAGAGAGAAGAAGAAGTCTTCAAACATAAATCAGTTTTAATACCATGTGATACACAGTATTTATAAAGAAACAGAGGCTTTGCATTCATTCTCTGATTGGATGTCTACAGATGTCTGTTTGAGCATCTATCCATTTTCCAATTGGCAACTGCACTAATAGGACTAACAACAGTTGTAAGAAGTAAATGTCAAGACAAGTTTTAAACCAAGTGGCTGCTTGACTTCTGCACAACAGCGATGCTTCATTTGTTAATACCAATATGAAGTTAATTTAATGTTTTAATGCTTCGAAGACAAAGCATGTCCCTCTAGTAACATGACATACTGTATAATGCATTAACAGAAATGTGTGACAGAGGTGCACAGTTACAGCAATGTTGAAATAACACAATAAAAATACATATCTACAAATGGTAATTTTTTTCAGTCGTTTGGTTTTTTAAGGCAAACTAATGTTCACGAGTATAACCCCTAAAATGTTATAAATATATTGAAAACGCATACAGTATAAATTTGAATAGTATGTTGGCAAATGTAATGCAGTCCCCAGTAACAATTTAGCTGACTACAAGTAATGCCAATTGATTTATTTTGTAATTATGGATTTGAACACATGACAGTAACAAAGTCTGATTATTCATGTAAAAATGGCTTTTGTTGTTTTGTTTTCAGTATACAATAGATAGAACTTTATTTGTCCCCGGGCTTTTTGGCTTTTTACCGAAGCTCTGTAAATAAAAAATACATAATTAGGTAGATAAGTCAGTAAATAAATAAACATACACATACACTTTGGTCTGAACATACACTGGAATGACTATAAAGCAAGAAAATTCAAAAGAAAGAAAAGTTTTGCTTTGGCAGTCACAGTCCCAGTGAGCCATTATGCAGATGTAGTGCTGTTGGTGTGAAGGAGCCCCAGTAGCGTTTCTTGATACACTTCTGCTGAAAAATTAATTGGCTGAAAGTTCTCAAAGTTCGTATATCACAGAGAGGATGTGCAGCAGTGTTCATAATGGCACTCAATTGTGTTTTAATTCTCTCCTTCGTTACTACCTCCAGGGGGTCCAGAGTATAACTGAACTTGCCCCTTTTTATTAGCCTGTTGATTTGGTGGGCCTCTCTTGAAGTGATATTACAATCCCAGCACATGACAGCTTAAAAAATTGCACTGGCCATCACAGAGTTATAGAAGATGTGAAGGATGTCACTACCCACGTTAAAGGAACGCAGTCTGCTAAGGAAAAAAAGCCTGTTCTACCCTTTCTTATATAGTGTTCTGAGACCAACATGTCATTAATGTTGACCCCTAAGTACTTGCAGGAGTGAACTATCTCAACATCCACTCCTTAAATAGTGACCGGACACAGAGGCTCTTTGGTACAGTGATAGTCAATAACCAGTTCCTTTGTTCATCTTATGTTAAGATGCAGACAATTTTCTTTTTACTAAGAAACAAACTTTTCTACCTGCCTCATATCATCTCTCTTATCCCCTTTATCAATACACCCCATAATTGCAGAATCATCTGAGAATTTCTACAAGTGAAAACAGTGCCTTGTGTTCTTGTAGTTGAACCTCTTGGAGAGTGAACCCCTATGCCAAGAGAGCTACCTTAGGAATGCCCCTTTATTTTGTGAGGACTTTATCATAAAGCAGAGGCAATCACCCTCAATTTTTGACTATTACTTGACGGAGGCCATCCTGACATCATAAAGTTATCTGTTTGTTTCTGATTTAAAGTTCTCTGTGAGAGAGAGAATCTCTGTCTAGACACAATATAAGGATCAGAAGTATAAAGTAAGTGCAAAAATGTAAGGATACATCAGAAATATTTGTTGTTTTGTCATACATCAATTGCAAGTGTGTCTGATTTGGTTTTATGGTAATGTTAATGCCATAATTCTTCATATCTGCCTTTAAAGCTTGTTGGCCCATCTTTAAATCACCAAGTTGGATTCTGATATTTAATTCTAATATTTTAGATGGCAGAAATGATGAAAGCTGAAGAGAAGTCATTTTCTGCACTGAAAAAATATTGTGAATCTGATGGAGGAAATCTTAGAGACTTTCGATCCTACTTACTACCTGAGTAAGTAATTTAAACTAAACAGTAAATGAAACTATTAGGCCATGAGCACCCTCACAACTCTATTAGCCTGGGATTAACTTTTAATTGATGCAGTAACAGCCTATAGGAAATGCCAGAGTAGCATACCTATACAGTAAACCCTCATTTATCATGGTTAATCCGTTCAAGACTCTACCACGATAAATTAATTTCCGTGAAGTAGGATTCTTTACTTAGAAATCGAATATTTTCGCAGTTAGAGCATAGAAAACCTGTTTACGACCTTCTAAATACGTTTTTTAACATTATTAGAGCCCTCTAGACATGAAATAACACCCTTTAGTCAAAAGTTTAAACTGTGCTCCATGACAAGACAGAGATGACAGTTCTTTCTCACAATTAAAAGAATGCAAACATATCTAACTCTTCAAAGAAGTGCGCGTCAGGAGCAGAGAATGTCAGAGAGAGAGAGAGAGAGACAGAGAGAGAGAAAAGCAAACAATCAAAAATCAATAGGGTTGTTTGGGCTTTTAAGTATGCAAAGCACTGCCGGAAAAAGCAGCTGCAAGGAAGGGAGCAATGTGAAGGTAGTCTTTCAGCATTTTTTAGAGGAGCGTCCGTCTGTATCCTCTAGGCCAGTGTCCGAACAGCCCCTCTGCTCACACCCCCTCTGTCAGGCGCAGAGAATGACAGAGAGAGAGAGAGAGAGAGAGAAAAAGCAAACAATCAAAAATCAATACGTGCTGTTCGGGCTTTCAAGTATGCGAAGCACCGCACGGGAAGCATATCATATATCATTGAGGAGGTTTATTTAATACGTAATACATGCTCTGATTGAGTAGCTTCTCAGCCATCCGCCAAAAGCGTCCCTTGTATGAAATCAACTGGGCAAACCAACTGAGGAAGCATGTACCATAACTTAAAAGACCCATTGTCCACAGAAATCCGCAAACCAGCGAAAAATCCATGATATATATTTAGATATGTTTACATTTAAAATCCGCAATAGAGTGAAGCCGCGAAATTCGAAGCACGATATAGCGAGGGATCACTGTAGTGCAGAATTAAATTTAAACAATTATCAGTTTTACTCCCTTCCTCTCCAGCCTTAAAACAATACATTTATCGCCATAGCAGCAGTTTTGTACAGAGGAATCCATAGAAATCTCATATCCAGTGACATACACTTGAGGTACACGTGCATGAATATTGCAGTATAAGAGAATTCTATTAAAGGGTGGTCTTAGCTTTCTAGTCAGAATAAATTCACTTTCTTGAAACCCAGTACTGGATAAGGATAGTTAAGAAAACAGATGGTATATTATTTTCTAGGTTTTAAGTTAGGAAATATTTTTTAATAAACAGTCACCTGGGTGGCATGATGGCACAGTGGTAGTGCTGCTGCCTCGTAGTAAGGAGACCTGGGTTTGCTTCCCGGGTCCTCCCTGCGTGAAGTCTGCATGCTCTCCCCATGTCTGCGTGGGCTTCTTCCGGGTGCTCCGGTTTCCTCCCACGGTCCAAAGACATGCAGGTTAGGTGCATTGGCGATCCTAAATTGTCCCTAATATGTGCTTGGTGTGTGTGTGTGTGTCCTACGGTGGACTGGCGCCCTGCCCTGGGTTTTGTTCCTGCCCTGTGCTAGCTGGGATTGGCTCCAGCAGACCCCCGTGACCCTGTGTTAGGATATAGCGGGTTGGGAAATGACTGACTAAACAGTCAACTTTTGATTTGATTAGATTAGCTAAACTTTATTAATCCCAAGGGAAAATTCAGAATTCAACTTTGCTGAGTAAGGTTGCAAATATGATAACATCATTGTGTTTTTAAAAAGATGAATAAAATTCCTTTTTATTTGTATAATCTTCCACAATTAACTTTGATTTTTGATTTCCATATTTTTGTGGCTCTTTTCACAGGGTTAAAGTACATGGAATTAAATATATATTTATGTACTATTGAAACAAAGTATTAAATTGAGCATATTTGTGTTTGCTACACTTAATTGGATTGAATATGGTTAAATATGTGTTTTTTTAAGTTATTTATTTATATGTTTTGTTTTGTCCATTTTAAGAAAAGGAACAAAGAAAACACATATCTCAACTACAAAGAGTGTTGTGCGTCTCCATTATGGAAGGATTTATCAAATGAAAGTTAAATATATGAGCAAGGAAGATCTTCAAAATCAGCTTTATGAACTTGTAGAAATTGCAAGAGATTGTGAGTTACTACTTCATTTATCAGACTTATTTTGACCCTTCTTATACAAAAGAAATACAAATTAGCAATCTTATTTTTATTGTTATACATGATTATCATCATACCAGAAAAAATACATATGAAGTATGTAAATATGCATAGTTCCCACAGAAATGGGAAATATGTAATGTGCTTGTTTAATGTATGTATGTCACAGCTGTGTGAGCCTTTGTTTCCCCTGTAAGCATTGCTCCTGTGCCTTTAACTAAGTTTGTGAATCCTGTCCATCATTCCAAAGGTGCTGGTGCCATTTCAGGGCTATTCAATTACAATTTCAGTTGGGCCAGGTTTTCAAACCAAGAAATTTAGCTAGGCCAGATAATTTCAGCAGCCAGTAAGTAGCAGGTAATGACAAATATTGAATCAACACAAATGATTGTTTTTAAAAATAAGTAATGTTTATTCATTGTTTCCCTTTTACACAGGCAAAAATGTAACATATAACTGAACAGAATATAAGCAATACTTTTACCCACCCCTAACTTTTAAAATTAAAAAAAAAAAACAAAACATTTTTTTCACATCTGACCCAGGCACATCTCAAAGTACATAAAATCCAAAAAGTGCACAGTATTTGCAATAACATTTGTTTCCCTTTTGAAATATGAGATCCTACCCCGATTTAAATGGGTGATCATGAAAGGCAAGGGATTTTTTTTTTCATATAACTTAAACTATTTCATTCACACAGTTTTAATCACTCATATGACAGAGCTTAAATTTGAGTTCCACAACAAAGCCTTTCCTGTTGAAATTGTTTCCTGTCACATGTTGATAGTAAACACAGACTCTGACGTCACGTTCCAACTTTATCACACTGCGCCCCCCGACTTTTTGCTGGCACTGCAACTCGCGTTGCGTTAATTTATGAGGATGTGCTCAGAGGACGTGTGAAATGAATGCTGGGAATGCGTGGCAGCCATGATGCACGCGAGCGTATGTGTTTTGAGCATGAAGTATAAATTGGCCCTAAAATACAGACTTCATTACATCGCTGTGTGTGACTAAACAGTGGACAGGCAACTGCTCCTACATGTTTACTAACAGATAGGCCTGCATTTTGTGTGGTGTATGCGTTAAATCAAAAGAGAAACTGCATGTTAAGATGTGTGAAAACAAGGAGATCTGTGACAAACACACCTTAGTGTGCCACACCAAATCAGAAGGGACAACTGAATTCCATATGGGCACAGATATATTCATAACAGGGGACCTATATGAGGGGCAGATGAATTTCAAATGTTTTGCATGGTTGCCTTTTGTTTTTAAGACGGTTGCATCATATTCAGCCCTTTGTTCATTATTCTGGCACAAGCGTAACCAGCCTCTCATTGAAATTCACCGTTTGAAATACATGGCTAGCCCATCAACAGTGGTGTGTACTTAGAAATATTTTCCTGCACGCATCTCCAAGGCTGACATCCTTTTCACCGCGACTCCCTCACACCCAGTGTGGGATATAAACTAGCCTTTATGCGGCTCAGGGGATATGCAAGGGCGGGCACGTACCGACATATATGTTAATGGCATATCCGCTTAACAATAAAAAAAAAAAAAAAAGTCCTTTTGCTCTGTTACAATACACTGTACATTAGTTTAAAGCTTCAGTGATTTCATTTACACATGGTGAGCTAAGTAGAAATGATAATCGCCAAAGCCTATTTTGGTTGCATTTGAGACCATTTTATTTGTAGTCTGAAGCCTTGGCAGGACCACGTGCTGGGCCACTCGGTGGTTGCATCAGGTCTGCATGTGGCCCGTGGGCTGCCATTTGAACAAGCCTGCACTAGAATATGTATCATGCTGGTTAAAATGAATTTTTTTCACAGCTTTGTTCAAAGCACTGTTAGTGTGACCTGTCTACACCTCTGCTTGTATCATTCCTGAATCACAATGGTTTTGTAGTTTTATACCACTCAAATATTCTTTCTGTTCCAACCTGCAGAAGCTCTGAATGGAAACAATTAAATATTTTGTACTTGCTTAAGGCTGGAACTTTCAATGGGGGAGTATTCACTCATCTTAGGTGATGTCACATGGAATCTGTTGAGAGACTGGAGCACACTGCGTAAGGTAGAAAGCCAAGTAAATAATATATGAGAATAAAAAGAGCAAGCAAAAACATTGTGCTTACATGCACTTATTCATTTTGAGTATATATTTTCTGCTACCCTCTGTTCACTGTAATACAGTATGTGTGTTTGTATGCATAGACAGGCTGTGTGTTTGCATGCATGACAAAATCCCCTATTTATTATAATCTCAGTAGCACAAAGGGAAACATTTTTCACAGTTTCAGCTCCTACAACCAACAACCAAAATGTTACATTTTGTTAGAGGTTTTCAAAATAACTTGGGAGTATTTTGGGAGCTTGAAGAAAACTGATCTTATATCTGGAATGTATTTACAAAACACACTTCTGGCAGAAGGTTCTAAATTAAGAAAAAAAAATTAGTTACTTCTCAAACTTCATGTCAAAAAAGCACTCAGCAAAATAAAGTGTCCCTATCAAGAGCTGTGGCCTCTCTACAAGCTATGGCCATTTGAAAAAGAAAAAAAAAATGCCTTGGTATATAAAGGTAATTTGGGTGGCTAACAAAAAGCTGGCAATGCATAAGCATAGCTTAGTGTTTCCTAAACGTATTTAGTTAACTCGACCATTGTATCCTCTAATATATCATTGTGTTTTTCACTTCACTCTTGTAAAGTGCCATCTGATTTTGTTTTGCCATAGAAAAGTGTTTCACACATAAATGTTGATTGTTTTTTGTTTAAGCAATTGTTAGTTATTAATATGTTCAAATTGTTTAATGCGAGTTGTATTGGGTTTCTAGTTTCTAGTAACTGGCCATTGTTTCACCAATTACTTGAATTTTAAAAGAAATTCACCCAGAAAAATCTATAGTACAGAAGCTCCTATATTCTTTGCTTCTTCAGAAAGACAGGTGTGCCATAAGTACAGGAAAGCAGCAAAAATCAGATAAGTAATTTAATCTTTCAGACTTGAACCTTTCTTACAGAAAAACATTTCTTTGTTGTAATACCAGGAAAAAGGGAAATTTAAATAGAATTTCACTTTAATAACTTTTTTTTACCTTTTTGCTTTAGTCTTGCATGCCAGGAGATTTTAGCAGGCAAATTTTTTTTGGCCATTTGCAGTAAATCTATCACATTATTATTAGATTTATATTTTCAAAAGTGTTAACATTTTAATGTTGGTGGATTATATGCCATGTATACAGATTTTGGCCGTTATTTGTGAAAGTACAGTATGGGTTTTTAAAGGACGCATCAGAAAGATCATTAAGTTACATTGATAGTAAGCAGAGGAGGATATCACATGCACCCAACATCCATTTAAAGCCATTTCTAAATACTCTTTAAATTAAAAACTGAATATCAAGTAAACTTCATAGTTTTTAATGTTGTAGTATCAGAGATGGCTTCATTATCCATATCACTTCAGAAACAGAGATGTATTTTTCTCCAAGCATTTTATCTAATAAAGGCAGGCTAAAGAATATCAAGAGAAAGCACAACAATCTGTTAAGTGAAAAGTTAATTTTCATTCCTGGATTTCAGCTTTCAGCAATTTAATAAGATACTGTACTTCCACATAACTAAAGTATCAAACTGTTTAAGAAGATGTGCCCACAAATTGTGTGATTTTTGACTGCTTAGCAATAGCCAAATTTGACTTTAGTTTTAGATTTGATGAACTCCCATTTTTATTCTTACAATATAGAGTCTTTCTTCAAAAGGGAAGATTAAGCCACCCCGAGCATTCCACCTTGTTGTGGTGGAGAGTTTAGGGCTCTGGAACCAGAGAGGTTGGACTTTATTCCACTCTGGACTTGTACAGGATGAGAGGCATTAGGCTGGTGTGGGCTTACTAGCCTCTCGGGTCTCTTTATGTACATTGGAGTTTACCCTGGTGCACGAGAGGGTTGCCTCCATTTGACTTTGAATCATGGGCTTTAAAGAAGGGGTCTCATTGTTGTCTGTGCTTTTGTAAAGACAGCTGGGTCAGAGTAATTGGCTTTCTTTGAGGCCTTGTGGGTAGTGCTGAAAGTGCTCCCTCTGAGAACTCTCTTATTCTATTAGAGGAGTTTAACGGTTATGTGGGCAATAACAATGAAACCTAGAAGGCTGTGATTGAGAGGAATGGCCTACCCAATCTGATTCCAAGTGGTGTTTTGTTGTTAGACATCTGTGCTAGTTACAGTTTGTCCATAATGATCATCATGTTCAAGCATAAGGATGTTCTTAAGTGCTTTTGGCACCAGAATATCTTAAGGTCGATGATAGATCTGGTAGTCATCAGATTCATGACCGTGTATGTTTTGGTTACTCAGGTGAACAGAGTGGCAGTGCTATCAACTGATCACTACCTGATTGTGAGTTGGATCAGATGGTGGGGCAAGATACTGTACAAACCAGGTAGACCCAAACATTTAATGAAGGAAATCTTCAACTCAAAGTTCCAATAGAACGTTTTTTGCATTCCAAGCGAGAATGGGGACATTAAACCCGAATGGGAGATATTTTGTGCCTCTGTTGCTGAGGTAGCTCAAATGAGCTGTGACCGTAAAGTCATTGTTGCTTACTGCGACAGCAATCCCTGAACCTGGCAGTGTACTTCTGTGGTAAAGGGAGCAGTCTGGCCGCTTGGATAGCTTGTAGAACAATGGATGCAGCTGACAGATATCGACAGGAGAAGTGGAGCATGGCAGTGGGATTTCTGAAAGCAAAAACTGGTATGGGAGTAGTTCAGTGAGGCCACGGAAAATGACTTTTGGTCAACCTGTAATTCTGGCAAACAATCAGGCATTTCAGGTGGGGAAATAGTGCTTCACCCATGCTCTTTACAGCAGGGATGAAGTCCTGCTAACCTCACCTAGATCTATATCCCTGTGCTAACCTATGGTTATGAGCTTTGGGTAGTGATAAAAATAACTAGATTGTAGATAAAAGCAACAGAAATTAATTTCCTTTGCAGAGTGACTGGGCTCAGCCTTAGAGATATATTGAGTGCAGACATTTGGGAGAAGCTCAAAATAGAGCCACTCTTTGCCTGCATGAGAAGGATCTAGTTGAAGTAGGTTGAGCATCTGATTAGGATACCTCCTGGATTCCTCCTTGAGATGTTTCAGGCATGTCCACCATAGAGGACACCTCGGGCCAGACCAAGAACACACTTGAGCGATTACATCTTTCAGATGACATGGAAATGACTCATTTCTCCCCCAGAGGAATTAGAAGAGGTGGCAGGGAAAAGGGACATTTAGGCATCTCTGCTATCCCTGTGACGTGTACCCAGATAAGTGCCAGAAAATGGATGGATGGAATTTGATTAACTTGAGTAGTATATCTGATTTTAATGTCACTTGTAGATATGATTTCTATTTCCTTTTACATTCAAGAGATTAAAAATGGAGTTTCTCTTGAGTGGTTGCATTTTCTGTCACAGCATCATATAAACATGTGCCTTAATGTAGGGCTAAACTATTACTATTTTTAAAATTATTTATAGTGTTTTGTCAAACCTTAATTCATTTTATAATAAGTTATGTGTAGCATCAATGAAATGTACAAGAAATGATTTAATCAGTTTTTTTTAAAGCTGATACTGTACTGTACCTTGGATATGAGGATTTGTTTTAGCTGATACTGTACTGTACCTTGGATATGAGATTAAGAGGATAACTGAGTCTCATGGAAGAAAGGCAAACTCACTATGAAAAGCTTGATCAGTAACTTAGGCTGACAAAAATCTTCTTTAGCTCAAGTGGCTAAAATGGTTGCCTTCCTGGTACCATGAGGAATGCCATACCCAAATTTGCATTCTGGGTGTCCAGTCAAAGCAAGTTGTAGCAGGTGTGTTGTCTATTTTGATTAGAACCCATTTGCAAGAGTGTAATTGCATTTGCAAAATTGAGTTCACGCAGTTCATCAAGCACTTTAGTTAGCTAATTGCTATGGCAATGAGCATAAAGGAAGGTGATGCTTTTAGTTTTATACTTAGAATTTAAAGCAGATTCTTTCAATTGAATATAATCTTTTTTTTTTATTTATATTCATTTTATTGCATTCCATATAAATCAATCAAGTTTTACATAAAGAAAAATTGAGTTAAGAACAAATCGATCCCCACCCTTGAGAGAGAGAGAGCAAGTCAAACAGCATGAAATTTAAGACCTTTAAACATACCTAAATTAATAGATTCTCTGTGCTTTATGAGATTATTTTAAAATATTACTGATTAGATCCTGCCATCTTTTGAAAAAAGTCTGTACGGATCCTCTAACTGAGTATTTGATTTTTTCCAATTTCAAATAGTATAACACATCAGTTTCCCACTGACTTAAAAGAGGAGAGTTTGGGTTCTTCCAGTTTATCAGGATAAGTCTGCGTGCCAAAAGTGTAGTGAATGCAATCACAGTTTGTTTGTCCTTCTCCACTTTAAGCCCATCTGGAAGAACACCAAACACAGCTGTTAATGGGTTAGGAGGGATTGTGAGTCCAAGGCTGTCTGAAAGGTAATTAAAAATTTTCGTCCAGAATGATGTTAATTTGGTGCAGGCTCAGAACATGTGACCCAGTGAGGCTAGAACTAGTTTGCAGCGTTTGCAGGTTGGATCATGCCCTGGAAACATTTTGGATAGTTTTAGTCGAGACAGATGTGCTCGATATATAATTTTGAGTTGTATAATTGTATGCTTTGCGCATATGGAACTCGAGTGAATTCTCTGCATTGCTACTTTCCACTCCTTTTCTGATATATTAATTGAGAGATCTTTTTCCCAGTGACCTCTTGGATCTTTGAAAGGGAGGGATTGTAAAATGATTTTATATATTGTAGAGATGGTGTCTAAGTCCTTGAGATTGAGCAATATTTTTTCCAGCATGGATGTGGGTGCAAGATGAGGAAAATCTGGAAGGTTCTGTTTAACAAAGTTCCTGATTTGAAGATAGTGAAAGAAATGTGTAGTTATAATGTTAAATTTGGAATGTAATTGTTCATAGGATGCAAAGACGTTGTCTATATAAAGATCTCTAAGCAAGTTAATTCAAAATTTTTTCCAGATAATAAAAACTGCATATGTTTGCGAAGGTTGAAAGAGGTGGTTCTCTTGAAAGGTGCCACAGATAGAAGCTTCTCCGTCTTAAAATGCTTTCTACATTGGTTCCATATTCTAAGTGAGTGAAGCACAATTGGGTTATTAGTGTATTGCCGATAACGTGTGTTTATTGGAGCACAGAGCAGGGAATACAAAGAAGTACTGCAGGATTTTACTTCTATTGCGGACCAAGCCTGTGTATGTTCTTCTATTTGTGTCCAGGTTCTTATTGCCTGTATATTTGCTGCCCAGTAATAAAACTGGAAGTTAGGTAGAGCCAATGCTCCCTTCTGCCTTTTGTCTTTGTAGGGTCGCTCTTTGGATGCGTGGATGTTTTGAATTCCAAATAAATGAGGTTATTGCTGAATCTAATTGCTTAAAGAATGATTTAAAAATGTATATTGGAATGTTTTGAAATAAAAAATGAGCTTAGGAAGAATAGTCATCTTAACAGTGTTAAATCTTCCAGCTAGTGTGAGATGAAGGGTTGACATTCTATGCAAGTCTTGCTTAATTTTTTCCATGTAGACGGCGAAATTTTGCTGATAAACAGCTTTATGTTTACTTGTGATGTTTACCCCTAGGTATTTAAACTGTTCTGCAATGATAAAAGGTTGAGTATCTAATCTAATATTATATGCTTGAGAATTCACTGGAAAGAGTACACTTTTATTCAGATTAATTCTGAGACCAGAGATGTTTTGAAATTCTGTGAGTGCTGTTAAGACTGCAGGCACAGAATTTTCTGGGTCCGATATATACAGTACCATATCATCTGCATATAATGAAATTTTCTGTTCCAGTCCTTCTCTGCTAATCCCCTTTAACTGATCAGTATTTCGTCAATGTATTGCCAGTGGTTCAACGGCAATTGCAAACAACAGCGGTGACAAGGGGCATCCTTGTCTAGTACCACGTTCTAGTTCAAAGTAGTCTGAGCAAATGTTGTTGATGCAAACTGAAGCTTCTGGGTTAGTATACAGTAATTTGATCCATGCACAAATGTTCGGGCCAAACCCAAACTTTTCCAATGTAGTAAAAAGGTATTTCCATTCAATCATGTCGAATGCTTTTTCTGCATCCAATGATAATAATATTTCTGGGGTGTTTGATTTAGTTGGTGAGTATATTACATTAAACAGGCGTCGAAGATTTAAAGATAAGTGTCAGCCCCTAATAAATCCAGTTTGGTCTTGTGATATTACCGAGGGGATCACATTCTCCATCCTTCTAGCTATGATTTTAGAGAGTATTTTAACGTCGTTATTCAGGAGTGCAATTGGTCTGTAAGATGCACATTGTAATAAGTCCTTATTTTGTTTTGGAAAAATGGTGATTAGTGCTTGGCGAAAGGTTTGAGGAAGAGATTGGTTATCTCTGGCTTCTGTAAATGTTGCTAATAGGAGAGGAGCTAGCTGAGCGGAGAATTTCTTGTAAATTTCTGCAGGGTAGCCATCAGGGCCTGCTGCTTTCCCGCCTTGGAGTGACTTTATAGCATCTAATAATTCTGATAACGCCAGAGGTTTCTCAAGTTCCCCCGCACTAAAAGTGTCTATTTTTGGTATTTGTAATGTATCCAGAAATGCATTAGATTGTGTATTGTCTTCTTTAAACTCAGTATTTAAAGTATTTAAAGATTTATAGTAGTCTCTGAAAGTGTGCATTATATTTTTGTGGTCAACGATTTTAACTCCGTTCGCATTGGTGATTACTGAGATTGCGTTGCGCACTTCTTGCTTCTGAATTTGTTGAGCTAAAAGCTTATTAGCTTTCTCTCCATGTTCATAGTAATGATGTCTGGATTTATAAATTAGTTGTTCAGTTTCTTTAGTTGTCAAGAGGTTTAGTTCTGAATGTAGAGCCTGCCTTTTCCTATGTAGAGTCTCGCTTGGTTGTCTGGCGTGTTCTTCATCTATTCTAGTAATTTCGCTTTTTATCTCTGCTACTTTCTTGGCTTCAAATTTATTTCTGTGGGAAAAATATGAGATAATCTGTCCTCTTAAGAAGGCCTTAAGAGTTTCCCAGAGTGTTCCTGCAGAGATCTCGGAGGATGTATTTGTCTCTAGAAAGAATTGGATTTCTTTGGATATAAATTCCATACAATTCTCGTCTGCTAATAGAAGCAGGTTGAGACGCCATCTGCGGGGTGACTGTATGGGGCTTAGTAATTTTAGCTCCAAGATCATAGGTGCATGGTCAGAAATAACAATAGCATTGTATTCGCAAGATTTAATCATAGGCAAGAAGTTATTATCTATAAAGAAGTAATCAATCCTTGAGTAGCAATGATGTACTGGTGAGTAGAAAGAATATGTTCTTGAATTTTGGTTTAAAAACCTCCAGGGGTCTGATAAGTTGTGATCAGTTATAAACTTTGTAATTATCTTTGCGGTGTTAGATGCCATTCCCCCTGTGGAAGAAGTCCTATCTAAAAGTGGCTTTAGAACACAATTAAAGTCCCCAGCCATTATAACTTTATGAGTGTTCAGATTGGGAAAGGATGCAAATAAATTTTGTATAAATTCCTTATCATCGACATTAGGTGCATAAACATTTATCAAGATCATTTTACAGTTAGATAAGTCTCCCATGACCATTACATATCTCCCTTCAGGATCCAATACTACATCTGATGCTACAAATGGTACTGTTCTATGTATGAGAATTCCCACACCTCTAGTTTTCTTTGTAAAACTAGAATGGAACATTTGGCCAATCCAGTGTTTTTGCAGCCGGAACTGATCCTTGCCTAGTAAGTGGGTCTCCTGTAAAAATACTATTTTAGCATTTAGACCTGTTAGGTGAGAGAGTACTTTATTTCTCTTTAATTCGTGATTCAAGCCTTTAACATTCCAGCTCACGAAATTAACTGTCCCATAATTGAATATAATCTTTTGATTGATTAAAACCTTTCCTAGTTCAAATGCAGAGGTAGCAACACGGTACAAACTTTTATGTAAAAGTCGTCAATGTCACTCTAAGATTTACCCCTTTCTTTGGTAATGATTTTTTTATGTAAACCACCTTAGAAGTATATACCAAAATGTTCATGTTTATGAGCAAATTGTAGTTAAAATAGTCTGTATACTATACATTATGTGAAATGTGGTGTCCTGGACCAGAGCCAGTTTCTGATCAGTAGGGCAATGTTCTACAAAAGTAAGAAGCCAGTATTCAGGGAAGGGAAATTGCATATACATCCCCTACATAAGTTATGTTTCTGAGCTATGCATTCCACAACAGTGTTTTGACTGAGGAGGGTGAACTGTTGACATCTGACCTTAATATAGTGCTCTTAGAATTCACTAGCTTCATAGTGAGCTGTTATATTCCCAGATGAGTGTAATTTCTAGCAGTACACAGTAGTATAGGGTGGTAGGGTAATTCCTGTGTTTGGCTGAAAAACTGACTGCCATATATGTTCATCAAGAAAGTGAAAATTATACAGACACCCTGCTGGGTAGTGTGTTGGGGGGTCTGAAGGGTCCCTGTGCACTTTCTGAGTTAGAGGTAGATCTAGTGAAACTTTAGCTATTAGCGCAACAAAAAGGTTAATGGATTGAATAATCTCCCTTTTGTAAACTCATGTTCCTATCCTACCTTTCGTGTGTATATTGAATTGTGCTTTTTTTAAGACCATTTGTCCCTTCAGTTTTTATTTACAGAATTTCTTTTTTATCCACATATAATATTTGGAGCAAATACTTGCATTATATTTTTACTTCTCAATCCAACAGTTTCTCTTAATTGCTTTCCAGGAACTGGTTTTAGATTATTATCTTGATTATATGTTATTTTCTGTTGTTATTTCAGTTTCACAGAAAACAGAAAAAGGTCCGAAGGAAAGTAAAAGAGAAGAAAGACAACGTTTGTCTTTAGAAAAGAGATTTAAGATTCTTACAACACATTTTCAGGAAGGCAACATAGATCAAGTGAGTATACGGAATTTGTGATTACTTTAATGTGAAATTGTGAACTTCCATCAAAAAGTGAGATGAATACTACTAATGCTCATTATTCACAACCATTTGTTTATGGTTTTCTGGTCACTAATTCACCCCTCTTGGTGCAAAATTCTTTTTTGTTTATTATGTGTACAGTTTGGGTGCCACACTTCATGAAATAAATAATATACAAGTATAACACACACGTGTATTGTTCTCTTCCAGCTGAGTAATGGTGGTAACATGTAAAACCCTTTTACAGCACCCTTCACAGCTTCTTTTATGCTAACAACAATACTCACGTGGTCTCCAGCAGAGGTTATTCTAACTGGGTGCTATCTCTGCTAAATCTTACCCTAACTCACTCTCAGAAATCTTTTGGAAAAACCTCTGGTTTTTAATCTAATCTTAATTGAATTTTCTGTGGAGTGTGGATTAACAAATTATCTGGAAACATTACTGAGAAGTGGCAAGCTGCTATACATTTGGTGGGGAGCTGGTTGGCTTGGGTTCAACGTAGTGCTATTAATCTTAATCACAAATTCTTCCTTTTTTCGAGTATTCACTGCCCTTATGGGCTTACTGTGTCTGCTGGGCCACTCTCCTAGATCTGTAAATTTTAATCCTAAAGGGACCCATCTTACACTGTGTTTTTGGGAGGGTAGGATGAAGGAGGATGCTGTTTAGTGTTTGTTTTTGGTTATTTTTGCCTACTTCCTCACCAGTTTATTGAACTCAAAAAAAAATATATAGAGAGACATATCTTATGCCTTTCCACTCTCAAATCTTTGTGTCAGCATGCCTATCGTTGATTTTCACTCTTGAAGTCAACATCATTTTTGATGTCTTTCTTCACTATATTTATAAGATTTATTCATTTCTCACTCCCTAAACTGTTAAACTTCTTAAACTTAGGATATATTCTGATTATGAGTGCTATGACTCTCCTATGGTAATGCTATTAGTAACCATTACCTAAACTTTTCAGCTTATGGGGAGAACTGATATATTCTGTTTTGCATTGTTCCCAAAATGCTACAGTCCTTAACTCATTTTTGGATTAAGTTGATAGTTTCTCCTCCTCTAGTCTCTGGTCTCTGTTCTTTTGAAACTTTTCTAAGCATGTCTAGGAAGCATGCCTCCTCTATCCAGACCAACTTAAATGCACTCTGGTTTTCAGCTACTGGTCCCAAATTATGGAAAAAAAATTCCTTCAACACCAAAACTACTTCCAAGCTACTGACATGGGCATTCTCCTGGAAACTCATTTCATGTAATTGACAAACAAGAGTCACTGTTAGTTGTTTGCTGTGGACAGATATATTTCCAACCCTTCATAACTGTTGTAACATTATTGCAAGTCTCCATTTTTGACATCAGATATTTTCTTCTTACTTTGGAAAATTCACTTAATATAAGTGACATCTAAAATATTTAGTTAGAATTAATTATTTTTTATTGTTTTAATAGGAAGCCCTGATGCAAATTGAAAGCCCCGATTGTATCCTTTTGAAAGAAGAAGTGAAGACATTCGCAGGGACCACAGCTTATTTTATAGGACTTGGAAAAAATGCCACAGAGGATCGTCTGTTCATTAGGGTAAATTAACTGGTTGTTGTTAAAGATATAAACAAGTGATGCACAAATCTTAAGAATAACAGTTGTCAGACATGTGAATTTACATGTCTAACATTATTAGGGTGAAAACAGTGTAGATAATCCTCAGTTATGATCATGCAATGTTTTTAAGACTAAGGAAATGGGGATGAAAATATATTCAAAATCATATTCATTTCATAAAAATCTGAAAATTTTTAAAATTAGTTTAGAGCTTCTCAAAACAGTTATATTAATAAGGGATAAATTTCAATCCATTTTCTTAACTAATTTTTTCAGTTATGAGATCTCCAGAGAATTGCAGTCTATTCCAGTAGTACTTGGTGCGAGGCAAAAACAAAACATTAGTTTTATGTCAATATATCGCAGAACACAATCTTGCACACATCCACATTAATTCATATTAGATCTAAATAAATTCATGTTTTTGGGACTGCTAGAATTCTTTTGATATGAGGGACACATGCAGAATTTCACTGCAATCTGTAAACATGACAATATTACTACTACATGTGCTAGTCTTGTGAATAAGGTGAAGGATATCCCATGTGATAATGTGGCTTTTTCTATTGGTCAACCCACTTGTTTGTTTTCATTGGACAACTATACCTGGAGTATATTTGTAATAAAAGTTTTATGTAGAGCCTCCTGAACAAAGTATTGTTCCTCTCTGTGAATTTATGGATGGATTTCTTAATGAAGTGTAAACTGCCATATATTCCTGCTTGCACTTTTTTGCATATATGATTTTCAAAAGCTACTATTGCTAATAAAATATTAGTTTTTCTTGCTGAAGTTTCTGCCAAAGGTTCAGTCTTCATTCAAAGTCAACAACATCTTTATTTGGATGCATTCCAACCAATGAGCAACCTGTTATATCCATCATTTTTATACCTGACCATCCAGCTGTTCACAGATCTGGTTAATCCCATTCATGGACACAGAGATGCTGAAGTCTGTCTCTACAGCATCAGGTACAAGGCTGGATCTAACTCTGGAAAGAGCAGAAGACTATCACCAGACACACTCACATCCCAGCAAATAACATAAAACAAACATTTTTAGGGAGCGGAAAGGAAGAACAGAACATTACTTTTAAAATCTATTTAGACACTTGCAAACTCTGTACTTGGCCAGCATTTGAACCCAACCTTCTGAAGCATTTTACAGCAGCCTAATGACGTCACTCAATGTAGAATGTGAATTGCTTAAAATATTGGATCTATTGCCTGTAATAGTGTGAAGATGGCCAGCAGCTTTACATTTCTTGGATTGATCATTACTGATGACTGAATGCTAGTACAACACATTTCACTATAATCAAGAAGGCTTGCTGCATTTATTTTCTCCAGCATGTAAGGGAAATGCTAGATAACTCAATTTATCCCCACAAATCTTTATAGAAGCCCAGCAGAATTCATCCTGACTAGTTGCATATCACCCTTGCATAGACCTTGTACCACTCAGAGTGGTGTAGCCAACACAGGCTGACTTAGACAAACATTGTTATTAAAGTCTTCAGCCATCCTGGACAGTCGCCAGTCCGTGTCTGTAATGTTTCACCCTATGTATGTGAAAAGTACAATATATAAGTAAGAATGCTTTGTATTATGTACACCAGACAAACTTGAACTAGACTTCAATAAAAGACATGACGCTAATCAGTCTTTGATTACAAGTTAAAAAATGGTAATAGCAAAAAAAAAAAAAAAAACCTCAAATTGAACAAATGCGTGTTGGTTTGACTTTAACTTCTTTAAACTTTGCCCAAGACCAATCACATTGGGTACCAATAAGGAACCATCTTATAAGTATGGGAGCAATTCTGTTATGTTTTAACTGTATATATGAATTGTATATATACTGTATATATGAACTATATATATATATATATATATATATATAAAATCCTAAGCCTAAAAGTGCAATGATTTTGTGCAATGATTTTATGTGACGTTTTTATATCACGTTTTTTGTCATGCTTTAAATCGGGCTTATTTTACAACCTATATGTATATGTTTGGTATCATTCTTTTCATAATTTATTGAATTTATTGTGATGTTGTTAGATTTTCAGATTCTTATTCCGTTTTTAAATTAATAAACTAAAAAATATCAAGAACTCAAGTCCTACGAAACGAGAATTTGTGCCAAGAGATTTAACCACACCCTGGGCCGGAAATAAAAGACAAAGAGTAGGACAGCTGCTGTAAAGGCTTTTAAATGTTCGAATTTTGTTGCAGCAGTGCAATTTCTTTTGCTATTTAAACGACGTTTAGTTTAAAACCAGCTTCATATTTTCTTCTGATCGAACGCTCCCTCATAGATATGGGATGCTCTTACGATAAAGGTGTATGAGGGTGTGAGATACAAAAAACACAAAACAGTGCAAATGTTGCTTCAGAATAGTCTGGGTATTACCGTGTAGTCATGAGGGCACAATACATAGAAAAAAAAGGCAGTGTGCTCCGTGGTTACTCTCTCAGGTGGGCGTTGGCATATCATAATCTCTTGAATCAATAGCATGAGTTTTCCATGTTCGACTTATATGATCGCCATTATAAAATACCGGAAATTACACAGTAAAATCAAGCCCCGACCTATCCGTGGGAGAACTTAAATGCGAGTATATACGGTAATTTTGTTCATGTCCAAAATTTTACTAATAATATGGAAAAACAATGAAGGCTTAACATATTTTGTAATGTTCCAAAAGGAGAAACTGCGGGAAATGATTACTTTGACAAATGTGTCTGAAGACAATAAGAAACTCCAAGAAATGAAAATTGCAGCTGTGAAAGATATTGTTGTCTTCGCTCCATGCAAGCTTCTCTGTGGTGGAAAAGAACTAATAGAAATGCCTGGAACAGATGAGTCTGACCCTCTTGCACAGCATGAAATTGCCAACATACTAGATAAGGTAAATGAAATGTGCTGATTTCATGGCATATGAGAACAAAGTATCACTGTTAATAAGGATTTTATTTATTAATTCTGATTTTACAGTAATGTCATGATGTAAGTCATTCCTGTTTCACTTTCGTTCATGTATGTCAAGAATAAATTGTTTAGAAAAAAATAATTTGGCAATATTAGACACATATCGGGAACCATTCTGGGATGGGATGCTAGTCCGTTGTACAGCACAATTATTGCACACAGTGTACAGTATAGTTAACCCAACATGGCCATCTTTGCAATGTTGTAGAAGACTCAAAAAAATATGAAAAAAAGAATAAATAAATAACAAATGCCTAGTGACAGTTTGAGGTAACTCATCAAGGTTAACGGAAATGTTATGGCATTGCATTAGTCACTGTGCAACATTAAAATGAGATGTTAAGAGAAATAATAAATAATGTATTTAATATAAAATCCATTCATCCATCCATCCATTTTCTAACCCGCTGAATCCGAACACAGGGTCACGGGGGTCTGCTGCCAATCCCAGCCAACACAGGGCACAAGGCAGGAACCAATCCCAGGCAGGGTGCCAACCCACCGCAGGACACACACAAACACACCCACACACCAAGAAAAAATCTAAGAATTTAATTTTTTTTTCAGCCTAACCATTGCTGACTCCTCTATTACTAATGAATTTGGATTGTTTGGTTGATTCTTAACAGTTTAGAAACTACTTATCAGCCTGGGCTTCAACATTTTAACATAGTACAATTTCTTCAAGAATAAAGTTAAAGTAGTAGCATGAGGTGGTTATAAAAAAATCTAAATAAAGCTATGTTTTAGTTATTTGCTACAATTTTGGGCTTAGAAATTGCAAAGATGATCATGATGTTTACTTCTAACGTTGTTATTATTTTTAAGTGTTGTTATGCCTACAATGCTAAATAGTATTGCTAATAAAACACTTGTAATATTTTTTTTATTTTGTATAAATCCTTCCTCAGAACCAATGTCTTTAAACATAACATTAATAAGATAACAATAAAACACTGACCCAACAATGAAGTAACAATAACCAAATAAATTAATAAAATAACAAAGCAAATAACTAAAAACAACAACCCAGAATGTCCAAAAGAAAAATTTAAATGTAGAGAAATTTGAGTTAAGCTGAGCACTGTCAGAAAAGAAAGTTTTTCAGTTCAGATTTGAAGGAAGATTGGGATATAATGACCTTCCACCCCATGTAATTCATTTGTTTCTGAGTGAACATTAGTAGTTCAGTGCCAGAGGATCAAGATATATGTGGAGGACTCTAAGGGTGAAGGAATCCAACTAGATAAACTGGGGTTAGACCAAATTGTATTTATTTTTTTAACAGTCTCACAGATCTCCACATACCTACACATCATTCTTTCACACTAACCTAAAGACTTGTTCAAACTTTAACTTAAAAAGCCTGATAAAATTTGTTACGAGACCTTATCAGCTGGTAATGTCTTCATGTTACATTAGTTGAGAGAAGTAATATTGTTAGCATAAATATCCTCACTTTTTTCTTTTTCAGTGCATTCCATTGACCACCCCATTGACAAAGGGTTGCAAATTTATTAATTTCATTTATAGAGGCATTCAGAAATTTTGTTGTAGACATCCAGTTTGAGACATTCTATTTGCTTTAATTATCCTTGAAATGTGTCTAAAAGTGACTGTAATCCACCAATGCTTATACACAAACAATAATACTATGTGAATGTTTTTACCAGTATTAAAACAAAAAACAAAAAACTTTGAGGAACTATTGAAAAGCTATTATCATTATTTTTCTTAATTAACTAAGCATGCTAAAGCATTCCTAACCCATTGGATATTTCAGCATATTTTATTAATATTAGATCTTTCTATGCTTTCTGGGTAGAAAAGGTAAAGGTTATTTCAACATTGAAAAGAAAAGAAAGCAAGAGAAATTCTCTCGAAACATTGTGTGTCTTATTTTTGATTCTTCTCGGTGTTAAAATAACCTTTAACTTTTTTCCTTTCCACGTTGACACAGCCCTTCTGTATGCTGTAATACTGCATGTATTATTGATTTGTAACTTAGTCTTACTGATAAAAACCTTAAATCAATAAAATTAAAAAAATAGTTGTTAAATACATCTGAATGGAACAATTTGCCATTTTTTTTTTGTATTTATTTCTACAGGTCAATGGTACTTTACTTTTGTCAGAATCTTCCTTTAATATAGGAGAAGCAGATGTAAAAGACATCCTTCGAGAGAGCAATTTCCTTCACAGCTTTATGAAGTCTCCAGATGAATACATGTTGCTATTCATGGCATATCAGGAGAAGGTTTCAATTTTATCTTTTCCAATTAGAACTATTTAAATAGTTTGAATTATACTTTATATTGAGTACTTTCAATATACAATATTTAATGAGCTAAAATTCAGGATCTTGCTAAAGATAATTTATAGTGAGTTTGTAGTTAAAGACTATTCTTTTTTAATAAATTAGCTTCTATTAAATTATTACTTGATACAGTTAAATTAAATATTTTATATTTTGATCAAAATACTGCAGGAACAGAACTGTTAAGTTTTGTCTGATTAAAATTCAACATTCGATTAATAATACAGTTTGAATTCTAATTTTAGCTTAATCATATTTACTGCTGTGGTTGCCTTCTGAAAGCTTAATTTTGCACCACTGTCAAAGAATGTGCATACATTTTATTCTTTATTCCCTTTATTTTATCTGCAAAGCAATAAAATGTTGAAATTATGTTGGCAAAATTAACTGAATTTATGTTCACTTTGTAGAATAAAGATATGCAGTTTACAAAGGATGCTAAAATTATGGACATGGAATTTATCAAAGAAGAAGAAGAAAAAAATGAAGGAGAAATTGAAGGTCTTGAAAGGCTTCTTGAGGTCTGATTTTACTACAGTTTTATGAATATGTTGTACTGCATGCTAATGTCCATCTCCATAAACTGTTATAAAACCCATTCCATTATATTTTCCAATATTTTCCTGAGTGCATACACTCGAGAACTCATTATGTCATTTATTTAGATAATTTAATTTTCCAGTAAATAAATTATCCACATAGCTTTTGCATAGTTGTGTAATATTTTTATTTGGAGCTCTAGATTCAAACTTCAGATACATTCTCAGAGACAGTGTTTATAAACTACCTCTGAAACAACTTTACCATTTGCCTTTACAAAATATTGATATATAAAGTGTCTCAGTAGTCTAATCCTCATAGAACCTATTTCAATAAATCTAGACTTAAAGGCCTTGTATACTTTGTAAATGATTCTTATTAACCTCTTAACATTTAATAGAGTTGCATACTTTTTAGTTCTATTAGTCTTTTAGTTTTAGTTTTCTGTTCTATTTAGTTCTAGTTCCAGTTATTTTCTTTGTACATATGTAAGCTTTTCTTGTCTGGAGAAAAAAACCTATGTTGATTTATATTCCAACAGCTTAATATTAATTGTTGCTTTTTCTTGCAACCTAAATATTTATTACTGTCCCATTGTGTTGCCTAATTTACTTTGCCTTTTTTATTTTTAATGTAATATGTAATAGACTTTACAGATATTCCTCAACAGTAGAATCACCATGGCCAGTGCCAATTGGCATTGTGTTTTTAAAATTTTCATTACTATATTTCATAAGTGTGCATGTCTTGCTCCTCTTTTCCTTGACTTTTCCTAACTTCAAATGCCCATGTTGTTGTAACTGAAATTCTATTCAGAAAACATGATTGACAATGTTTTCTTTGTTTCTTTACACCAAAGACCTCCTATTACTATAATGATCAATGCCATTGTATGTTGGTACTCGCATGTGAATCTCTGTGCCTCTCCTGAAATATACATCTCCCTGTATTTGCAAATTCTTTACACCCTGAAAAATCCAATCTAGTCTTTTATTGTAGGCTATTACTAAAATTGCTGTCTCTCTCTACTCCAGACAACCACACAATAATCACATAGAAAATATTACTTATAGTCATTTGTATTATTTCGGTATGTGTAATGAAAAAAGATCATATGCTATCTAAAAAAAACTGTTGGTGCTTCAGCTATTTCAATTAGTTAAAAAAACTTGACTGAAATTGCATTGCAATGTTTTCAGCCTTTGCATGCAATGTGATTTGAATATGAAATACTCAGCCAGCATCAGTTTCATGTGGGGAAAGGAGAACATGCAGGATGACACATTGTAGTCAAGCTGCAAGTGAAGAGCACAGCGCTGGAAAGTGGCTCACTCACAATGTTTTCACGGACATGGCAGACCTGAAGAGTTATACAAATGTGAGAGTAAACAGGATAGTTTAATAGTATTTGATTGTATTACAGCCTTGTAGTTTTGATTATCTCACACATCCCTAGTATCTTTTCAGGAAAATAAATTTCTCTCTTGAGAACAGATATAGTAAAGACAGCACCAGGTTTCACATGAGGACTATTTTTGGCATTTTTAAAATTTTTTTTTGCAAGAAGACATGCATTCGAAATTTTCCCTACAAAAATGTTACTGTACTGTTTTTTTTTTTTTTTTTTTTTTTACAGAAACAGCTACCAGAGGATGCCAAAAAGAGTATAAATACTTCTGTGATTTTGCCAGTTTTTCATTCCTCTCTTCTTATGCAAGAGGTAACTAAACATTTTATCCTCAAACTGTACTATGTATTATCTCATCTCTTCAATCTGTGAAATCATAAATATAAATAATTGTTTTCAGCAATTATTTGAATAGAACCAAGCAAAGATCAGTTGACTGTAGCTTTTTAATTGTCTTTTTTTATATACCTAAAAAGACGGAATAAAACTATAGTATAATTTGCAGTATATTACAAATGAATTTTGAATTGCAGGTGCAGTTGTGAAGTATAAAAGCTGATGTCTCTTTGCATATGTTTCTGAATGAATACATATATACACTGTATATACTCGTATTTTACACACACACAAATATATACATATATGTATATGTTTGTGTATGTGTATATATACTGTATATGTGTGTGTATACATATATGTGTATGTGTTTGTGTGTGTGTATATATATGTATATATATATATATATATATATATATATATATATACATGTATATGTGTGTGTGTGTGTATATATATATATATATATCTATACTAATAAACGGCAAAGCCCTCACTGACTCACTCACTGACTCACTGACTCACTCACTCACTCACTCACTCACTGACTCATCACTAATTCTCCAACTTCCCGTGTAAGTAGAAGGCTGAAATTGGGCAGGCTTATTCCTTACAGCTTCCTTACAAAAGTTGTGCAGGTTTCATTTCGAAATTCTACGCGTAATGGTCATAACTGGAAGCTGTTTTTCTCCATTTACTGTAATGGAGATGAGCTTGAAACCCGTGGGGGCGGAGTTTCGTGTGACATCATCACGCCTCCCACGTAATCACGCAGTACGTAGAAAACCAGGAAGAGGCCCAAAAAGCGCTGAAGAAAACATGCATTATATAATTGAGAAGGCAGCGAAACAATAAGAAGCGAGCGAGTGACATATACAACCATATTCATGAGTTCTGCTACTTCGGAAACAAAGCACGATGTAAACCTAAACTTTAAATTAAGTTCATAGACAGGCTGCTGCTGGCGTTTGTAATTTAGTGCCTGCCCATATAAGGCCGTCCGTCAGCGGCAATCCAGTAGCAAACTGCCACGGGTAAATATTCACGGGTGAAGGACTGTGCTTATGCAGAGGAAGATGAGATGGTCAGGGTGGTGTTTGGCACAAACTCAGCGAAACTGCGAGAGAAAGTTTTAAGTGCC
>JANRMT010062808.1:24655285-24674796 GCA_026402145.1 Polypterus bichir lapradei | reverse complement strand
ATTCATTGGTTTCGGTTAGCGCAGGGAATCCGCCTACCAAATTTCGTAAAGATGGGGCCATAAATAAGAAAATTCAACATGGCGGACGTTGTCGACCGTTATCAACCGTTATGACCGTTACGTGTAGAATTTCGAAATGAAACCTGCTTAACTTTTGTAAGTAAGCTGTAAGGAATGAGCCTGCCAAATTTGAGCCTTCTACCTACACGGGAAGTTGGAGAATTAGTGATGTTTGGAAAATTCAATATGGCGGCCGACAGTGGCGTCATACCACCGAAATAAGTATGTACATCGATTTTGGTTAGCGCAGGGAAGCCACCTACCAAATTTCGTGAAGATGGGGTCAGCCTTCTACCTACACGGGAAGTTGGAAAATTAGTGACGTTGGAAAGTTCAATATGGCGGCCGACAATGGAGTCATACCATCGAAATAAGTACATACATCGGTTTTGGTTAGCGCAGGGAAGCCGCTTACCAAATTTCGTGAAGATGGGGCCATAAATAAGAAAGTTCAACATGGCGGACGTTGTCGACCGTTATCGACCGTTATGACCGTTACGTGTAGAATTTCGAAATGAAACTTGCTTAACTTTTGTAAGTGAGCTATAAGGAACAAGCCTGCCAAATTTCAGCCTTCTACCTACACGGGAAGTTGGTGAATTAGTGATAAGTCAGTGAGTGAGTGAGTGAGTCAGTGAGGGCTTTGCCTTTTATTAGTATAGATATATATATATATATATTGGCGTATCGCTGCTGCCTCGCAGTTAGGAGACCCGAGTTTGCTTCCTGGGTCATCCCTGCGTGGAGTTTGCATGTTCTCACCGTGTGTGTGTGGGTTTCCTCTGGGTGCTCCGGTTTCCTCCCACAGTCCAAAGACATGCAGGTTAAGTGCATTGGCGATCCTAAATTGTCCCTAGTGTGTGTGTGTGTGTGTGTGTGTGTGTGTGCCCTGTAGTGGGCTGGCGCCCTGCCCGGGGTTTGTTTCCTGCCTTGCGCCCTGTGTTGGCTGGGATTGGCTCCAGCAGACCCCTGCAGGTTGGATAATGGATGGATTTAAAATTAAGTATGTTCAACAAAAATACAAAGAATGTATAATTCACAAATTTCTATTTAATACTTTGGTATTAATAGTATTTGTATTTTTTGTACTTAGGGTGTTTTTTATTTTTTTTAGCCTTTACAAATAATAAGGATAATTTTAAAGAAGAAAGAAGCCTTGTGAATAGATTAACATTATGTCCACAGTCTGTTTCAATAGACCTTAAAGCTACTAATGCTGAATGTCACATTAATTTTATCTTTTCACACTTTAGTCTGTAATAAGGCACTATATAGCGCCCGACCTGGCACAGACTGACGCAGAGGCACGTGTAAAATTCACACAGGCTTTTATTTTATCTTCAGCCGTGGGGCACGTCTTCCCCGTGTCCCACAGGCCCAACACAGTCCCAAAAGCACTTTGTCACAAACAACAACAACTCTTCACCTTGCACCACCACTCCTCCCAGGCAACCTCATCCTCTTCCTTCCAATTCTCACCCTTTAGTGGTGGAGGCTGGCCCATTTTATTGCCCACCCGGAAGTGTTCCAGGTGCTTGACCACCTGGTCCCAATTGCACCTCCGGGTGGGGCTGATGACTCGTCCAGCCGGGTTCTTTAGTCTCGGCAGCACCCCCTAGCGACCACCCCATCTCCCAACCAGGCAGTGGAGGACTCCATGTCCCATGGAGCCACGCGGGAGACTGGGAAATGAACATCGGCCAGGGAGGCTGCCACCAAGCATCCCGGGGGAAGTATTGAGCTGTCCATAGTGACTCCCCCGAAACATATGCAGCAGGAGCGTCCCGGCCGGGCATGGGACCCGGCTGTCCATCACAAGTCACAATGTCAACTAGAACATCAAACCTATCCCTACCCCTCAAACAAAACTTTCTACTTCCAATAGACTACCACACACATTCTTCAAAGAGATAGGAATTGTATGTTTCCCACAAGATTTGTATTTTTATATATATACATGTAATGAGAACTTGGATGTGCAACCAATTTCTTTACTACCATAAATGTGTCCAAGAAATACAGATATTCTTTAGCAATATGTTCATGCTTTAGTATATTATTTAATTACATTTATACTGCACATCATGTTGTAATCAGATACTATATTTAAAACTTAAAATATCTTCTCCATCCAATATTGTGGAAAATGTGAATGGTTTAGTTAGCCAAAGTTGACTATCTAAGGAAGTGGTATAGTATACTTACTAACTTTATTATTTCTTTAATAATTTTGCATTTTAGGGTGATCCTACTGAAATTATGGGAGAATTTGAGAGTAATCTGCAGCATACTGGAGTGTATAAAGTAATGGAAGAATTAGATCAGTTTGGATTTATGAATCTGAAGCCACAAATAGATGAAGTAAGTCTTGATTATTTCACATACAATGTCTGCATTCTTTGTAGAACTCTTCTCTCTTGTGCATTACTACTAATCTTGAGTTTTTTCACAGAGAAATTAGTCTTTAATTGTGTATTGGTGCCTAAGTTAAATGAAACCAATGTTTGCTTCAAATATAGATAGCCCTGTTAATATGTACCTTAAATGGAAAGAAAAAATAACCTACTTACAAATAACTATTGGAAAATACAATGGTTTACAAGAATTGTAAAGATGGAATCTCTAAACTTACTTTATACAAGTATAAGAATTTTAATTACATAAACCCATTCAGTCTTCCTCAAAGTAATAAAAACCTTCTATGTAGAATAGGTGCATCATTACAACTGGCACCTCATGTGTAATAAATTGATTTATATGCTGTGGTTTATCAGGTGATACAGTTTTTACTATAAGATTAGGTCCCTGTAAGAGAACTTTAAAAATGAACTTTCCGCATTTATAGAAAATATCCACAGAATACTTGGTTCTATTTTAAAGCACATGATATTCTTTTTGTTAACTGTATAATGAGTCAACTGGTTTTTACCTTGAAGAAATTATTTTGTTCCATTTTTCATTTTCATTTGCTGCATTATGTAACTATACATTATAAAGATACTTGATGAAATTGTATTAGAACAGAAAAAGGTGATACATCATACCTACACAATCTAACATTTATCTAA
The DNA here is from genome assembly GCA_026402145.1 of Polypterus bichir lapradei. Classification (NCBI taxonomy): domain Eukaryota; kingdom Metazoa; phylum Chordata; class Cladistia; order Polypteriformes; family Polypteridae; genus Polypterus; species Polypterus bichir. Next base: position 24,671,668 of record JANRMT010062808.1, on the reverse strand, counting down.
TGGCTCAACAGAGTTTATTTAAAATATTAATGTGATGTTAGTATAGCAGTGAGGGTAGGCTCCACACTACCAGTTTCCTCTGGGAGCCTCCGGAATTTGTATTGCCTATACCATAACTGAGGGATGAGCCGAGCAAATGAGGACACCACACAAATCAAGGGGAAGGTGTAAAAAGTGCTCCAGTGCTTTTATTAAAATAAATCAAACAAAGAGTGTTCAAAAAGTGCAGTGCAAATTTTAATAAATAAATAATAATAATAATGAAGTGAAAGTGGAGGTTAAAATCCTAATAAATAATCCTTTTAAAAGTCAAGGTTAAAAACATAGGAAGACATGCGTCCCTTTAATACCAACATCTCCTCTGCTCATCCTGTACAGGCCTCTCAGCAGAGGAGGCTCCCTGCCGACAGACACAGCCAACCCGCCAAACATCCGGGTCCCTGTCCTTCCATGGCTTCAACAAGGCTCCCACTCTAGAGCTAGGCTCGTGTACCCATGGAGCTCACATTGGGTCTCCCAGTTCAAGCCTCATTGACCCCCGCTGACTTCTCGGACTTGCACGGCAAGTTTCCCTTTTCAACACCGTATCGCTCTGGCTCTCTGAATTGCTCAGCCTGAGCGAATCACTTCTTCAGCCCCCGGGTGTCAGTCACACATTCCACTCAATAGGCTCTCCTTCCCAGCTGCCTATCCTCTCTCTCTCTCTCTCTCCAGTCTTTCTGCCTGCTTCTCTCTCTCTTTGCTTTAAAATCCTCTTATCTCATTTCTAATTTTTTTTTTGACCTTCTCTTCCATTTTCTCATGCCGGCTCTTCTTATCTATCTCTGTGGGGTGCTTCGCCTCCCTCGTGCATCACACAAAGCTGATGAGACAAATGGGACAGAGCACCATTCCATTATTTATTAAAAACGGGCTTCCAAATGTCAAGCTGCAGATCTGCTATACCACAGTTAGCCTATTACGTATAGCAATTGCATCTCTCCAGCAAACACCAATAACAAGAATGTTAGCTAGGCATTAAAATCACAAGGGAACCCTAGTGATGCTTCCCTCCACAATATGCTTTAGTCGTTTCTCTCCCAGAGCCTCCTTACACCAACAATGCAAGTAAATGTAAGTTTATAGAATTGATTATGAAGCAAAAAAAACCTATGGTTAATTATTTTTCTCCTCAAAACCTAACTATGTAGTATAGCTTATTACAGTGTGACATTATTGGGCCAAAGGTGTAAAGTCAATAGGGACACTCCTATTGATTGTCCACTGATTCAAATTGGCCAATTTTCACTACAAAAAACTTGATCAGTGATCAGTAAATTGGCCAAGTACAAAAAAAAATCTTTCAGGTACTGCTTTTCCAAGCTTTTTGGTAAATTAGTTGCAGTACTCCTTTGTGTAATTAGACAAACGGCAAGTAAAGCTACTGGTATGAATTCAGGCCTTTCTATTTTGTCTTTTATTTATAACTGGACATCATCTGTGTGCTTATGTTAAGTAAAGCAGTTTACATTTTTAATTGTAAAATGAAAAGATAAAGAAGAATTTGCAATTGCTGATTAGTACACAACAGACTTATTAGCTTAACAGCAGAATGTGTCTTTTACTTGTAAACTTAATAAGGTTGTTTGCCTTTTGTCTTCTTGATAATTATCTTATGAACATGTGATACATTTTTTTTAAAGAGTTGTCCTGTATTTATTATTTGTGTGTGTAAGTATAGGAAACAAAACAAGTACTGCATTATTAAAATGGTACTCTATATTTAGAATTACACCTAAAGAATTACAAATGTCTACCTGGTACACTGAAGAAAACAAAACCAGTATAAATAAAGGAAATATATATATATTTTAACATCAAAAAAGCTGTAGTGCAATTAATGATTGAAAATGAATAAAAACCTATAAGTGCATATAAGTGTGATGTATGTTTACATTTAAGCATTGTTTAATTGCCAATAACAATTAATTGATTTTGTGTGTATATATATAATTTTTTTTGGTTAGAGAAATTGTGAAAACAACTTTTTTTAATTAAATTTGATTTCAGATAATTACGAAAAAATTTAACAATATGACAGCTTGTAATTATGAGAAGCATTTCTTATGCCATTTGCATTATGGATAAATATTTTGTACATATTTGTTAAAGTATGTATTTTAAGGAAAATTTATTTTAGCATCTTTATGGTCACTGAACAATAAGCCTACAGAATTTCATTTTGTTAATAAAAAATCAATGTTTAACACTTGTGCTCTATAGTTTAATTGTCAAAATACCACAGTTAACAATTTGATATATGACATCTTTTATGTGTCTGATTATGCTGGAGCTTAGTGTAAAAATTTTTTTAAACAGCCGATCCAGTAACATGAAATCAGTGATCGCTATTGGCCTTAAAAAAAAAAAAAAAAAAAAGAAAAAAGTTGAAGCATCCCTAAAAGTCAGCGTTATGCGCTTCCAGGTTGACCAGGTTTGACGATACAAGAATGAAAGTACATAGTGTTCTCATTAGTGTTTGATCTAATTTTTGGCAATGAATTCTTTTGTAATTTGACCACAACTTTCATTTTACATTTTTGGTTTGTTCAGTTGAAATTATTCTGGTTTTACACAGGGCTTGTTTATTAGATTATTGTTTTCCCTGTATCAACCTTTGTCTGTTAATAAAACTACAACACATCTTCTATTTCCAATCTTATTTAAATACTGTCACCTAGGAATGTCAAAACAACCTATACTTTTGGCACCAGTTTATAACAAAGTTCCAAAAACGCAGCATTTTTACAGTATTGGTACTATCGAATAACAGTTGGTACTGTAGTCATGTGTGACTGCAAGTTGATGAATTATTCCAGAAGGCACGGTAATGTGTGAAAAAAATATGAACTGGAACTACATATAAAAATGGCTCACAGCAGTGATGATACTGCGCTGCATCAACATACTGTATGATGAAAGAAAAGGGGCAGAAGTCTTGTCTAGAAATGTCTTCAAGATAGCAGAATTTCTGCAGGAATTGTGCTAAATACTATTTAAAAACTTCTGGATTTGTACACAGGTTAATCAATCACAAAATGATCAGTCATATAAGATAGATGTAGCACAACAAAGGGTGTTCAACAAGAGTTTTTAAACCAATTGATTAAGATTGTTTTTACATTTATAAATAAAGTTTGGACAAATGTTAAAAAAAATGGTAAATTCTACTGCCAGGATTTTGTGACATTTGAAAACTGAATCAATTTGACTCATCGCTGCTTCTTAGGCGACCTAGGCAGCCACCTAGTGTGCCGCCATGTGAGGGGTGCTGTTTAAATAAGTAGAGGGGTGTGCACCCCAGACACTGAGGGAGATCCAACCTCCCCCACTCCTCAATATATAAAAGTACTGACTGCGTGCTCTGGACACTGACAGGCGCAGTTTAGATTAGTTAAGGGATGCATGCACAGGACATCAAAGGTGGAAGCAAAGCATAGGGCTCAATATGAGCGTCCATCTGCACTGTTACTGGTTATGGGATAGATGCTGCTTGGCAGTTTTAGTATGCTATGCCGCAAGGAGGAGTGTTGGTTTGGAGAGTGAAACAATAACACCTTCATGGTGCTCAAAAAATAAAACATTGGGCTTTACAAATGGAAATTTTCACACCTGAGGTCAGTTTTATAAAACTGAAAGTTGCGTATGCAGTGTAAATAGGCATCTACAAAACTTATAGTCTATACTTTATATTCATCACGTTTGCAGTTTAGTATGTTTGTCACATCAATGCACATTCTAATTGCAGCCTATTTACGTATATGAATTATTAGCTGGTTTTGTTTCATTTCTGTTCTTCATCACAGATGTTCCAAAGATATTACATTATATACAGTATATATGCAGATATTCTAAAATCCAAAAATATTTTTGGTCCCAGGCATTTTGGATAAAGGATATTTAACCTGTAAGTGTAACAACACATGTAATTCATTCATTCTAATATAATTAATAAATTCAATACAAATTATACAAGTACATTTTTCATGTATTAGTCATATAGATTTAACTCCTTCGATCTTTCCTTATTGCTCATATCATACATCCCTGTAATGATGCTTGAAGTTGCTTTTTTCAAAATTTTTTAGCACCATTATATTTAACTTATATTATCATTCGCAAAAACTGTAAAGATTATGGCATTATATTTCTTTGAGTCTTATGGCGCAGACCGAGGTATACAAGCTCTATTTCTTTAGCATGGCAAAGAGATTTTTAGATTTGCAGACAGGCTGAAGGTGTACAAAGCTGAAAGCTATATTCATGCTTAAAGTTTTTCTTTACACATAAAACTATAGTCACATGAAATAAGTTACCAAGTTGTGTGGTAGAGAGTAAGAGTTAGAAAACTTCAAAATGTGATTTGATGTTATTTTGGAGAAGTTAATTGGAATGGCACAGAATAGTCTGTTCTCGTCTAAACTTTACTAATGTTGTAATGTTTTGTTTTGAGAAAATACAGCAAATTAATGCCTGTATTTGGTTGCATCCTTTATTCTTATTGTAATATAGCTTACATGTCAGAAAAATCATGTTTTATTTGTTCAGATATGAAAATTCCATTGAGACATTTGTATTTCCATGTGCAATGTATTTATTTAAACTATTTGGACCCTTGGTTTTCTCTCTCATGCTTTTAATATCTAGAATAACAGAATGTAATATTTTTAAAATTCAATTTCAGGCAAAGGTTGCTTTAATTCGTCTTAAAGAAAAAGCAATGCATTATGAAGTGATATGTAAAAGGAAAGCAAGTCAAGCAGAAGAGACAATCCGCATCTGGAAAATTAAAGAGTAAGCATGAAGAATTTACAGTGTTTGGATGACAGTTCACACATAATTCAGGGGTAGCAAGTGCTTGTTCTTTAAATGTAACTAATTATTTAAAGAAAGTTCTTTTCATAGGCTCAGGCATTGCATTACAGCCTAGGTTATAACCCATCTTTATTCAAACCTGATACTCACCCAAGTTTGTATGGTGATTTTTGCTACATTTTATGAATGCTGGTTAACTTGTTTAACTAAAGTAATATCAACGTAATGTGCAGGCTCTTAACGGGATATAAGAAAGACAAATACCCATTTAACATCATTCATAAATAACCATCAGATACCCAGGACATGCAAGAGTAGATAGTTTGGATGATTGAAGAAGTACACAAACAAGAAAAAGTGAAAAGTATTGCTGTTCACTGAACAACTGACAAAAGCCGAAACTTTAATAAGCTCCTGAACACTTTTATCATTCAAATATCTTTGTTTTAATGTTAAAGTATATTTTAGTGTATGGTTTTTATATGCTTTTAAAAGAACAACAGAAAATTTTGCTGTAGTTATTTTTAAGCAATTGTAATTTAGGATTTGTACTTCCAAGTGTTATTTTTTTTCCAGAATAAAGGATCTTAAGATAGATTATTTCTTGAAAGAACATGATACAATACTACAACATACCAAAAGTAGCCTTCATGAAAAAAGGAAACAATTCATCAATGGAAAGGTATTTGGGAATTGACTTTAAAATTAAGTTTTCATGCTTTTTAAATTTGTTTTAATGAATGAAATTCTAAACCATTCAGGTTGCAAAATTACTGAAAGAATGGGGAAGAAATGCTTCAGAAAAGTGGAAAATAAGTAAATCAAAAGTGACAAATAGGGCTGTATTTAATCCTTATTTCAACGGAAGACATCCCAACTACAAGGTAATTATTTATTTATTTTTTTTCTTAAAGAACATAAACAAAATATTTATTTCTTTATATCTATCAATTGCCATGGGTTTTATTTATCTTTGTGTTATTTCTCACTTCAGAGATTGCTGAGAAGCATTTTTTTCTGTATTAATTAGTGATTATTAAATGAATACCCCTAATTAATGATCATAAGGAGTATGAACCATGTAAGGGTTGTAAAAGTAATTCACTCGACACACTTAAAAAGGTTTGGGGCAGCCACCCATATATTATTCCTGGCTACAAAAGAGTCTTTGTAAAATACAGAGATGTTCTCTATATCAAGTCCACAACAGAACTGATGAGGGTTTGACAAGATGGCAGCTTTAAGGGATAGGATAGGAAGTGATGTAAGGGGACCGGAAGTGATGTTCTTCATTAGTCAGCCGGAACTGGAAGTGATATTCTTCTAGGTGCCGGAACCGGAAGCTGTATTCTAGGTGCCTGAACCGGAAGTGACATCATCTGTTTTAAATCAGACAGGTTTTCCCGCGGCTGGTCTGTAGAGATAACAAGAGAAGGTTTAGTGCACCCCGCCACCCCCTGGCCTGGCGTGGAATTACCTTGGCTTGGTCCATACAACACCTTCCTAGTTGCACGTATGTGACAGGGTATAACATTGATTGTTTTATTTCAGTGTCTAAAACTGTAACAAATGCACAGTTTTTAAACAATTAAAGGGGTCTGTTAAAACTTAAAATCAAACAGTAGCCAATTTTCCCCAAAGAGTACATAGACTCCTGTTCCTCTTAATCACCACTTCAACTATTTTAACAGAAGGCTATATAGACTCTTTATGGGTTCTGCTTGGTAAGAATATTAACATATACTGTAGTTCAAGTCACTCCGGAAAATAAAAGCATGTGATGTATAAAATAATCTGAGGCATTGTCCATATTTCCAGCCTTTGAAAATTATTGCTTTCTGGACTTAAGTAGTGAAATTTAGGATAAATTTGTCAAATTGATCAGTTTGTTTTTTTTTTTACTGTGCTTCTGTTTGTATCTGCTTACTATAAAGCATATTCACATTAAAATGTTACTTTTTTTTGGTGATCAATTTTTTTTTATTTTCCATCAATAAAAATAAACAGTAAAAAGTTTCAAATAACAAATGTAATAGCAATGTATTAAAAACAAAAGTCCCAACCAGTACATACTTGTAATAAACCCCACCCCTTTTCCCAACATGAAATTTACACCTTAAAAAAACAAATTTAACAAAATCATAACCCCTCACCCTCCCAGGAGCTCTGGAGGTTTAACTATAGATATATAAGAACACGAGAGATACTTGACAACAAAGATGCAAAAATAAAAAAGAAAATGGAAGCTATATACAGACTTTTAATACATCAGAGGACAACTTCTACAGGTTGATAGATGTAGATGAAGCATTATTCATTCTGGCAGTGGAAATTTGTAAAAGGATTAAATTAAAAAATGAAACAAACAAGTGCCGAATGGTCACCAATTCTGAGGATTTCCATCTAGATGCAATAATGATTTTTAGCAGCTATGGTATCTAATAAGAACACTCTTTTTATAGTAACTAAAGGAAAGGGAAAAATTGTCAGCATGGAGAAAGACTGAAGGAAAAAAAAGGAATTTTATAGGAAAGCAAAAGGGCAACTGCAGACCAAAAGGCAAAGAAACCTGGCTACTCTAGAATACATGAAGGAAAGCACCAGGGAGATCTAGAGGGCAAGAATGACATGACATAAATCCAATACCAAGTCCATTTTGTGCCACATCCTAGGAGTTAGGAGAATAATTTGTTGTGAAAACTGATAGTTTGGGTTTTTGGAGGACAAACATGCATTCTTAAAGACAGTTTTCCAGCATATGTCCCTTTTGTAATGGAATAAGTCTTTAGTCCACACATACGTTACAGTCCAGAATCAGTAAAAAAAATAGTCCCTAATGTCACAATACCCTGATGGGACCAAGGAGGGAATGAGTAAGGTTGTCCTCCATTTAGAATAGTTGAATTATTAAATATAGGTGTTTGCCTGTGCCACCTATGTATTAAGTATTTTCTAGATCAAGCGCCAGCACTGTCATCAAAGGCCCAAAATGGAAGGGTTAGTTATAGAGGACTCTAGTGGTGGGCAAGAGGGAGAACATTTAAGACATGTAGCCAGACTAACAATGGAAGAACTACAAAAGCCAGATAATATAATTCAAAGTCTGGCAAAGACAGGCCAGCAGTGTCTTTGGCGTAAGTTAGAGTTGCATATTTCAACCACTGTTTCCTACCATTCCAAATAAATTTAGAAAGAGGAGACTTAATATTGTGCCAGTAATGTAAGGGAAGTGAGAGTGGAATCATGGCACTAACAAAATTCCAATTGGGAACAGTATTCATTTTGATTGCAGCAATCCAAGCAGGAAGGGACAGAAAAAGTTAGGACCAGGAGAAGAGAGATTTTTCGATTTGATTCAAAATATGGAGATAGTATGAAGTAACCATTTTGTTCAGTGATGGATATACATGTATCCCCAAATACAGTATCTGAACTGATTAGATATGGGAATGTTAGCAGGAATACTATTAATAGGTGTGACTGTGCAGGTTGGCTTCTGGTTACCGGCTCCTTCTGGGAGCCTCTTGAACCTGCAATTATAAATAACATTATGAGCCAGGCAGGTGCCAGGTAGGTGCAAAACTGACAAAGTGCTTTTATTACAATTCAAAAACAAACTGTCAGTGCTCAAAGAGCAGTGTAGTTAAATCTTCTATAAATAATCCAAGTTGTTCAATTAGGTTGAAATCCAATAAATAAATCCTTTTTTGTCTCCCTTCCATGTTGTGCAGGCTCCTTTTGATCTGTCCTCTCTAATTGGGTGCAGGTGTGACAAGCTGCTCCACCCAAGATACAATTGAGGCACCTGACCAATCTAGCCGCCTCTGCACGTGTATGAGGCACAATTGGCCAAGCACCCAATTAACTATTGAGTGAAACGTGTTTGGACACACCCACACTCAATTCTGACCCTGCACACACCCATCCCAATAGGATATTTAGAACTGAGTTGGCACGATGCAGATTTTCCCAAAATTATTAAACAAATTTAAGACATCAGTAATATCCATTGGAGCACTATTCAAGAGTAAAATGGTATCATCTACATATAAAGAGATGGCATGAGGGGAGCCTCTGATGCAAATATTAAAGATTTCACCATAACTATAGACAGCTATAGGCAGGGTTCAAGAGATAATGCAAATAAAAGTGGAGAGATAAACAACCCTGACGAGATCCCCTTGCTATAGGGAGAGAATAAAAGATTAAATAATTTATATGTACTACAGCTGAAGGAAAGGAATGGAGTGTTTTAATCATATTAATAAAGCCATTTCCAAAACCCATGTGATACAGGACTGACCATAGATATTTCCAATTTAGCCAGTTAAAAGCTTTCTCAGCATCTAAAGACAAAGGAGCAACAGGAGATTTTAAATTAGGAGCAGATTCAATGATGGAGCAATCAGTGTAAATTATATGAAGACATGTGAGGCATAATGAAGCCAATTTGATCTGGGTGAACTTATGAATAACCTTTTCAAGGATAATATGTAAAATTTATGCTAATAATATGATATCTGTATTGATAAGAGAGAGGGGTCTATAATTATGACATAATTTAGGGCCCCTGTTCTATTTATGCAGTAAAGTAATTGCTGCCATGTTCAGGCAAGGATGGAGCTTTTAAATGGACCAATTAACGGAAGACTGAAGCATTTGAGGTAAAGGTTCAGATAACTGATCCCAAAAAAGCTAAAATTAGATCTGGTGGAAACCCATCGATACCAGGTGCTTTGACTTTATTTATGTCAGATAGTGCTAGATGTAACTTATTAAGAGAAAATGGGGCATCCAGTAATGAGCCATCTTATTCTGATATGCTAGGGATATCAAGGTTAGATAAGAAATGCTTAATTTCTTCATTGGTTGAGATATTATCAGAGGAAACTAATTTAGAGTCATAGGACAGTAATTCTGAGTTAATTCCTTTAGGACAAGGTATAATATTATTTCCTCTACTTGTCTTAATAATCAGTGAACAAAGCCATTCTGGTAACTGGTCTTGACAATCTGCCATCTTGGAAGTCTCCCTCGCCTTCTTTGGTGACATAACAATTGAAATAACCGCTCTTCCTCACTAATGTGATGTCTTCAATATAATCTGTACCGTTCTTGGAGAATCTTTGCTAATGGTACTGCTGTTCATATGGTAGATTGGGCATGGCATTTAAGGATAAAATAGCTGTTGATGGTGGAGTGCAAGGACTAGGCAGCCATATCTCCCAGAGATCATGAGAGTTCCACTATTTCACTTTAGTTTTTGTCATAAATTTCAATTTACTAAGCATGAGATGTATCTGCTAATTGATTCTTTCTTTATTGTTTACTTCGCTTTATGTATTGTAAACCTTGGAAAATTTTGGCAAGCTTTTACAGATTCATGCACACTTGTTCAATATATTTTGTTCTTTGATTAAAATATTTGCCGGTGTTTCCTTTTCCTTCAGTTGAAAACCAGTTCCTTGAACAGGCAATCTGTAAAATCATAGTTTAAAAAAAAAAAACCTTCAGCACCCACATTGAGCAACTTTTGTTAACAGTACGGCTTTAACTTTGTATTTGGATGGTTGTCTGATAATGCTGTGCTATGTCGTGGACGATAATATAACAACAACAAAAGGATGAGGTTATAGTAAAATTGTATCATTTTAGGCCAGCAGTCTATAAGGCTTCAACAACTGGTCGATATAATTGATAAGAACTCATAATGAAAATAGTTGCTCACAAATGTTGTTATCAATTAGTTGCTATGTTATATATTATGTACATGGCTTTACTGGACAAGAGTCACGGTAATCACATTTTGAGTTATGGTGGAGACAGAGGAAAGACTCAATAAATACAAAAGTGTAGAGTCATTTCAACTAATAGCAAATCTGTGTGTTGCAAGATCTGTAAAATTAGTGCTTTCATTATGGGAGCACAACTGTGTTATGAGAGCAACTTAAAACACATGAGAATAATGGAGATCCCTTTCTCACTCACACTGGGATATAACACAGCAGCACTCTGGATGTTTTTTCCATCATTTCTTCTGGCAGCTCAGAATCTTTATCTGAATCTGAGGCATTAACAACATGCAAAACTTCTTTTGTAGGGTATTTCTTTTGAAATTAGAAACAGCTAGTATTTTGTACCATACTATAAAAAAACTAAAAGCAGTCTTTGAAATAAAAAATGAAAGAAGGAAACCTTTGTCAACACTTGTCAAATAAGGAAGACGTCTGAAATGATTAACAGTCTGGAAAGTGTTCCAAGCTAGATGTTGCAATTAATAACAGCACTTATTGTTATGCACTTTTTTGGTAAATTTAATTTTAGAGCACACCTGTAATATTTTTAAGAAGGAGATTATTCTGCATGGAATAAATCTGTTTTTTTTCTGAATGAAATTCTAACCCTTTCATACAAATGTTACGTTAAGAAAATAATCACCTGAAATTTATCTGTCAACTATTCAATTACCAAAATAAATGTTGCAGCTATAGTGCCGTGTATTGTGACACTAGAACAGTAGTAACGTAACCATGACCCAGAGATGACAAATGTAATTATTTTTTCCTTTTTTAGTTCAGGAAAAACTGGCACTGTTACTTAAAGGTTTCAGTGATGGTATAAGAAACAACTTATGGTAGAAGAAACAACTAACACTGCATTTTGGTGCATAGTTCCTTTCAAATACAAAATCATGCACTAGTTACTTTTTGTTTATTTTTTTTCTTTAAAAGGTAAAACTGTACAATATTGCCTATGGCAAACCTGATGAGCTTGAAATGAAAGATTTTTTGAATGAGACGAGAGATGTAATGGTCACATATAAGGTAAGTAAGTTTTACTATAATATTCCTTTACCAGTTAACGGCGCACTGCACAATAACGTGCAGTGAATACACTTGACTTGGGCACTCCTAGTTTTCAGACTCTTTCTCTGTATGTTTAGCATTCGTCTGCTCAGAGGTTGATGCTTCCTGAGCAGCTCTTCTTTTCTCCACCCTAGCAGCCCGGTGCTTCTCTTCTTCCGTCGGGATCTTTTTGCACTAAAACTGATTAAGTCAGTGTTTGTGTTGCAATTACTTAGTATGTTTTCTTTCATTTTTCACTTAAGCTGACACTTAAATCATTCTTGAGGCAGATTGAACACTTAAGATATGAAGAGATAGGGGAAGTGACAGCGAAGGTGGTAGGGAATGAGAACGGCACACGTATGCATACGCTGCACAGCCACGCCACTGGCCCCTGCCGATATTTGACTTTACAATAAAATAAAATAAAAAGAGGAATAACCTTGGAGGTCAATCATCACCCCGAAAGCGGATAGTAGACGTCATGTAGTGTATGTGTACCAAATTTCAGGTCAATAGTTAAAACGGTTTGCGAGCTACAGGTGAATAAAACTCCTGGACAGACAAACGAACAGCCATGGTAGCATATTATATAGAAAAATCCTACATTTTACATAAAATGTTAACTGATTACTAAGAACTTATATCATCATTATTTCTAGTTGGTTGGTAGGTCTCAGATGCCTTCTTCATTATTTGTTCAGTCTATTCACTTAACGGCAGTCTTTGGTTCCTGTCTTTTTATATTACTTTTTTTTTGTTTTCCTAATAGAGTTTTAATATGTAACCTGTCCTTTATTATTTTACTAACTAGATTTTCAGTATTTATTCAACATATAGTATTGAGACTTACATCTCTCTATATTTCTCAGTTTCTCTTACATTTATTGTTATGTTTTTGATCTTTAAAATGCAAATTTCGTGATTGCAGTGTCTTACAGGTCTTTGAGTATGTGTTCTGTGTTCAACCCATATCACTGAATTAAATTTGCACTTTCTCCACGTCTATATAGGTTTTCCCCAGGATTCCTTTCACATCCCAAAGAAGTATATATATGTTTATTTCATTAACTTTACTAGTGTATATATCTGTGTATAATACTGTGGGTGTCCAGGGCAGTGTTAGAATAAATCAGGGGCCCAGATCAAAAAGATTCTATCCAATGTTATGTCTTTAATTTACTTTTGATCGTTTGCTGATTTTTCCTCTCCTGCCTTTGCACAGCTGTCATTCACAAACAGGACCAATTCATTATACTACTAGTTAATGCAAAACCTGCTACAAACATGAACTGTACTGCAAAACCTAATGAGCTGTTGCTCACAGAAGCACTAGTGCTTCTGGTAATATTGTGAAGGGCAGCAAAACATTTTAAATAATTTGCTTTTATGGCTTTGATCAGTAAATGTCACTGTCTTGTTTGGGCATCTGGAGAAGATTTACAATAAACCAAGAGAATTAGTGAAAAATTGAGAACTTTATTAATGAACAAATGAAAAATATTATTTATGCCTCCCTCACCTCTTTTATGTACAGATGCCTGAATGAGATAAGCCTTAATCCAACACTCTTCAGCATTACCATAATTATTTAAATAAACTGAACACTGCAAAGCTACTGTTAGTATATACACATGCCCTGCCATACACAGGGTTTTGACATACAGTACTGTTGGGATGGAGTTCCTTAATTCAAAGCCAATTGTTGCTTTTGAAGCAATTATTTTTGAAGGAACATTTTGTGCTTCATTTTAATTGCTTGTTAAGATTACAAACATTTAACTGCATCATTTAGAATTAAACAACTTGACAAACTAGTTTAAATTCCTTAAATAGCCAGCAGTTCAACATCTAATACAGTGGTTCACAAGTTCAGTTCAGAGGACTTACTGTGGCTGCAGGTTTTCATTTAAACCAATTTCTGCTTTTAACTGTACTCTTCCCATAATAAAACTAGCTGTTCTTTCTCAATTTATGTGTTTTGTTTTCAGTTTAAAAATTATGAAACTGGGTTTGCTTAATTCTTTTTGGAATGTAACAAGCAATTATGTTGTGGACCACTGGGGCGCATACAGCCACCCTAACCCAACACAGACTGTCAGAGACACAAGTGCAGCACACAACACACTTTTATTCAAGACTGGGGAAGTACTTTTCTTCATACCCTAGAGCACAGAACAGACCACCAAAGTGCACAGTTCATAGTCCTTTTCTGTCTCTCTTCTTTTTCTTGCATTCTTCCACCTCTATTCCTCCCTCAAGCTTTATCCTCTTCCTCCTGACTCTGGCTCTCAGAGTAGTGGCTGCTAGCTCCTTTTAAAAGGCACCCGGAGGTGCTTCAGGTGCTCGTTCACCTACTTCCAGCAGCACTTCTGGGTGTGGCGGAAGTGCTGCAAAAAAAGGCCCGGCATTTCTCTAGGTACCCCCTGACAGTGGCCACGGGTCCCAGCAGGGTTGAGCTTCCATGTTCCAAACCCGTGGCACTACTGCACACCAGGGGTTTCTGCCATCTAGTGCACTGGGGAAGGTAATGGTCTGGATATACTCTATCCCCCGGACCTTCCATTATAGGGATGCCCTGGCTGTCCGCCGCTATATATATATATATATATATATATATACAGTATATATACTGTGTATATATATCTATACTAATAAAAGGCAAAGCCCTCACTCACTTACTGACTGACTGACTGACTGACTGACTCATCACTAATTCTCCAACTTCCCGTGTAGGTAGAAGGAATTTTGGCAGGCTCATTCCTTACAGCTTCCTTACAAAAGTTGGGCAGGTTTCATTTCGAAATTCTACGCGTAATGGTCATAACTGGAAGGTATTTTTCTCCATTTACTGTAATGGAGTTGAGCTTGACCGTCGTGGGGGCGGAGTTTCGTGTGACATCATCACGCCGCCCACGTAATCACGTGAACTGACTGTCAACGCACTATGTAGAAAACCAGGAAGAGCTCCAAAATACGCTGAACAAAACATGCATTATATAATTGAGAAGGCAGCGAAACAATAAGAAGCGAGCGAGTGACATATACTACCATATTCATCATTGCAGCTACTTCGGAAACAAAACAAGGTATAAACCTAAACTTTAAATTAAGTTAATAGACAGGCTGCCGCTGGCGTTTTTAATGCCCACGGGTAATGCGGGATACAAGTTTAATGAGAGAACGCAGGATATAAACGAGAGTTTTGATCACTTTGTAACTAAGTTAAAATTGCAGGTGAAGGGGTGTGCTTATGCAAATTCCGAGAGACTGTGTTTGTGGGGGATTGACAGTTAAGGCGGGTGGAGGAGTCACGTCATCATATCCCCTCCCATTTACCTCATTTCGCTCTGAGCTGAGCTCCGCGGCTAACGCCGTCTTCCGAAGCAACTTCGTCACACTGCCACGTAAAGTCAAAACTTAAATATATAAAGTCAGCGTCGGAATATATAAAGTCAGCGTCGGAATATATAAACTCAGCGCTGGAATATATAAAGTCAGCGTCGGAATATATTGTCACGCTTGGGTCACAGATTTGCACAGAGACACAGGAGGTCGTAGAAACAAGAAGGATTTTTATTCAAACACTGCAAACACATGAGCTTAAACGTGCTCCATGACAATTCAGAGATGACAGTTCCGCTAGGAGCAGTGAGAGAGAGCGATAAAAGCAAGCAAACAATCAATTTTCAACTGACAGGCGCTGCACAAGGCTTTTAAGTTAGCGGGGCAGCGAAACAATAAGAAGCGAGCGAGTGACATACTACCATATTCATCAGTACAGCTACTTCGGAAACAAAGCAAGGTATAAACCTAAACTTTAAATTAACTTAATAGACAGGCTGCCGCTGGCGTTTTGCATGCACACGGGTAATGCGGGATACAAGTTTAATGAGAGGACGCAGGATATAAACGAGAGTTTTGTCACTTTGTAACTAAGTTAAAATTGCAGGTGAAGGGGTGTGCTTATGCAAATTCCGAGAGACTGTGTTTGTGGGGGATTGACAGTTAAGGCGGGTGGGGGAGTCACGTCATCATCTCCCCTCCCATTTACCTCATTTCGCACTGAGCTGAGCTCCGCGGCTAATGCCGTCTTCCGAAGCAACTTCGTCACACTGCCACCAAATACAAAGAAATCCACAAGTTAATACACACGCTGTCTCTAGACTTTCTCCACACTGAATCCTCCAGGCACTACTTACAAAAGGTTACATTGACAATCGTGTTACGTTATTTTTAAAATGTTTAATTTTCTTACCACAAGCACAGCTGAGAAGCTTCGATGCATGTGCTCCATAACGTGTTAAAAAATAATGCATTTAATCACACTTTGCATTACAATCAAAGGGGAAGTTTTGTCAATGCATGATTTCCTGGTACACTGATTACATTGATCAGCGCATCCCAATTCATTTTAGCCTCGCACCACCTTGGTTTGAGAAGAAGTATGAAAAAATATGAGGTTAACACACAAAAACAGATCACCAATTCAAGCTTTATGAATAATCGATTCGCCATCAATAATTGTTTTGGTAAAGCCATACTCAGTGTAATCCTCCTTCCATTTTATAATTTTTCCGCCACTAGCCATGATTAAATGAACGGTAAAAAAGTAAGAGCGAAGCGAGGGTGACTTATTTAGGCAGGCATATATATGACAGCAACACTCATGACAATCATGTTA
>JANRMT010062808.1:24618221-24645285 GCA_026402145.1 Polypterus bichir lapradei | reverse complement strand
TTTTTTTTTTAACACTGTCTTCCTTTAGCGGGACATTCACTTTTTCCACCGTGTGCTTTGTTTCTGCAGTAGCTGCAGTTATGAATAATATGCTTGTATGTATCAGACGCTTCATATTTTTTTGCTGCCTTTTCAATTGTGTAATTCGGTTTTTGTTCAGCGCTCTTTGGAACTGTTGCTTTTTGTCTGTGCACTGCGTCAGTTCACGTGAGCCGCTCGGTGTACATGCATCGAAGTTTCCCAGCTGTGCTGGTGCCATGTCGTGCTATGTCCATGGCTGTATCTAATGTTACCTAAGTCCCGGCACTTAAAACTTTCTCTCGCAGTTTCGCTGAGTTTGTGCCAAACACCACCCTGACCATCTCATCTTCCTCTGCATAAGCACAGTCCTTCACCCGTGAATATTTACCCGTGGCAGTGTTTCTATTGGATTGCCGCTGACGGACGGCCTTATATGGGCAAGCACTAAATTACAAACGCTAGCGGCAGCCTGTCTATGAACTTAATTTAAAGTTTAGGTTTACATCGTGCTTTCTTTCCGAAGTAGCAGCACTCATGAATATGGTAGTATATGTCACTCGCTCGCTTCTTATTGTTTCGCTGCCTTCTCAATTATATAATGCATGTTTTCTTCAGCGCTTTTTGGGCCTCTTCCTGGTTTTCTACCTAATGCGTGATTACGTGGGAGGCGTGATGATGTCACACGAAACTCCGGCCCCACGGGTTTCACGCTCATCTCCATTACAGTAAATGGAGAAAAACAGCTTCCAGTTATGACCATTACGCGTAGAATTTCGAAATGAAACCTGCCCAACTTTTGTAAGGAAGCTGTAAGGAATAAGCCTGCCAAATTTCAGCCTTCTACCTACACGGGAAGTTGGAGAATTAGTGATCAGTCAGTCAGTCAGTCAGTCAGTCAGTGAGTGAGTGAGTGAGGGCTTTGCCGTTTATTAGTATAGATATCCATATATATATCTATCTATATATAGACGCATGAGTCACTGTCTTGCACCCCAAAACATGAGGCTGAGTTTCAGTACTTTAGCAAAATCAGCTTTATTCAGCTTGAATAAGGAACAGTACAGTTATCTATTGTAGCAGGATCTACTACTCTTAAACACAGACACAGCAGTCGGGCAGGGTCGTGGCCAGGTTAGTGGCCAAATAATACTGTTCCCTGCATTTATAATGTTCCTTGCATCACCCATCGACAACAGGCGCTTATAGCACTACCGCGTTTGGCTTGGATTTGCTTCCACAGCAAGCTGCTGCAGCGCTGTGAGTCTGAGGTTGCCCCAGCAACGGATAAGTAGTCTTCCACAGATGCGGTGCTTGGTTTTTGGCATGTCGTCCCGCTGGGGGATGTTCCAAGGTGGGAACATCAACAGCAAAAGCCTGGAAACTAATAGACCATTGAGTGAGCCAGGTGTTCGTATCCTTCTGTTTGTACAGCCATTGCAGGAGGGCGTGGTCAGTCACATGGGTAAACCGTCATTCCCAGAGATAGTAACAGAGGGCTTCCACCACCAACTTAATTGCCAAGCACTCCTTTTCAATAGTCGAATAATTATGATTCCTGGGTATCCGCTTTCTGCTGAGAAACATGAGGGGGTGTTCTTGCCCCTCAAAACATTGTGAGAGCACCGCTCCTAAACCGAAAGCTCTAGCATCTGTTTGCAGAAAAATTTCCTTCGAAATGTCTGTATTGCGCAGAACCAGGAACGATGATAAAGAGGCTTTTAGGTCCAATGAAAGTTATCTCATAGGTGTCGGTCCAGACAACACTACGATTCTTTCTGTCCTTTGTCAAGTCAGTGAGGGGACAGCACGATGTGCAGAATTGGGGATGAACCACATGTGAGCCCAAGGAAGGCATGAATCTGCCTGTGTTTTGGGACTGGGATACGCAAGCACCTCCCCCACCTTGTTCATTTGAGGACTGAACAAACCCTTCCCCATGGAATATCACAGGAAATGGTTTTCCGACATACCCAGCTGCAAAATGTCAAGCACCGCCCGAAGGCGGATGAGATGAGATTCCCATTCGTTACTGACAATGACCACATTGTCAAGATAGGCACCCGCGTACACAGAATGGGGACACAGGATCTGGTACATCATTTGCTGAAAGGTTAATGGTGCACCATGGAGACCAAAAGGGAACACCGCAAATTCAACCAATCTGTCCCTAGTGGCGAACGCAGTCTTCTCGCAACTAGACTCCTCCAAGGGGACCTGCTAATAACCCTTCGTGAGTTCTAGGTTGGAGATATATGAAGCGTGTCTGAGCTTTTCCAACAGCCCGTCGACACGCAGCAATGGGTATGCGTCAAACTTGGAAATCTTATTCAATTGCCTAAAATCAATACAGAACTGAACTGAACCACCTGGCTTTGAGAAGAGTACAATTAGACTTCACCATTTGCTTTTGCTCGGCCAAATAATGCCCAATTGGAACATCTGTCGGACTTCCTCATGTGTCACTTTCCTTGTCGCCACCGGTAGGCGATACGGGGGCATCTGTATAGTAACACCGGGAGGAGTGACAATCTTATATTCTGCAATTGTCGTCTGGCCAGGTGCTGCCGATCAGTGATAGCAATTTCATTTTCTGGGTGTCAGTTAAATCATCCCCAATGGCAAACTCGTTCTGGGGGACGGCTTTGGCTGTGACCAGGACTTCGTGATGGTCATGCCACCCCTTTAAAAGATTAATATGTAAAATTTGTTTGAGTTTCCACCGCCTGGGAACTATGACTTTATAATTCACTGGGGACATATGCTCTTCTATCTTTGCTGGCCCTTGCCATTCGGCCCAAAATTTTTGTGGATCAGACAGGATAAACATCAGCACATGATCCCTCTTATTAAACTCGCTGTGTTTACCCGTTTTGTCATAATTATATTTTTGTGACTCCTGCTTGCACTACTGATATTCTACTGCAATAGAGAACAATCTGGCAAACTGCTCTTGCAGCGAAACAACTCGGTTGACAAACTTCCCCCCATTGTTGTCTCGTGAGTCCCCGTCCATTCTTCCTGAAAAATGTCCAAGACCCTGTGTGGTCAGTAGCCAAATAGTTTGAAAGGGCTCATCCCAATGGACGCTTGTGGGGCCTCCCAGACAGCAAACAGGAGGAAAGGCACTACTGTATCCCAGGAGGTTGGATAGTCATGGACCACCCGCCAAATCATCTGTTTTAAGTTTTTTTTAAATCGTTCAGTCAGGCCATTCGTCTGCGAATGATAAACTGTGGAGTGTAACTGCTTAATTCCAAAACTTTCGCATAGCTGCTTCATGATGCGAGACATAAAGGGTGTGTTCTGATCAGTGAGAATCTTGCGAGGGATACCAATATGTGTGAACATATCCAAGAGTGCTTTTGCAATAATCCGTGTGTCCGCCCGCCACAGCATGGCTATTTCTTGGTATCTTTTGACTTAATTGATTAACACACACATATACTGAAAGCTGTTTTTACTCCTGGGAAGCGGGCCAACAATATCTAATCCCACCCTCTCAAAGAGGACGTCTAAAATAGGCATCGGCACAAGGCATTCCAAACCTTAAAGTTCTTCCTTAAAATTTCAGAGGGAGTACTATAGACTCGTATGTTTTAATGACCCCATGGACGGAGCGGATGTTCACTTTGTCTGAGGTCTTATAAGGGGTCTGCTGGAGCAAGTCATGGTGGAGTACGCAGAGGTCACTACCAGAGTCCAACAGTGCAGAGAATTCCCATCCAGCCAACATAATAAAGACCTTAAAATTGTCCTCCTTTAACAATTCGGGGGAAACTTGCAAGCCACATATCTGGGCCAGACTGATAGCCATTGTTTGTGCAGGTGGGAGGTGGCACTCCCGAGCCAGATGTCTCAGTCGATCACAGCAAAAGCAGCTGTGTTCAGTCCACACTATGGTGTTCACACTATGGCATCTTCCACCTGTGGTGCCGGTGACCCTGAAAGTCTATGCTGGCTGGATCGAAATTGGGGTCAAGCCTGGGTAGCCCCATTATTTCCAGGTGGCTTGTGCACCCTCTAGTCTATGGGTCAGATCCAGCAGCGAGTGGACATTGTTCCATAGCATTAGCAAAGTGGCATGGTGTCCCTGAGGCAGTTGCTTACCACACAGTAAAATAAATACTTTAGATCTGATCAAGAGAAAAGGAAGGTTTTAAAAGACTGATTAAATCCTGTCATGACCTGTGATGCGAATTGCCCAGTTGCAATTACTTTGCAAGAGAAGTGCTGCCTAACATGTACATTCAAGTCATACGTACCCTCACCAACCTGTTCGCTAAATTAAAACATTTCGCATTGACAGCTGATATGTGGTCAAGCCACTCCTGCAAGCCATATTTATGAGTGACTATTCATTTCATTGAAGAATGGGAGATTAAACGTGTGCGTCAGCAAACATGCTATATCCCTGACCACACTGGAGAGCACATAGCTGAAGCTCTGCAAGATACTCTCGCAGACTGAAAGCTTGATGAAAAGAGGCTCCTTTTTGTTACAATCGACAATGGTAGCAATGTTATCAAAGTGGTGCAATTGCTGAAGTGGCAAAGAATGCTGTGCTTTAGGCATTGACTTCATCTGGTAATTGGGAAGTTCAAGTTTTAAAAAATTCAAAGACAAATTTAAGCAGTATAAGTGAGTTTTAAACTGCTTTCCTTTACATGTTAGTTATGTCATTTAAACACATTATTTCACAAAGTGAAGTTTAAATTAGCTACAGCATAAAATGTAAAATGCCGTTGGGCTAGACCCTAATTTTAGAAATGAAGTGTGTTTTACAGATTTATTTGTAAAAAAAAAAAATCTATGCAATTTAAAACTGTAACAATTTTTTAACACGTCTAATGTACAGTACAGTTTGTTAACTTATGTATTTATTTATATTGTTATTATAATATTTATTTTAGATTTATTATTATTTTAACTATAATGTAGGCTGAATTTTCATACAATTTCAAATTCATTTTCAGAACCCTTAGACCTGCCATTTTCTGCATACATTTAAATGTTTTATTTACATTTACACACTGTTCTTTACCTGAAAGCATATACAGTACCTCTTTTAGGTGCGGTGGACCTGTAAGTTAAAATATATATTCATTTGTTATGTATTTCAGCTTTTATTTTGATAAATAAATAAATTCTTGTGATATCTTGGTGTGGCTTTGGTTAACAACTTAAAGTTTTATTCATGTCATAAAAATATCTAGATATAAATGTATATTTTAACTGCTCAAAAAAATTAAAGGAACACTTTGAAAGCACATAAGAGCTCAATGGGAAAGAAAAAAATCCTGCTGGATATCTATACTGATATGGACTGGGTAATGTGTTAGGAATGAAAGGATGCCACATCGTTTGATGGAAATGAAAATGATCAACCTGCAGAGGGCTGAATTCAAAGACACCACGAAAATCAAAGTGAAAAAATGATGCGGCAGGCCAGTCCATTTTGCCGAAATTTCATTGCAGCAACTCAAAATTGTACTCAGTAGTTTGTATGGCCGCCACGTGCTTGTATGCATGCCTAACAACATCGGGGCATGCTCATAATGAGACAACAGATGGTGTCCTGGGGGATCCGCTCACAGATCTGGACCAGGGCATCACTGAGCTCCTGGACAGTCTGAGGTGCAACCTGACGGCATTGAATGGACCAGAACATAATGACCCAGAGGTGTTCTATTGGATTTAGGTCAGGCGAGCGTGGGGGACAGTCAATGGTATCAATTCCTTCATCCTCCATCAACTGCCTGCATACTAACGCCAGATGAGGCCGGGCATTGTCGTGCACCATGAGGAACCCAGGACCCACTGCACCAGCATAGGGTCTGACAGTGGGTCCAAGGATTTCATCCTGATACCTAAAGGCAGTCAAGGTGCCGTTGTCTAGCCTGTAGAGGTCTGTGCATCCTTCCATGGATATGCCTCCCCAGACCATCACTGACCCACCACCAAAACGTTTGTGTTGAACAATGTTACAGGCAGCATAACATTCTCCACGGCTTCTACAGACCCTTTCACCTCTGTCACATGTGCTCAGGGTGAACATGCTCTCATCTTTGAAAAGCACATGGCACCAGTGGTGGACCTGCCAATTTTGGTATTCTGTGGCAAATGCCAATCGAGCTCCACGGTGCCGGGCAGTGAGCACAGAGCTCACTAGAGGACATTGGGCCCTCAGTCCACCCTCCTGAAGTCTGTTTCTGATTGTTTGGCCAGAGACATTCACACCAGTGGCCTACTGGAGGTAATTTTGTAGGGCTCTGGCAGTGCTCGTTTTGATCCTCCGTGCCCAAAGGAGCAGATGCTGGTCCTACTAATGGGTTAAGGTCCTTCAACAGCCCTGTCCAGCTCTCCTAGAGTAACTACCTGTCTCCAGGAATCTCCATCATGCCATTGAGACTGTACTGGGAGACACCGCAAACCTTCTGGGAATGGCACATATTGATGTGCCATCCTGGAGAAGTTGGGACTACCTGTGCAACCTCTGTAGGGTCCAGGTATCGCCTCATGCTACCAGTAGTGGCACTGACTGTAGCCAAATACAAAACTAGTGAAAAAACAGTCTGAAAGATGAGAAAGGAAAAAATGTCAGTGGCCTCCAACTGTTAAACCAATCCTGTTTTGGGGGTCATCTCACTGTTACCCCTCTAGTGCACCTGTTCTTAATTTCATTAACACCAAAGCAGCTGAATATGATTAACAACCCCCTTTGCTACTTAACTGACCAGATCAATAGCCCAGAAGTTTCATTGACTTGATGCTATACTCTGATTAAAAAGTGTTCCTTTCATTTTTTTTGAGCAGTATATATCAAGATATTTTGTCTATATATCGCCCAGCCCTAATATAGAAGAAAGTCTTTGAGTTTCCATATAAATTAGATTGAGAAAATGTACAGACCCCTTCACTTTCTGTAAACTTTATTATTTTCTAGATTTAATTTTAAGTGGATACATTTGCAATGTTTAGCCATCAAACTACACTCAGCAACCCATAATGACAAAGTGACAAAATGTTTTTAGAATGGTGTGCAAATTTATTGAAAGTCAAAAATTGTAATCTCTCATGTATGTAAATAGTCAAGATCATTTTCTGTGGCACTTTGCTTTCATTTTTCTTGAGAAGAGTTTAGAACTTGATTGAAGTACACCTGTGACAAATTGAATTGATTGGACATGTGTATATAAGGTTCCAAAATTTGCAGTGCATTTCAGTATCAAAACTATGCCATGAAGTCCAAGATTTTTTAAATATTTAATTTGAACTGAATGCTTTTATTTAGGTACATGGGCAAGAAAAAAATGCCATTTGATGAGAAGAAACTAATACAGCTTTTTGAGAGGAGCTTAGTTGATTGTCTTAAAGAAAAACTCCTTAAATATGCTTATTCAGAAAAAATAACAATTGGAAATGCTAAAGAAATGGTAAGTTGTAATGTGCTTACATTTTATTTGTGTGCATGTATTTTAATTAAAGAAAAGCTTATACTGCGGTGGGCTGGCGCCCTGCCCGGGGTTTGTTTCCTGCCATGCGCCCTGTGTTGGCTGGGACTGGCTCCAGCAGACCCCCGTGACCCTGTAGTTAGGATATAGCGGGTTGGATGATGGATGGATAATGGATAGATGGATGGAAAAGCTTATAAATATCCCATTAATGTACCATTTGTAGTTAAATTTACATATTTCAAATATTAGTGACATTACAATGCTTTAAAAGAATAAATCACCTCAAAGATGATTTTTTTAACAAGTTACTTAATTTGTGTAATTTGTAGTGATGGCCGAGAAAAAAATGTAATCTTGTTTATAAAGGCAGAACAGAGATAACAAAGTTTCTTATGGAATTACCATGTTGGATAATTGCGAACAATATCAAAAACATCCAAGAAAAATCTCTAATGTAGAATGTATTTTAAATCTCATAAGTTAGCAAAACTGAAATCTATGCCATTGGCATGGCTGTGAAATTCATTATATTAAATAAGTCTCTGTTGAAAATCAGTTAATTTCTTTGTTTACATTTTTAGGTAACAAAGCAAATATCTGGAGTTGTTGAAAATGCTGCCGTATATTTTGAATGGAACATTGAGAAAAAACTTCACGATCAAAGGTACTGTAATTTAGTGACAATAAATGGTTGCTATTTTCTGATGGTTTGTTTCATTGTCATCATCACCCACTCCCACCCCTTCCACCACCAAGTCAGCAAAATAAATTTCAGAACACTGGTAAAAATTAAACATGTGTTTTTGTGTTTTTTGTCCTTGACAAAGACTGCTTTTTGTTTTATTTCATTTCTTTGATACAGCTTGGATTTTAGATTGGATTGTCGTTAAATGTTATAAGAGGTCAAGCTAAATGACACCTTTTATTGGCTAAAAAGATTACAATATGCAAGTTTTTTTGAGGCAACTCAGGCCCCTCCTTCAGACAAGATGTTAAATATTACAGAGAGCGAGAAAAAAACAGACTTTAAAAGAAAAGTTGTGTGAGATTTGCATTCTACGCTTTTTTAATTTTACAGAGAACTGTATTAAAAAAACAGTAGTGATTTGATACAGAATGTTACAAACATTTGAAGTATAATCAACATCGGTATTCATCTCCTGAGAATTAAATCAAGCATAGTGTATATCTGTGGTTTTGGGTTGGCCCAGTAATATTAAAAATAAAGTATGTGAGGCCCTACTGTTTCTGTTTTTTCTATATATCGTATATACTCGCAGATAAATCGGGACTTGATTTTATCATATAATGTCTGGTATTTTATAATGTCGGTCGTATAAGTCGAATGTGGAAAACTCACGCTATTGCTCCAAGAGATTATGATATGCTAACGCCCACCTGAGAGAGTAACCACGGAGCACACTGCCTTTTGTTTCTATGTGGGTGCGGCAATGCGCTGTATCAGCGTTTGCTCCTAACCTCTCTCTCTCTCTCTCTCTCTCTCTCTCTCTCTCTCTCTCTCTCTCTCTCTCTCTCTGTTGCGCCTACGGAACCACATGGTAATACCTGAACTATTCTGAAGCAACGTTTGCACTGATTTGTGTTTTTTGTATCTCAAACCTTCATGCACCTTTATCATAAGAGCCTTCCTTATCTACGGTGGAGCATTAGTTCAGAAGAAAATATGAAGCTGGTTTTAAATTAAACATCGTTGAATTAGCAAAAAAAATTGGTAATTGCGCTGCTGCAACAAAATTCGGTGTGTCTGAGAAACTGATGCGAGATTGGAGGAGGCAAGAAGATGTAAAAAAAAAAAAAATTAAGTGTTGCATTTTTGAACGGACATATAAGTCGGGGTCTGATTTTATGATCGATTTTTTGGTTTTCAAGACCTGACTTATACGTATATACAGTGGTGTGAAAAACTATTTGCCCCCTTCCTGATTTCTTATTCTTTTGCATGTTTGTCACACAAAATGTTTCTGATCATCAAACACATGTAACCATTAGTCAAATATAACACAAGTAAACACAAAATGCAGTTTTTAAATGATGGTTTTTATTATTTAGGGAGAAAAAAAATCCAAACCTACATGGCCCTGTGTGAAAAAGTAATTGCTCCCTTGTTAAAAAATAACCTAACTGTGGTGTATCACACCTGAGTTCAGTTTCCGTAGCCACCTCCAGGCCTGATTCTGCCACACCTGTTTCAATCAAGAAATCACTTAAATTGGAGCTGCCTGACACAGAGAAGTAGACCAAAAGCACCTCAAAAGCTAGACATCATGCTAAGATCCAAAGAAAGTCAGGAACAAATGAGAACAGAAGTAATTGAGATCTATCAGTCTGGTAAAGGTTATAAAGCCATTTCTAAAGCTTTGGGACTCCAGCGAACCACAGTGAGAGCCATTATCCACAAATGGCAAAAACATGGAACAGTGGTGAACCTTCCCAGGAGTGGCCGACCGACCAAAATTACCCCAAGAGCGCAGAGACGACTCATCCGAGAGGTCACAAAAGACCCCAGGACAACGTCCAAAGAACTGCAGGCCTCACTTGCCTCAGTTAAGGTCAGTGTTCACGACTCCACCATAAGAAAGAGACTGGGCAAAAACGGCCTGCATGGCAGATTTCCAAGACACAAACCACTGTTAAGTAAAAAGAACATTAGGGCTCGTGTCAATTTTGCTAAGAAACATCTCAATGATTGCCAAGACTTTTGGGAAAATACCTTGTGGACTGATGAGACAAAAGTTGAACTTTTTGGAAGGCAAATGTCCCGTTACATCTGGCGTAAAAGGAACACAGCATTTCAGAAAAAGAACATCATACCAACAGTAAAATATGGTGGTGGTAGTGTGATGGTCTGGGGTTGTTTTGCTGCTTCAGGACCTGGAAGGCTTGCTGTGATAGATGGAACCATGAATTCTACTGTCTACCAAAAAGTCCTGAAGGAGAATGTCCGGTCATCTGTTCGTCAACTCAAGCTGAAGCGATCTTGGGTGCTGCAACAGGACAATGACCCAAAACACACCAGCAAATCCACCTCTGAATGGCTGAAGAAAAACAAAATGAAGACTTTGGAGTGGCCTAGTCAAAGTCCTGACCTGAATCCAATTGAGATGCTATGGCATGACTTTAAAAAGGCGGTTCATGCTAGAAAACCCTCAAATAAAGCTGAATTACAACAATTCTGCAAAGATGAGTGGGCCAAAATTCCTCCAGAGCGCTGTAAAAGAGTCATTGTAAGTTATCGCAAACGCTTGATTGCAGTTATTGCTGCTAAGGGTGGCCCAACCAGTTATTAGGTTCAGGGGGCAATTACTTTTTCACACAGGGCCATGTAGGTTTGGATTTTTTTTTCTCCCTAAATAATAAAAACCATCATTTAAAAACTGCATTTTGTGTTTACTTGTGTTATATTTGACTAATGGTTAAATGTGTTTGATGATCAGAAACATTTTGTGTAACAAACATGCAAAAGAATAAGAAATCAGGAAGGGGGCAAATAGTTTTTCACACCACTGTACGGTATAGTGTCTCTTAAAAACCTTCAGCATGGGAAAGGTGCTATATAAACAAAATATTATTATTATTGTTATTATTATTATTATTAATCTTTCAGCAAACTTGTTTATCCAATAAGCAGGTAGCAATTGAACCAGCATATGCCACACTACGAGCCTCTTCTTATCCTAATAGTATTGACTGCAACAACCTGGGATGCAAGGCCAGGTCATTGTCGGGGAACATCCACTAGCACCTGGCAAATTTGATTTTTGTAATGCGAGAAGAAAGCCCATCTAAACATAGAGAAAATTCAGATTCCATTCAGTGCAATACCCTAATAGAACTCTAGAAAATAGAACCTTATATCTCTAAGCCAACAACAATAACTGCAACATCACTGTACCACTGGTTTATTTATTTAGATATTTTTATGTGCTGTATGCTTATGAACAGCAAATGAGTTCACTCCCTGCATGCACATCTCATTTACAAACCACATTTGCAATTCACAAGGCAAATGGTAGGCACTAGATATCTCTGTCTTTGGCTTAGATACTTTTTGTAGTAATTGCATTACCAAGCAAAGATAGATAAAAGTTTTATTAATGCCAATGGAAACTGCAAATATCTGTAGCAGCTATCATGTGACACAGACCAATTAAAAAAAAAAATGATGATGTACTTAATGCGAGTTCTCCCACTTTCAATTTGTAAATTTAACTACTCCTACTAACAGTTTAATGGTATGGTTATTAATTTATAATGACTAGGGCTGTGATTTGATTTGATTTGATTTGAATTGAATTGATTAAAAATATAAAGAAATCCAATAAGTCCTGTTACAGAAAGCCACCAAATACTATTGTTGTCTGCCACTGACTAATATAATGAGAACTCAGAGGGTTTGGGTCTTCATACAGTATATTTTAACAACCATAGCTTACTTTGCATCATGTGCATTTGTGCTAATAGCAATATCTCATATCACTGAGTTAAGGAATTAAGATTTTACTAGAATTCTCACTGTACAGTATATTAACTGTGCATTACTACTACATACAGTATATATGAACCTCTTTCTGTTTACTCATGAAGTCCATGTGACATGATGCTACTGGTTTTTGCATTCATATTTGTGTATGAGCCTGCCTTGAGCTGAAGGCGTGCAGTTTTTAAGCAAAATACTAAACATTTGTTATATTATTTTTAATGATATATAAATACTCTTCCTTATAACACTCTGCTTTACATGTTATCCATGCCATTTATATGAGAACTTCAGCAAAAGTTTAACATATTTATTATAATTGCCACAATGTGCTGCAGCAGGTAGTATTGTTGCATCACCTCTATAGAAGCTGCAATGGATTCTTTCTCTGAGTATCTCCTCTGTTGTTTGTCTGTGGTCTGTGTACTGTAGTCGTCTTTCTACGGTTTAGGTTTTGTCTTACAAAGTAAAGTCAGTTAAGGAAGATACTGGAAGGCAACCCTTACGTGTCTTGGTATGTTTATGTATGCCTTCCACTAGTCTGATTCCATGTTTTATATTTGATGTGCAGAATTCCAAACCATCACTGAAAACTTAAAGATTTAATTCTGTAAAATTAACTTTTTATTTTTGTTGGTATAAGAATCATTTATAAAATGTTAAACCTATTGTAATATTAAAGATGAGTAATTTTGTCATTAATAAAAGAAAGTAATATGGTTGGGACCAACAATGACACTGTGGGTTTTCTTTGTTTTGTTTTGTGGATTAGAGTAACTGAAATGTTCACTTGCAAAAAAGAAAAATAAAATATTTTTAAGCTGTATTTGGAGCTGTCATGAAAGTTTTAGGATCTGTATAGTAAGTTAGTGCTTCAAGTTCATAAAACAGGGGTGTCACACAGTCATTCACTGTCTGAAATAATTCCATTGCTATGTTAATTTTCCAAACCTGCTTATTCAGTTACAGAGTCACAGGGTGCCAAAGCCCTGCACTGTCTCATTAAGTAAAAGATTGTAAATGACCATGGATGGTTCACCAGTTGAGTCCTCTGTTTTAAAGTAAATATAGTAAAATTAATGTTTTAAGAAAATACTGCAAATATAGCAATGCAAGTTTACTGAAATTTACAATATTGAATATGTTTTTGTATAACAGTTGTGCTGTTTTAATATTTTAGATGGAAAAGCTTTCTTGGCAAAGTTAATCCAAACAGTAAAACACCAAGACTACTACAGATCACAATGTCTGTTCTGAAGCCAATGCCAGAAAACCTCAGCAAAGAAAAAGAAGAAACCTTAAATGTAATAAAAAGCTTGGATAACTTGATAAAAATGGTAATTAAGTTGTTTGTATATATACATATATATGCAAGTTTGTTTTATCACTGTATGTACCCCTGTAGAACTTCCACTACCATAGGAAAGTTTATCATTTAACTCTTTTATTCCCCAAAAAATGAACAAAACGTTTTCTTGTTTGCATTTCTACTTCTGTTGTGATATTTTAACCATGGTGACATTTACAGTAATGTCCGTAAGTTTTTAGACAGTGATGCAGTGTTCGTAATTTGGACTCTGTGCACCACACCAATGGATTTGAAATGAAGCAATCAAGATATGATTGAAGTGCAGACTTGCAGTTTTAATTTAAGGCACTTAACAAAAGCATTATGAGTCATTTACAAAAGACAGCCATTCTTATACATGGTTCTCCCCATTTTCGGGGATGTGAAAAGTATTTGGAAAAACTAACATAATCATGAATATAACAGTCATTTTCAATACTTGATTAAAAATCCTTTGCAGTCAATGGCTGCCTGAAGTCTGGGAATCGTGGCCTTCTCTAATTTCTGAGTTTCCATCCTAGTTATACTTTGGCCCACCTTTACTGAAGCTGTCCTCAGGTGCTGCTTGTTTGCTAAACTTTCTGCCATCAGTTTTGTCTTCAGCAAGTGAAATGCATGTCTGATTAGGCTGAGATCAGTTGATTGACTTGGTCATTGAAGAATATTCCACTTCTTTGCATTGAAAACCACTTGGATTGCTATCACAGAATGTTTTGGCTCACTGTCCATCTGTACTGTGAAGAGTCGTCCTTTCAGTCTTGCAGCATTTGTCTGAATCTGAGCAGACAGTATAGCCCTGTATACTTCAGAAATCATCCTGCAACTTTTGTCAGCAGTCATATCATCAATAACACTAGTGACCCACTTCCATTGACATTCACACATGCCCATGCGCTAACACGACCTCCACCATGTTTCACAGATGATGTGGTATGCTACAGATCATGAGCTGTTCCTTCTCTTCACCAAACTCTTCCCTATCCATCATTCTGGTACATATTAATCTTAATTTCATTTGTCCAAAAAAAACTATTCCAAAACTGGACTGGTTTTTAAACAATATTTTCTATTTCCTATGTTTCGGGATTACTAATGGTTTGTACCTTGTGGTAAATCCTCTGTATTGTAGACTTTGGCAATGATAGGCCTACCTCCTAGAGAGGTAGGTGTTCTTGGTTTAGCTAAATGCCGTAAATAGTTTTTTCTTCCCCAAGCAAAGAATTCTGCGATTATCCAGCACAGTTGTCTGCTATGGTTGTTTAGGCTTTCTGGTGTCGCTGAGCTTACCAGTGCATTCCTTCTCTTTAACAACATATCAGATGGTTGATTTGTGCATTACTGGTGTTTCTGATATCTCTCTAAAGGGTTTGTTTTGCTTTCTCTCCCTAATGATGGCCTGTTTTTACTTGCACAGACAGCTCTTTGGACCTCATATTAAAAGTTCACAGTGACTGCTTCTAAACGACTGTTCATTCCTCTCTCCTCCAGTCTACACTCAAAAAACCTGTTGCAGCTTTAAAGCCCGTCCTCAAGAATCTCTTTTGGAGTCGGAGGTGATCCTATTATTGCCTCCAAGACAGCAGCCTAGAACTCTTTCTAGCAGATGTCACTGCATTCCTAAGCATTTTTGTTTTTTTGGCAATTAAAGGGCCAGGTTTTATAAGTTTCCTTATGAGATTATATGTCCTCTAGCAGCCAGGCAATTGTTCCTAACTGTAATGTTTCCTTTTCTGTCTTCTCTGTTTTTATTTTTAACCATAGGGCCAGACATCTCTGTTATCTAGTGTCCTAGGAGAGCATTATATACATCCATTCACTTTACGCCTTTACCACACTTGTGTTGTTGCCCCTGCATATACTATATATATATATATACTGTATATATATATATATATGTATATGTATATATATATGTATATGTATATATATATGTCTCCCTACCCCACCCC
Organism: Polypterus bichir lapradei; assembly: GCA_026402145.1. Classification (NCBI taxonomy): domain Eukaryota; kingdom Metazoa; phylum Chordata; class Cladistia; order Polypteriformes; family Polypteridae; genus Polypterus; species Polypterus bichir. The sequence goes on along the minus strand of JANRMT010062808.1, from coordinate 24,630,015 downwards.
AACTGTCTCTCCACCCCACCCCAGCCTCTGCGCTATCAGTGGGATTTTAATTGTGCTTTATTGCATCAGGGCCGTGAATATCCTTGCTTGTGGTCACCTATTTGTATTCAGGATATTCTTTACTAAGACAACGATAAAGTACCTTGTGTTACATTATTCACACTTGTTTGTAGTAATTCTTAATTTATTTTACTGTTATCAAAATTACAGTACAAATTTCAATCATTTTAACTTAAAGTTGTTGTCTGCTTACAGGCTGATGTAGCTTTAAAAGGAACCAAGAAGACTGGAGACAAATAAAAACTCGACTTTAATAAGATCATCCATTCATCTGGAAATTTTAAAACATTTTCCTAAAATTATATCTTTAAATTTTTTTTTTTTAACAGAAAAGTATGTAAGAATTATTTTTAGATATTTTAAATGTGATATGATCTAATTGATTTTTTTACATTTTTTTAACAAGTCTGTTTGGAATTATGTGTGATTATGTATTTATATAGCCTCGAGTTCTAGACAATCTGACCCTATTTTACTGTATATCTGACTTTTTATATATTTAGGGCTGGGCGATATGTCCTATAAATAATTTTACAATATTTTAAGGCTATTTTGTGATACAAAATATACACTCACTGGCCACTTTATTAGGTACACCTTGTTAATACCGGCTTGGACTTCCTTTTGCTTTCAGACCTACCGTAATTCTTCGTGGCATAGATTCAACAAGGCACAGTAAAAAATCCTCAGGGACTTTGGACCGTATTGACATGATAGGATCACTCAGATGCTGCAAATTTGTCGGCTGCACATCCGTGATGCAAATCTTCCATTCCTACAGTAAACTCATTGACATGTTCTAGAAACCAGTTTGAGATGGTCTGATCTTTGTGACATGGCATGTTATCCTGCTGAAAGTAGCCAGAAGATGAGTACACTGTGGTCATAAAGGGATGGACATGGTCAGCAACAATACCCAGATAGGCTGTGGCATTTACACAATGCTCATTTGGTACTAAGGTACCCAAAGTGCATCAAAAAAATGTCCCCCACTCCATTACATCACCACCGTCAGCCTGAACTGTTGATATAAGGCATGATGAATCCATGTTTTCATGTTGCTGACACCAAATTTGAACCCTGACATCTGAATGTTGAAGCAGAAATCAAAACTCATCAGACCAGGCAACATTTTTGCAGTCTTCTAGTGTCCAATTTTGGTTCTTAGCTGACAGGAGTGGAACCCAATGTGGTCTCCTGTTGTTGTAGCCCATCTGCTTCAAGTTTTGATGTGTTGTACATTCAGAGATGATGTTCTACATACCTCGGTTGTAATGAGTGGTTATTTGTGTTACTGTTGCGTTTCTATAAGGTCTAACCAGTCTGACCATTCTTCTCTGACCTCTGGCATCAACAAAGCATTTTCGCCCAGAGAACTTCCACTCAATGGATATTTTGCCTTTTTCAGACCCTCTCTCTGTAAACCCTAGAGACAGTTGTGCATGAAAATCACAGTAGATCAGCAGTTTCTGAAACGCACCAACAACCATGCCACTTTCAGAGTCACATAATCACCTTTCTCCCACATTCTGATGTTTAGTTTTGAAGTTTAACAGGTCATCTTGACAATGTCTACATGCCTAAATGCATTGCTGCCATGTGATTGGCTATTAGATATTTGTATTAACAAGCAGTTGAACAGGTGTACCTAAAAAAAGTGGCCGCTGAGTGTATATCTCAGTATTTTGAAATTTCCTCTAAAGTATCTCATAAATGTTTGATTTAATTTGATCCATACAATCACACCAATATGGGGATTCTTATAATCCCTGTAGGCTGCAGCATATGTCTGTATTCAGTCATTCTTGTTTATATTCATTAGTGGTTTCGATTGGAACAATTTTAAAATTGTTTGCAAAACGGGGGACTCTCATTAAATTTAACAAAACAGTATTTATTCAAGTTTGGTACATGCACACAAGAAACATTTCAAAATGACATAAATTAAAGTGCACTTTTTGTGCATGATGTCTGTGACAACAGGTCATTTCACTGTGACAGACAATTCTTCAGAAGAGTAACAGTTACATCACATTATGTTAATATGATGATAAGCCACAATGCTATAATAATGGATTGGTATTATAGAACAAGCTGTATCAGTTTTAGTCTCGCAATTTTCATAATTTTCTACTGTCCATTATCAGGACCTAACATCAAAACTGTACCTTTGAGTGATAGGCAGTTTTTATTGCTGGAAGCAATGCACAGGAACAATTCACAGGGTTTTCACTGCCTTCTGATCAACCATCCAACATCTACCCTTTCCCGTGGAGCTCTCGCTTCTGGCGTCAAGCGCCTGAAATTCCCCCAGACACGTTGCAACCTGCGCTGAAAGACAGTAACAGGCAGGGAGTTTAACTGGGGTGGTACTGGGGTGTCGCACCATAATGCAGATGCCCTATGTGGAGTGCAGGAAATGTCCCGTGGTTCAGAAGGGCAAAAGCTCGATTTTCCTGGTTGTACTTCTCTGCATACAATAAGCATCTATTGTTTTGAGCTGATCCCATGCTAAAGTCCATCTGAAATCATTTTTGTCTTTTCTTGAAATCTATGAAAAAACTGACCTGCAGCTAAAAAAAAAAAAGTGGCATAACAGCATAAGTAGACAGTGGTATATTTCTAAAATGTATGTTATCTAATATAGCAAAGGCGGTTATACTGTGTTTCGGTTATATGCTGCTATGCGGCTGGCCTAAAAACCAGCCTGCCATGTTTAAAGGTTTAAAAAATAAAAATTGTTAAGCCACGATGCATTGAGCATATATGATTCATCTCCCAGCTATAATGTATTATAATATATATATACCTGTATACAGTACAGGCCAAAAGTTTGGACACACCTCCTCATTCAATGTGTTTTCTTTATTTTCATGACTGAAGGCATCAAAACTATGAATGAACACATGTGGAGTTATGTACTTAACAAAAAAAGGTGAAATAACTGAAAACATGTTTTATATTCTAGTTTCTTCAAAATAGCCACCCTTTGCTCTGATTACTGCTTTGCACACTCTTGGCATTCTCTCGATGAGCTTCAACAGGTAGTCACCTGAAATGGTTTTCACTTCACAGGTGTGCCTTATCAGGGTTATTTAGTGGAATTTCTTGCTTTATCAATGGGGTTGGGACCAGCAGTTGTGTTGTGCAGAAGTCAGGTTAGTTGGACGATCATTTATTTTTCAACAGGACAATGACCCCAAACACACCTCCAGGCTGTGTAAGGGCTATTTGACCAAGAAGGAGAGTGATGGAGTGCTGTAAATGGTCATGCAAATAAAGAAAACACATTGAATGAGGAGGTGTGTCCAAACTTTTGGCCTGTACTGTATATATATAGATTAAAGATTAAATGGATTAAAGAAAGCATTACTTCATGCCCAGATGGGGCCCTGTCAGTCACATAACAGCAGATTCAGTCTTGTGGAGTCATGGTTGAGTGTTCAGCCACCTAACAGCAGCCTTTAGGCAGTGTGGGGAAACCCAATTAAACACCTAAAGAAGTTGTAGTTGCATTTAAAAGTGCACTCAGGAAGTGAACCATGGTCAAAGCACTTTAAGGGAAAATATCTCATTACATTTGTTTTAAGTAGGCAATTGTACCCTTGAAATGTATTTCTTGTAAATTAATTTATTTAAAGTTATATAGTGTTTTGTGGCAGAAACTGTGATGTTCCACACTCAACCAAAGTGTTTCTGGTATTTGCTAACCAAATTAAAATCATTGCTGCTTATTTCCAGTAGAGGGTACTAGTTGATCATAGTTCAGATAAATAATTTTACATATTTTTACTCAGGATTGGCCCTTTGTGGTGAATTATGGGTGTGTGCATGTTGTACACAGGTGTGCCAAGCAGTAGATTGACAACCTGTCCAACATTGCTTCAGGGCTAATGTTCAAGGCTGCTGGGATGTCTGTGATTTTGTGCAAGAAAAAGCAAATTAATAAAATAGATAGATGGAGGTTTGAATATACTGTATTTGATGCATTTAAAAGATCTGTGCAAACTAATATGAAATGAGCTGTTGGTTTGTATCTCAAAAACATTTTTTTATCTTTTTTTCCCCTTTATGTGTAAGGTGCTGACATCGTGTGCACCTCCAGAGCATTATTCATAAACCACAGTATTTTATTATGTGTAAGTTGTTAAAAAATGCTGTATTTTTACTATGTATGCAATACTTTGATATTTTTAATACTGTTTTGTACACAACTATTTTCTGTGGAATGTACTTAAAATTATGTCAGTAATGGTAAATTAGAAAAAAAAAATGTGATTATTGTGCAATATTAGATTGGCTATAGTATGTGTACTCATCAAAACCCTTAAATCTAACTGAAGGGTTGTTTCCATGTATTGGCATAACAGTGTACCTGCTTTATTTCAGTTGCCCACATTTTGTTATGGATTTTTTTGTTCTATTTATCCAGAGATATCACCTGGAAAATAGCACATTTTACACTTGTATTCAGTCATGCATTACTGTATACATTTTTTTTTTGTTACTCATTGAAATATTTTAGCATTATAAATGACATTTGTCTTTGGATGTAATTTTACCCAGTCAATAAATTTAAACTTAAAATACATTTATTTTTTTACCTTTCTGCAGCAGGTATCTCAAAGTCTGAAACATACTAAGTTCTTAAATGTTTAGACCACATAAATTAACATTTGTTTGAGCTGTCTTTTTCTCCTGACAGGTTTTCTTCAGATTTTCCTAGATTTTAGGAATTTGCTTGTGGACTTTTATGATAGATTGTTAATGAGTCTGTTGTCACGACTTTTACTAGACAACTTCAGGACATGCACATCTTCACTCTGGTGTTGCTCTGATCCTATGATCATTGTCCTGATGACAGGTTAATTTTCAGCTGTGAATATTTTTAATCTGAAACAAGCTCCCTTCCAAGTTTGACTTCCTAAAATTTTCTGAGGATTACACTTTTCAATCAAACACCATGTCCACCCAATCACTTGATTTAGCTTTGACCTCCACTTCATTTTGCTGTTAAATGTTGTACATTCTCAATAGGCATTAATCACCTTATCTCCATCTTTACTTTTCATTGAACATCTCCCATTTACATTGTTCAGTTTGCTGCATTGTTAACTTAGGTCAGATGGAGGAACCCTTCACCAACTTAACTTTTGCAAGGACTTATGGATGGATGTGACATATTATTTGGCATTGGCTAAATTTAAGTTTTACCCACCTTTTTTATTTTCGCCAGGCTCTTGTTTCACTGAGCAAACCAATCTTATAGCTTAGACATTTTTCTTCTGCTTCCCCCTTCCTGACATTGTATTTATTTATGGGGAAGCAATTAGGAATTATAAGTATTACAATTTTTTAGAATCTTTGAATTGGACTGTATTTCACAAATGTAGTAAAAAGATTATAAAAAAAAGATTATGTATGTATAATTAATATAAAGTATAATTAATTGCAAAGTTATATTAGAGTGAATTGCACATGGGGGATGGGGGAATTCAAAAACTATTCTTGATATTATCCCAGGCAGAGGAAAAAGAATGCTATATGTTAACTTTTGTTTTGTCCGTGCAAGTTGATGATGAAGGATGGATTTACTTTTGCACTAACCAATATAGGGTGGTACAGATCTAATTATGCAATTTTCATTACGCTATAACTTATTAAGTTTATTACATAGAAAATCACCCGAAAAATCCTGGACAATAGAGAAGTATGTGAACTGACGACATGAAGAATTGTCTTTGCGCTGAACTGGAATCATCCCCGCATAAATCAAAGTCATCCAGACAGTCTCGCATAATTAGATCTGGACAACCCTGTATGTTCTGATTTAGTAAAGTTTCCATACTTGGCTTTATAACCTGCTGGTCGCTAAAAAATTGTTGTAAAACTGGTGATGTGACTTACACTTCATTATTTATTAGGTTTTGACTAGAGTCAATTAGGTAAGTGATTTTGTAACCTTTGTTAGGCACAATTGATTCATTCTGCCAGATTGTTCTATTCTGTTAGCATAGTTGACATTTTAAAATGAAGCTGAACAGTTACTCTTTAAGGCTAATAGTTCATTTGAATGTTAGGCTTATTTCATTTGAATACTTGGGCTTTGCAGAAATTAATGTAAGAAACATGACCGTTTAAAGCCACAGATATAATGCTAAACTACAACTCCAAATTAGAAAAAGTTGGGACAGTATGGAAAATGCGAAAAAGAAAAAAAACTCTAATAATTACTTTGACTATTATTTAATTGCAGACAGTATTAACCCAAGATATTTCACATTTTGTCTGGTCAACTTCATTTAATTTGGTAATATACATCCATTCCTGCACTTCAGGCCTGCAACACATGCCTAAAAAATTTGGGACGATAAAGCATTCACCATTTTGTAATGTCACCTTTTCTTATCACAACATTTAAGACGCTTTGGCCATGAAAATACCAGGTGATGAAGCATTTCAGCTGTTATTTTGTCCCATTTTTCCTGCAAACACGTCTTAAGGAGTGCAACAGTACGGGGTCGTCATTGTCGTGTTTTTTATTTCAAAATTGTCCACACCTTCTCTAAAGGGGACAGGTCAGGACTGCAAACAGGCCAGTCCAGAACCCCTATATCCTCATCTTCTGCAGCCATGCTTTTGTAATGTGTGCAGAATGCGATTTTGCATTGTCTTGTTGATATGTCTTGTTGTTGATAATGCATGGATGTCCCTGGAAAAGATGTCATCTTGAAGGCAGCATATGTTGCTCTTAAATCTCAGTGTACTTTTCTGCATTAATGCTGCCATCACAGAAGTAGACATTACCTTTGCCAAGGGCACTGACATAACCCCATACCATGACAGGCCGTAACTTTTGTGGCGCAGTGGTAATGCTGCTGCTTTGCAGTAAGGAAATTGTGGGTTCGCTTCCTTGGTCCTCCCTGTGTGGAGAGTGCTTTGAGTAGTGAGAAAAGCGCCATAAAAATGTAAAGAACTATTATTATTATTATTATTTTGGATTTCTTGCTGGTAACAGTCTGGATGGTCGTCATCATCTTTGGTCCGGAGCAAAGAGTGTCCATTTCTTCCAAAAAAGGTATGGAATACTAATTTGTCTGACCACAATATGCATTTCCACTGTGTGATGGTCCATCCCAGATGCCTCCAAGCCCAGAGAAGTCGAAGTTGCTTCTGGACATGGTTAACATAAGGCCCTTTTTTTGCACAATAAAGTTTAAAGTGGCATTTAGTGAATGTAGCTATGTATTATAGTGCTTGACAAAGGTTTGCCAAAGTAATCCCTTGCCAATGTGGTTGTACCAACTATTGCTAAGTGACGGTTCCTGTTACAGTGCCACTTGAGGTATTGGAGACCATGGGTGTTCAACTTATCTTGTGCCCTTGCTCTTTACACACTGAAATTCCCTCAGATCCTTGAATCATTTAATGATATCATGCACTGTATAGGGAGAAATATGCAAATCCCTTCCAGTCTTTCTTTGAGGAACATTGTTCTTAGACATTTCAATAATTTTCTCACAAAATATCTGCCCATCTTTGTTTCTCAAAAGCCTTTCGTTGATACTTCTTTTGTAACAAATCATGACTACAATCACCTGTTTGAAATCATATCATTATTTAACTTTTTTACCTCATTACTTGCTGTAATTTGTCCCCGTCCCAACTTTTTCTGGAATGTGTTGCAGGCCTGAAATGCAGGAATGGTTGTATATTAACAAATTAAATTAAGTTGATCAGACAAAACATGAAATATTGTGAGTTCATACTGTCTGAAATGAAATAAAAGTCAAAGTAAATTTAAGAATCATTGCACTTTTTTTTAATATGCATTTTCCACACCATCTCTGGTTTGTCTCATTTGGGATGTAAATGGTCCTCTTTTAGGCAGTAATGAGATTTAAAGGTGTTGTGGGGTACAAAATTTGTACATTTTGGTTTATATTTCCATTATATTTTGTTCAAGACAAAATAACAGATGAACAAAATTCAGGACACATGAAAGCATATCCTCTTCCTAGTTGTACCTCACTTGTAAAACAGCTGTTCCAATAAAGAAAGGAAGACATGCTGGTGCCTAAGGCTATTGATTAGTTTATAACCTGGGCACCTGGGGAAAAAAGTAGCTAAATTATTTTATAGCCTGGGAAAGGAAGACATCGCAACACCTCAGGCAACATCAAAAAATGTTTTATTGTTTGGGAAAATGGAGAGTGAATTCATTCATCATATTGACAGCCACCCAAACAGAATATCTAACAATGACATCTTGCAAAACCTCCCTGGTAGAATTTTATAATAAATATGCCTTGTCTGAAGAGTGACATAGGAAGGAAGGAGGAAGAAGAAGTGACGAATACTTCAGAAGAGAACAGTGGCCATTTCCATCTGATCATCAGAAAAGACAACTACGAGTGCTAGATCGCAAGCCGCCTGTGACATTCATCCTTGTCATCTTTACTTTTTCGTAAGCTTTTTCTAAAGACTATATATATCCAGACCTTTCTATTGGTCCTATTTTCTATTATTCTTTGTTCCACTGGTATTATTATTATTCCTGTAATCAATACCATGCTGCTTTTAACTTTCTATGCTTTGTCTTAATGTCTAGAGTGATTGAAGTAATAAGGTAGATTTCCGTGAGCACTTGGTACAGCCGGAGATTTGCCATTACCTCTGTGCTGCGAGGTTTATTAAGGCTGTGGGTGAGAGCTCCACCCAAAGGTAGGGAACAGTACGTAAAGTAAGGCATTCTTTGCTGATAAATGGCCTATAGTCAAGGATGCTGAGCCTTTGTATGTTTAAATGTATTCTTGTAGACTAAAAGTAATATTTAGGTCTGAGACATCATTAAAACATTGTATGTTGTTTGTGCTGATAGTAACTAAGTCTCTTGAAGTGCTGAGAGAGTGACAGGCTATGTTATTCCTAAGGCACGTATGTTGTTTAAAGTGCCATAGGTTAACTAGCTGTGTGTTTGTCATTCATGGGGCACTGTTGTGATTAGGGTCTGTGTGTATGGAATTCTCATGAAGTCCTAGGAGAGTGACGAGTTGTGTTATTCATAAGTGACTTGTGTGCTAGAGATTAACTAGCTGTGTGTGTGTCATTCATAGGGCACTGTTGAGTTTCTGTGTGCATGCGTATAGCTATGTATGCGCGTGATAATCTTAAAGTGCAACAGTAGACCAACCTGGTAACGAATCTGATGTGTACACTTACCCCTAGGTAAAGGCTAAGTAGAGGGAAATACCACAATAATACAAGAGGTGTTTCACAAACAATCATGGTCATATATATCCATCCATCCATTATCCAACCCGCTGAATCCGAACACAGGGTCACAGGGGTCTGCTGGAGCCAATCCCAGCCAACACAGGGCACAAGGCAGGAACCAATCCCGAGCAGGGTGCCAACCCACCATGGTCATATATAGCACCATGTTTATATAGTATTGCACTGCAGGATAGAACCTTGAGATTTTAAATAATAAAAAATTGTATAGTGGGAAGTACTGCTGTCTTGGTTGTCTACCTAGGTATATCTCAAGTTACTTAACAGTTTGAGAATGTTAGTGATATGTAATGTTCATTGGATTACTATATGCTCAATACAAATTTTATTATCAAGCTTGCAATAGCACCTGCTAATGCATGGTCTGTGAAGTAATGGTTTCATCAGTGGCATTAAAGAATTTATCATCATCATCATTTTTATGCCTCTTACCCTGATGTTAGCCGCAGTGGCACAGCATTCAGCTGGGCTGACCAGGCCATCCTGTCCTAAACAACTTCTGCCAACATTACCTGGGAGATTCTTAAATTGTCCCAGGACAGTTGAGATGTTTTGTTCTACCATTGTTATGAAAGAGGCAGAGAGTAGTGAGAGAGAAAGCACAGTCTTAACACAGGTAGAGATCAAAACCAGAAAAACCAACAAATGGTGAAACACCAAAGCTAAGCATGTTAGACAGAAAACCTTGCGCAGTCCTAACTATGTGAGGAGACTTTTTAATTACTAACTACATGCATCTAAATTATATGCCAGATGATTACATGCCAGAATCCTAAATAGGAGTGGCTTAATAATGTCATGCATCACAACTTCTGGCCGTTATGTACAGTATTTGCAACAAAGTGCCATTGCCATCAACAACATCCCTATAGCTATTAGAAAATGCAAAACGTTATGGTGCCCACATGTGAAAACAAAATACAAAATAGCAATGAAATAACGCTGAAAAAATCACAAACTCAAAATGAAAGTAAAATTACAAAACACATGCAAAATTAGAATCTGAATGTTTCAAAGCTCTAGAATCACAACCAATATAATACACTCTAATGTATCTTTGTTCTGCTCCTGTGCACATAAATATGGGTTTGGGGGTCAAAAATTATAGGCTACAACATACATAATAATCCAACAATAACAATAGTAATAATCCTGAAAATGGTGTTACATAGAAGACAAAGACATGATAAAAAAAATTTAAAACTATTAACAGAGCAACAGGGCTGCAATCCTACACTTTGAATACATTCTTAAGGGTTGATTTAATTTAAGGAGTAGGCATCTCTTAAATGGATTTACATTATAACTCCACAGATATCGTCTTCCATTGTTCACCAACATATTGATTCCATTCTTCACATTCCCTTCTTCTTCTCCCGTTCCTATAATAATATCACATGACCATTCTGAATTTTTTAAAGGCAGACACTTTTGTCAAATGAAAAGAAACAGACAAATATACTGTATTAGACATTGGGTATAAATTTATGGTACTTGTAAAAGTTAGCTTCTTTCAGTTTTATTACCTCAATCACGATCACGCTGTAACAGCACCCGCCTCTCCTGATCTGACTCTAAGCAACAGTGCCAGCCTAAATTCACACCCGATCTGACGCTGTTAATTTTCAAATAATATTGCATTAGTGCGATGATGTTTTCTGATTGGTACTATTCAGGTCATAAAATGATTTCTTCAAAATGTCACATGTATTATCTCTTTCTTTCAGGTGTGTAATAGAAACCACAACATAGAGAGAAGTGTGCGCATTGCCACAGGTACACATGTCGTAAATGTAGGAAGGACTGTCCTTGCGTGTGTGTGAACTGTTAACATTTGAATTTGATGATTGCATATAGCGCTGAATTGACCTCATAAAATGTCATAAAATGAATAATTCCAAATATATATACCCACGTCTGTTTTTTTTTTTTTTGACATCATAAACCATAAGGTGCATACTAATTCTGCGTGAGCAGGAACACTCAATAAAACTGAATAAAAAAAAATAAAGTGACGATGAGATACGAAGAAGGCAGATTCGCCAGCGTTTGTGTGTCAGCTTTTATCCCTCCAGATCAGAGAATGTCCAGTTCCATTGCCTCAAAACACTGCTCACATCTACAGTTATTCCCAGTTTCAAATAAAAACTAACAGCGTCAGATCCCTAGGGTGGTAGTAAGTATCGTGATCGTGACTGAGAGAATAAAAGTGAAAAAAAAGGTAACTTTTACAAGTACAGTATTATAAATGTACACAGTCTGTTACAGATGCAAATCAAATGTATGTGTGTGCTGTATGATATTAACGATAAGAGCAGCTCACTACTGAAAACAGTAAATATAGGAGGCAGTAGGGATCGATCTGGGGACTCTTGATGACAAGTCAGCAAATCTTACCGCTGCGCTACGGAAGCTGTTGTATCGTCCTGGAACCTTTTGT
>JANRMT010062808.1:24582915-24608739 GCA_026402145.1 Polypterus bichir lapradei | reverse complement strand
GTGGCTTGGGGGTATTGGCCGGGGTACATAGCCGGCCATATCTTACAATTGTTATTAATTGCACAAATGGTTCCTTATCTATGTGCATCTTTTTAATACCAGAGTTGTCTTCATTTTGCTAATTGAGCATTACCATACTTTTTCACTCCATGATAAAGCAAGGCAATAAGAGAAGTGTTTCTTTAGATCAGGGGTCTTCAATCACAGTCCTAAAGGGCTAAAGTGGCTGCAGGTTTTTGTTTTTACCCGGCTGCTTAATTAGAAAACAATTCTTGCCAATAATTTAATTTCATGGCTTGTTAGTACTTTAACTCTGCTATGTCAGGTAATTCTCATATCCTAGATTTTCTTCCCCTTTTTAAGGATATCATCCAAATGATTTGAAGGTTAAAATGGAGGACTAATTCTCAGTCCTTCACTTTTTTCTCTTCACTTTCCTTCCAAGTATTTAATTGAACCCAATAGTGCATGATAAATACACACGAGTGTCAATGGTAACAAGCTAAATGGAGAAATGTTGGTCTGTTTTTGTCATTTGCATTTTATTGTTAATTAGGTGCAATTAAAAACCAAGACTACAGCTGTTTAAGACTAAAATAAGCAGTAAGGGTTCAAAATCTTAACGAGCAAGACAACTAAAGCGAAGCAAAAGTGTTACTTGAGCAATAAGGGCTTCTTATTAAGCAATTGAGTTGGAGCAAAAACCTGCAGCCACTGCGGCCCACCAGGACCATGATTTAGATAAATGAGCAGAGGACATAAATATGGACATTTCAGTGCAATCAGACAAAATACCTAATGGCTAATGTGTCCTGGCAGTCGCTTCTGAGGTGGAGATGTGCATAATCAGTACAGTAGCGGCAGTAGTCAAAACTGTCTGAAAGCATCTTGTTACAGCTTAGTCCACCATTGAACCTTATAAAAACTTTGTATAAAAATAATTTCCACACTGTAACAGTACTTTTTCTATATATTAAAAATGTAGGGGAAGTACAAAAAAATCAAATTCTGGTAAAGCTCTGCATAGCATAGTAAAAATTGAAAATTTCAGGTCCTTTTTAAACAGAAGAATCTAAATGGAGATGTGCAATGCATGTTTTTGGCTATACTTTGGAGAGTGCTACAAGCCCTCAATTTTCTCTCGCATTCAGGGGAAAGAGTGCAAACACCTCGTGGGTGTGTAGACATGGGGAGCACTAACTGTGACAGGTGGATGATAATAAGTGGTGTAATGTAAAAAAAACTGTTACATAGTCCATTAGCATGTTTACGTCTCCATCCAACTGTCCAACCAGTCGTAATGCCTTCTGTCCGAGTCTCCGTTTCATTGATAGCAAAGTTAGGACTGTGCACATGCCCTTTGCTGACAAGTTACCAATCAAAAACAATACTCTATAGAGTTTACCCTCTCAGCTTTGACAGGTCAAAATGACAGTTACCATGTTAAGGCTTATTTATTGTTGCATGTGATTTTACTGGAATAAACAAATGAAGAAATAAATAAATAAATAAACATTTATTTAATAACCAAAAACATTTCACGACACATTTAATTTCAGTTATTCACATGTATCAAACATTCCTTCTTATTTATACATGTTTTGTTTGCTTATTTATTTAATTTTATCCTAATCTGAGTGCTTCATACAGTTGTGCCTCTTTGTAGACCTTGTAATCATAAAGAACCATCTCAACATGTGCACCTCCTTGCGTTGCTTTCTCCATTACCATTTCACCAACTGAAGGTGCACTTTATATAATGGATTATATGTCTTGGATCTGTAACAAAACATAGTGCTGAAAACTCTAATTGTATACAGATTTGCTTGGCTCTGGAAAGCATCAGTGTCCTAAGGTTTGCATTGATGTTTTGTGATCTTTAACTCAAAGTATTAAACGCCTATTAATTTACGGCCTAATTCACTTTCTGCCCATTTTCTGTGCTTGCTTATGCCATTACAGGGTTATAGGCAGAAAGTGCCTACCCAGCTGGCATTGGGTGTTTTTCTACCACTGGAACTTTTCTTCATGAGCCAGGGACCTTTAAGAAATACAGGAACTTTTGTAACATTCCCAACATAGGAACTTGGGCCATTTGTCGTTCCTAGTTCTTTTTTTTATTTTTTTATTCCCACTCCAGAGTATGTACTTTTTGTTCAGTCAGGAACTATTGTGGCTGGGACTTGAGCAATGAATTGTTGTGATTGGTTGACCACAAGCACTTGGCACCATCTATTTTTAAATCTGAATTTCATTATAGTATTATTGCTTATATGGTTAATGAATAATATTAACGTTGCATTTTTTGAATGTGTCTTGTTTCTGCCTCAGAATCTTCTCTTTTGCACTGTAGCTTTCCTTTGTTTTTCAACCCTCTCGACTAATTCCTTAGATCAATTCTCTAAAACAGCAGTAAAAGCATTTGTGATAACATATAGTACATCTAGCAACACCTCATTCTTCATTGTTTTAGCAGTACTGCTGTGAATAGAAATGGAGTCAACAGTTTAATCTACAACTTTTGCATGTCACATATTTTGCATGAAGGTTACAGTTCCTGTTGTACAGTGGGAGTGCAACACATTAACGTACGTTGTCCAGGAAATCCTGAAAAGAAAGTTCCTCTGGTGGGAAAGCACAGTTTTAGTGCAAGAGAGAAGCCAGCACTGTTTTGAAATTCTAGTTAATTGCACACACACTCACCCACACACAAACACACACTCACACTACATAGTCCACGTGCAAGTTTAAAACGTTGGTGAAACTTGAAGGAAACCCATGCGAACAAAAGGGTAAGATTACAGCAAATAGAGGTGGCAAAAGAATAGAACTCCTACAAGGTACCCTTGGTGCCACCATACTGCCCAACTGATTGTTCTGTCAATCTGTTTATACACCTGACAGAGTGAGTATTCCTTATTGTAAGGTGCCATAGCTATGACTAATATTGTTTTCCCTGCTATTGTAAATCTTTGAGCGCCATTCATCTTCTTACAATATTTGAGATTATGCACTTACAGTGCATCCGGAAAGTATTCACAGCGCATCACTTTTTCCACATTTTGTTATATTACAGCCTTATTCCAAAATGGACTAAATTCATTTTTTTCCTCAGAATTCTACACACAACACCCCATAATGACAACATGAAAAATGTTTACTTGAGGTTTTTGCAAATTTATTAAAAGTAAAAAAACTGAGAAATTACATGTACATAAGTATTCACAGCCTTTGCTCAATACTTTGTCAGTGCACCTTCGGCAGCAATTACAGCCTCAAGACTTTCTGAATATGATGCCACAAGCTTGGCACACCTATCCTTGACCAGTTTTGCCCATTCCTCTTGGCAGCACCTCTCAAGCTCCATTAGGTTGGATGGGAAGCGTCAGTGCACAGCCATTTTAAGAGCTCTCCAGAGATGTTCAATCGGATTCGAGTCTGGGCTCTGGCTGGGCCACTCAAGGACATTCACAGAGTTGTCCTGAAGCCACTCCTTTGATATCTTGGCTGTGTGCTTAGGGGGTGTTGTGTGTAGAATTCTGAGGAAAAAAATGAATTTAACCCATTTTGGAATAAGGCTGTACCATAACAAAATGTGGAAAAAGTGATGCGCCTTGAATGCTTTCTGGATGCACTGTATGTCTCTCTATTATAAAAAAAATCTTGGGTGGGATATGAGGAAGAAGAGATTTCTCGGGAGACAATTTGACGTCCCATGAGAGACACTTTAATGTCCCGCAAGACAAGGCAGTGAGACGAAGGGACAGCTGCTGAACAGGCGACAAGCAGAACACACACCTTGGCAGCAGCAGCACAAAGCCAGCAGCCAATCCATCCGTGCGTTCAGCTCACCCCCCTTCACAACGGCAGCAGGAGAGCTGCGAAATGACAGGAGCGTAGTGTGCCTCCAGGGGGGTTGAACGAAGCGATCAAGACGTGACATTACAACCTTAGGAAGCAAATCCTGTGAGACTGTGACTTTTGTATGTCACACCCTACTTACAAACAATTTAAAACAAGTTCACGGACATCTAACCTCGCAGTTATTGGAATGCTTTTGGCAGACACACTTCATGTGCTCCCAGCTCTTAAAACAACGACAAGCAACAAGCAGAACAGGCAGTTTGCCAGCAACAGCAGCAGCAAGCCAACAGATGATCTGACCACATCTCCTTAGCGTGCGTTCAGCACCCCGCGGGGGGGGGGGGGCCCCACAATGCGAGTGGCAGAGATGCGAAGTGGCAAAAGGACAGCTGTTGTACAGGCTTTTAAATGATTGACGCACTGCATAACAAGCAAAACATGCAGCTCTCCAGCAGCATCAGCACGACTGCAGCTGATCCAACCACATCTCCTTAGAGTGCGTTCAGCACCCACCCTTCACAATGTGAGCAGCGTTATACGTTCCATGAGAAAGAGATTTAACCACGCCTGGGGCCGGAAATAAAGGACAAATATTGTTTTTACAAAAGTTTTAAAGTAAAAGTGAAAATAATGCATTTGTAACAATTCCCATGAAAATAACAATCTCTTTAAATTGTATATCCAGTAAACCAAACCTGGGGGTAGGTGAGTGAAGAGAGCAGAGGGCAGAACCCCCCTAGTTTTTGTTGTTGAAAAGGCTATGGTATACTGTTAAATATACTTGTTCTTTTCTTTACTGCATTGTGTGGTTCCTCATAGAACTATTGCTTGAAAAAGCACCATTTTATTCTGGGAAGGGTTCTTTGCATATGAAGTTGTTTCTTTGTGCTTTGAAAAACTTCCTAATGTGAAGAAAAAGCTAAAATCTTTAACGTATGGTAGGTTACTTAGAAGGACACCAACAGTTTAAGAAAACCTGGACTTAGCCTGGTCCCCCTATGGCATTCCTCAGAAGAACCACTCTGGCAACCGTTTTTTTAAGAGTGTACAAATGAAGACTTCTTAGGAGCATCAGCCCAACTTCCATTGTCACCTAACACAGTATCATTGGAAACTGACTCCTCTTTATATTGTACACTGGTACAGACACCAGGGATATTGTAGCCCATTAGGTAATACAAGGTAAGAGTCTGAGACTGGTCCATCAAAAGACGCACTCACTTGTATGCTGCAAATGTGGTCGCCAGTCTGTGTTGAATGTCTTTGCGGTTTTCAAGAAAGCTCATAAATGACCTGTCTGGGATTCCAAATTAGTTTCATGTGTCATTTTGACACCCAAGTCCAGCTTCTTAACTACGTTGTATATGGTTGAAAATGAGAAGATGCTTTAAACTGATGAAAAAAGCGACTACCGTGTAAATGCAGTGCAGGAAGGAATGCAGTTGTACTCTGGTTTTTCATAGATGGTCATTTTATTCTGGCAGATCTGCATGAATACAAAATTCAAAAAGAAAAAGCAGTTAATTTCCTAACAGGTGTGTAACAGACACAGACTGAAAGATTGCAACCACTGCAGCCCACAAGGATGAGTTCTACAATTCCCTGGTTAAACTATGATTTTGATAATTAATAAAAGGTAAGTGAGACATGTCTCTTTAGTGTTGTTTACATGTGATACAAACCAATGAATACCTTAATTCATGATCTTTCCTCTGTCCAAATCAGTCACAGGGGATGGGGCCCAACTTATTACCCCAAGAAGCAAAGCAGGAAGCTACCCTGGACAGGACAGCAGTCTATTTCATGGGACACCCACAGTTTCTCCTATGCGTCTAGAAGTACTAATAACCTCAAGCTCAACACTGAGGGTGACAATGCTGAGATTTGAATCCAGGCTCCTGCAGCTAGCCAATGAGCCTCAGTTCCACACATTACAAGGAGCTCAACATTCTACAGTACTTATTACAAAAATCGAGCATGTAATTCACACTTGTAGTAGATTATTGGCTGAGAGTATTTTGAATGAGAGGCTTTTTTTCTGGACTGCCTACTTTTATATAAAGTTGTCTTCACCTATTTTTGCAAATTGCCCAATTCATGTTTTCTCACTTGAGGAGCTGCCCTGACTTACCGTAAGGTGGGCTGTTATTTAACATTTGGCAACCACAGATTTTGTAACTCCTTTTTTAATAAACTTTAAACTCGGCATAGAACCTGTTTGTTGAACCAGACACAAAAAGGGCACAATTTACCTTTACAATTATTTGCTTGGATAAAAGCGTCAGCCAAGCATGTTAATGTAGAGTATTATTAGCAGGCAGGAACAATACTGGCTTCAGATTTCATTGGGCTTGTGCCACTTCCTGATTTGTTTATTAAAATACGTGCCATAACTATTTTAATTTACAGGGTGAAGACAGAAGAACGGGAGCTTGGAAAACCACCAGACTTAAAAGGTACCATATCTTTGAAGTTGTTTAACCTCTTTCAGATTGTCAATAGCATTATATTGTTAGAATTACATGTGTCATATTTTTATTCTCATTACAGAGTAGCTTAAGGGTGAGTTGACAGCTAGCATGATGTTGTTACCCTGTGTGTTTTTTTTCATGTGCACCAAGTATAATTTAGAGTATTGTAATAAATATTTCAGGGAGCACCAAAGTGGCATAGGAAGAGACAAAATTCAAGCTCATCAATTCAGCTCTTAAGTGAATGAGTGTATTTAATAAAACAGGCGATTGCTTAACTCCAATATGCCTAAGCAAGAACTTCCCTGATGTTAAGGAACAGAGAATGTCTTGAAAAGAAATTCATACCCTTTGTCCTGGGTCAAGTTGCAGCTCTCTCCATTATGTCCCAATGACCTTCACTTACAATAATGCACATTTTGAAGTACGTGGCTTACCCCCATAGTGCTCATGTTCAGAGTAGATTAACTGGTTGTGTCACCTCTGGAAGTTTTCTTCCAGGAAGCAATAGTAAAGCGTCTCGTCCTTTTGGAAGGAGCCGTGTCACTGCATTTATGTAATCACGCACAGTTTCTATCTGATCAGCCTGTCAAATACTACATAGTCTCATGTGGCCCGATTCAAGTCTCTGAGAATGCTCATCTGGAGACAGCTCACTATAAATGTTGTAGTAAACAGAGGCAAAATCCGGTACGCTGAAAAAGGCTCTGCCCATAAGGTTTCTTCCTAAAAACCCAGCCTCAGTTTCCACCAGTCATTGCTCTTTTAATGTCATGTTTTGCAGTGCCTCATTTCTCACCATGTATTAGAGAAATGCATAAATTAATTATGGAAAGATGGGGGGAGAGTAAATGAAAATAAATAATAGATTTGACACTGAGAGAAAATATGAAGCTAAAATTGCTCTTACCAATTCAAAAGCTCCATAACCCAAAGTAACTAAAGCTTAATGATGAATTAATATATTGTAATGACAACTGCGACTGAAAAGAGAGGTACACACTGGCAGAGACCATGCAGGATGTGCAGGTTTGAGCCTTCAGACAGCCAGCCATATTTATTGTTTAACATCAGAATACAGAGCAGACAGGTTGCAAAACCCTAGCACAACTATGCAAACATCACCCTAAACAACAAATATGACACCAAACACCAGGACAGGTTGTGTCTCACTTTGCCTTATGCCCTCTGGGTACATCACTGGGCCGATCTTTAGTTTCAAACTTGTGGCCACCAATGTCTTTTCCCACATGTGAATCATCAGGGGTCCTAACTGCGATGTCCTCCTCCTTAAATGTGGATAGTGAAATCCTTCACATCTTCTGTAACTCTGTGTTGGCCAGTGTGATTTTCTATACTGTGGCATGCTGGGCTGGTAACATCACTTCACGTGAGGCCTACTGAGTCAGTAAGCTAATTAAAAGGGTAATCTCAGTTACAGGACACACTCTGGACCCCTGGAGGTGGTAGTGAAGGAGAGAATTAAAACAAAACTGAGTGTCATTATGAACAATGCGGCACGTCATCTCTCTGACACACTAACAATGAGTACTTTCAGCCAAGAAATTATTCAGCAAAAGTGTGTCAAGAAACACCACTGGGGCTCCTTTATACCAAAAGCACTACAACTGCATAATGCCTCACTGGGACTGTAACAGCTAAGTTAGAACTTTTCTTTCTTTTTAATTTACTTGCTTTATAGTCATTGCAGTGTGTGTTTAGACCAAAGTGTGTGTGTATATTCATTTATTTATTTATCTACCTATTTATGTATGTATGTATGTATTTATTTAAAGAGCTTCTGTTTAAACTCAAATTTCCCCCAATGAGAAATAAAGTTCTATCCATCTGTCCTCTCTGTTGCGCACAACACTTTGGCGACTCCATATCAGCATTTTACCATCCACATGGAGGTTCTCCTCAGGCATTGTTGCACTTCACCCATCTCCTTCTTCTTGTTTAAATATGGTAGCCCGGGCTACTGGATGTAAAGATCCTAGAAAGCTGAGGAACAGGCAGGACACTCCTAAAGAATTCTCTGTCAATCAGGTTGCCCCATATCATCAAAGTGCCGTCCCTTTGCAGTAACAGTGCAAAGTGCTTTTATTTAAAAAACAACAAAACAGTGTCCAAATTAAATAAAGCGCAATGCTTCAAATCATTAAATAAATGATCCATAAAATAGATGCAGAGTAGGAGGTTAAAACCACCAGCGAAAAAACAATCCTTTAAAATGACGACGAGGTTAAAACAACGCTGGAAGCAGTCCCTTTAAAAAATCCAAAGCCCGGTGTCTTTTACCTGGCGGCTCCCCTGCTTCTCCAATCAGACTTCTCAACAGGGGAGTCGCCCTTCTTGTAGCTGGCCTTCTCACTACTCAACTGGTCTGGAGGCTTCCCGATCCCTGGCTTCGGTTGCGCTCTCCAGACCGAGACATGGCTTTTCACCCAACGACCAGGACACTCATGTTGGGGCTTCTACTTCCAAACCTCCCGACTCCCGCTGCCTTCTCGGCCTTACGCAGCCAGCCTTCCTTCTGCCGGCCACTCCCGTTCCTTCATAAAATGCTCAGTGGGAGCGACCACTACCAACTGCCCCAGGTGTTGGCCAAACACCCCTGCTAGGGCTCACTGTCCAGCTGCCTATGAGCTTGCTCTTGCTGTTGCACACACCGGCTCTCTCTCCTCGCTGCTTCCTGCAACCTCCATTCTTTCTCTTTTTTCTTCTTTCCCTCCTAGCCGCCTCACGCTTCTATTTATGACGGGGACGTGATTCACCTGTGGCAATCAGCAGCTCCCGGGAACAATTACGGATGCGGACGACTCCTCGCCCGCACCGCAAATCACCCCAGGAACCACTTCAGCCACGCATCACCATGCCCCCTTGCTAAGCCAACAGTGTGGTGATTATTTATTTTTAAAAATGGCCCTTTGACATGAGCTGTGGACCCGCTATACCACATATTCATGCTTAACTATGACTCCAACTATATGGATGTAACAGAGAGCGGCAGAGAACACATACAGGCTGCAGCGGTGCATCATTCATTTTTGCGCTAACCCAGTGATATCATCAAATGCTGAAGTATAATCTGTTTGTCCCTTATAACGGGAAAATTTATTTTTAACATATGTAATAAGTCTTCCACGTATACATAATACATCTATACATTTAATTGGAGTCGTTCTGGGAGACTTTTCAGCCGTAGGAGGTTAATCTGTTGTAACCACAGGCTTGGTCCGGCTGTGTTAAGAAGAGCCCTGTTGCTCTTCACTGTTTAAAATCATGGCCCCTACTCTGCGCTCCTCCTCCATGAGGCATTGGATTGGTTTTCGAAATGGTATTCTCATTGAACCATCTAGTTGTTTCCCCTCACTTTCAAGCCAGAGTCACTTATGTTTGTTTTACAGATGTATGTATGATTTGGCTAGACAAAAATATATCAAAAATTTTACCTTCACAGCAATCCATTCAATATGGGCAGGAAAATACTATAAAATGAAAATTATCATTTTAGCAAGTAGACAGGCAGATATGGTTTGTAACTCCTTTCTTCAGCAGTATATTGGAATATTTCCCAGTGCTTCCCTGCATTGAATTCACAGGACTGAATGATCTACAATATTTAATGGGCACTGAAAGAGGATTAAATCACATTGAGCTGCTTTTATTTTCACTGTTCTGTTGCAGGTGACATTTGCCCAATCGAGAGCAGGTATGTTAGTTAAAGTCACAGACACACCTAGAACATTCCAACACCTGCAGCACAGCACTGGGCGTAGTGCAAGTTTTAACTGCCATTGCAGTGGGCTAAATCATGCTGGGCCATTTCTTTCACTTTCACAGGTTTACAATCGTTAAACTATGAATTTTTCCTAAAACAAAGCAGTCACATTTACTAGCAAAGTTGGCAGACTCCCACACCCTCCGGTATTCAGCTTGACATCTGATCGCCATTTGACATTTTCCTCCTCAAGCTCAGAATGACTCACAAATTAAGTGAAGGTTTGTGCCCTCCAGATCAGACATCTAAGTTACTACTTGAAAAGGAATTTGAATAGTACGTCTTTCCTGGAACATTTAAGGCCATGACAAATCTTCAGTCCCCAAATTTTCACAGGACAAAATGTGCAAAATAAAATTAAAGATTTCCAATGTAACTGCAGGTTGTGATTTGATATCTTTTTTTATTAGTTTCATATGAAATAAAAGTGTTCTGTGTGCTACCCACCGAGCAATGGAGAATCTGAAACCTGGAAGCAGTTTATCAAGTAAAGTTTCCTAACTGTTAATATTGAAGAACAACCAATGTAAACCCTGAGTTTTAAAAATAAAAATCAACAGGATGATGCAATCCACCTTCCAGGCAAGAAGTCAGATCAAGTTTGGATCACACATTTAACTTTTAATTGTACTGTGCTCACATTTTTACTATTTCTCATATACATAAATCTCCAATCCCCCAACTACTTTTTCCACTCTGTCTGATCACATCAGATGCAACTCGTACAACATTAAATAGCATCTGAAATAAGAAGCTGAAGCCAGTTCTCCACAGTACCCAAAATGCCACAGTACTAGAACTCTATGGGACTCAAAGTGAGAAGCGTCAGTTTTTCCAATTTATTTAAAAGTGATCAGACTTTCCACATTATATGGAGGCTGTCCAGTTCTGAATTTTTACATCTTACTTTTATCCTTGCTTCAGACCTTTGACCCTTTCCATCCGTGGATGAACTTTTCCTCTGATAAGGTGTAGTAGAGCTCATTAGGTGGCAGTGATCGCAGTGCTACCAGATGAGTATGAGGTTATTTCATATATCCCACTTTATGTTCTCAGAGTCTGTTATATTCTGAGATGTTGTAGATGTAATTAGCCTCTACACTCACCCTTTGACATCTCTCACGTTCACAGCTTGTCCAAAAGCCAGTTGACATCGACTAATACTAAGGTCTGTGATGGCAGGAGCATATCTTCAATTAAAAAATTCACTTAAAAATGTATAGTAACAAACCAGAGGTCAAATTTTAACATTAGTAATAAAAAACAGCTTCTATAAAAATTCTCCCACAAACAAAAGAAACCAAAAAACTAAAACTGAATATAAGAGGATTTGAATTCAGTTACATCCGTTATAAAACTTCACAACTTGAATGGAACTGTGCAAAATGCACAATGAATGGCGAAACTTCACATGTACAAGGACTACATTTGCTGGGCCTTCAAGTTTCAAATGTGGGGAATTTTTGCCCGTCAGACTACTTAGAATTACCAAAAAAAAAAGTCCAAATGTACTCTGCTGTATCAGGTCATTGCTCAAAAAGGACCTTCAACGTACTTGTCTCACACCCTCTGCCTGCTACCCAATCCATACCATCCAACTCTTTACTGGACCATCAGGAGTTTACTTATCTTCCACTCTTCCCTGCTCCCTGCTAACCCTAACCCTAACCCTGCTCCACCAGTGCTTTCTCTGGCCTCACTTTTTTCCAGACATCAGGTAATCCAAGCATCTGTGTGGTCAAAGGACTATACATTATGTGACAAAAAAGAAAAAGAGATGAGACTGATGCAGGAAGAAATAGTTAATCTGATACACTGTACAAATATAACATAAGTATGAATTAATGCTGTTGTTTTTGTACTGTACAGTACATAGATCTCTTTTGTGGTTGCTAGGCTGGCACAAACAAAAAAATAATGAGATTACATTCCACTTCTGGGTACTAAGTCACAATTTTGTTGTTACAGAATGAATGAGCATGTGCACAGTTGGATATTAATATTAGTGTGACAGTTATTACATTTTGAATTTAAAGAGCATCCTTGCAAAATATTATTTAAAAAGAGGGATATGTGATATATTGTGATGCCATGGCACTTGGTGGCAGGGGAGACGAGGGATGAAGGTGGCATTTGGGAAGATGGAGGAAGGAAAACACAGAACGATTTCCTGAATTACTACTGTCTAGCCTCCTCTTTCTTCTTGTACACTACATAACAAAGTTCAACATTTCTGAATGATTGAAATGTCGTTTTTATGGTGTTGTGAGCTGTGGATTTGTGTCATCCCTATCTGAAATTCACTCATTTCGATCACAAGCAGAGGTTTTTTAGGTTTAACAGAGTTCAGATGTTTAGAAATTCTCAAACAGATATGCATTCCTGAAACCACACTTGCACTAGCTTCCATGTTATAAAGTGTTAAAGAAGGTGTCTTTTGATTTGTTAAATGAGGTAAAACACGGATTGAATGCCCAATTATGAACTTTCTGATGTTAAAGGCTCAAGCTTGGTGAGAGCTGTTTCTGCTTGTTGTATATGCAGTAGGTGGCATTATTTCATAGCTTTGCCTCCTAATAAGAATGGAGCAACATCTGTTTTTTTTAACAGAGACCTCCCTGTTCTCCTAAGCAGCTCATGTTTGTGTATTCATTTTATGACTTTTAACTAATGTTTGTGGGATGAGATGCATGTACTGATGGACTGCATCTGTGACATTGTTATATCTTGCATCTGTGTTTTGTGTTCTTTTCAGAGTAAAATAATCAGTTATAATGTCTAACAGAGATTCTGAATCTCATCAATCAAAGAGGAGAAAAACAGAAGATGGAAGTGGACATATCCTGAACCGCATGTATTTCAGAATCAGTAATGTTTTTATACGTACTGTTGGGAAAATTATTATGCCTTTGGTACCAGCACATTCATCTGTTAAGACAATAAGAGAGCTAAGAGGTACAGTATAATCTTTAGTAATATTGTTATTCTTCAGTCATCTTATGCATTCAATATGTAATGCTATACATATTGTTAAAAACAGAGTCTTGCATTTATGGTAATTACTATTTATGCTAAACATGTTTTCTTTAGCTCAGGGGTCTCCAACACATCGCTCATGAGATACCAGTAGCTCACAACCCCTTTCCAAGTAGCTTGCCAAAGGGTTAATGAATCCTACATAAATTTGAAAACTTGATTAGTCAAATTTAGGGTGGACGATCTTTCCAAAAAACCATATCACGATCCACAATCTGAATTGCAATCTATCTTTTCAATGTGGCATACACTTAAGAGAATATCTGGACTCCAACTCATCAAGACCTAAGTAACACTTTATTTTAAATATCAAACAGAGTTAAATTCAGTTGTTCTCTCATTCGCTAGCTACAGTAAGTGGAGTTCAGGAACATGCCCCGAAGCTGGCGAGAGAGTGAGGAAGGTCCCTCTCTTCGGCTAACTGCGTGTTTCTCGGATTTGCGCAAATAAATCGGTGTTGCAAGCAAACTATGATACATAGCGCAATGAAAGAAGTCGCAAAATCAACCGCAATGTTTAAGCAAATTATAGAAAAAATCCGTTAAGTAGTTCCTTCATGAAAAATGGACAGACATACAGACAGACTGACATTGTACTTTATATATTAGCAAACCTTCAAAATAATGTGCAGTTAAAGTCTCAACAGCATTCTCAGCATTTCTAGAGCTTAGTAGAGCCAGATAACTATAAGAATCTTCACCCAGCAGCTCTGAAAATGTCTGCTTTGTTTGGGTCTACATACCCATGTGAGTCTGCCTTTTCTGACATGAATGTCATGAAATCAAAGTTCAGAATAAGACTGACAGACAAAGATTTAAATGACTCCATAAGAGTGAAGCTAATTGGCTACACTCCACCATACACATCTCTTGTTGACTAGATGCAGTGCCAGTCATCTGACTAACTGTAAAACACAGCACACATGCAACTGGACATGTGAATACTTTAATTCAATAGTGTGAGATACACTCGAAAATGCATACAGACATACAAAATGCACTTGCAGATGAACTAAATATTTTTTGTGATGATTTAATGCAAAATGTGAGTTGTGGACACCAACATTTTCTAAATGTTCAGGCAAAACAAGCTTATTCAGTTTATTTGGGTTGAAATAAGCTGTGAGAATAAATTTTAGAAAACCTGAGTAGCTCTCAGCCATTTTCATTTTGTAAAAGTAGATCTCGGGGAGGGGGGAGTATGGGGGGTATTGGGGGAAGGTTGGAGACTCCTGGTTTAGAGTGTGGTTTCCATTACAAAACAGAAACATTACAGATTACAAATTTTACTGGTTAGTTTTTGGTTGATGGGTCTTTTTGGATCAACAGTTAAAAACCCAGATGAATAAAAACTGCTTTTAATGTTAAAGAAATGAGTTCAGAAAGCACTTTATTGATAGACGTGGTCATGTGGAAATTATAGACACTGCTGTAATAGTCAAGTCAAACTGAGAGGTGACAAAAGTGCTTTACAACAATGAAATCAACATCATGTGAAGAAAAGCGAGAGTGAAAACACATTCCTGACAGTTAAGAGCCATTAAAATGTATACACATTTAGAAAATTAAACAACGGGGTTAAAACTGCAAAATTAAGCTAGGCTGTCAATGTGACCTAAAAGCAAGTGAAAAAATTAAGTTTCTAAATGTGATAATCTCATGTGTGTGAGCTGACCTTATTGATGGGTCAGGCTGTTGTGTGGCTGAAGACCCACTACAGTGAAGGCACGATCACACCACAATAATGATTAATTACGGGGTCTGAGAGACCTTGGGGATGAGTATGGACAGAGGAGAAAAAAATCATAAAATAACAATGACTCTTTGGAGACAATCCTAGCTATGACTGTTCTCACATAAGAAGAATGTATATGGAGATTAGATATTCACAAACTATTACCAACAGGCTTTCTAACGATATGATAACTATGAATGACAGCTTTCACATAATCTATTAAAATGAGGTACTATACAGTATGCAGGAGAGACAGCATTTTGTTATGGCATTTGTACTAAAGGAGCAGACGAATTATCGATCAGTCTTGAAGACTCAGATAGCATCTCTACAATTTATAAAAATATTTTAAAGTCTCTTCCTTTCAAAGACCCCAGACTACATTGGGGAAAGGATCTGTCACTTAATATTTCAGAAGTGGAGTTCAAGGCAACCATGCACAGAATACATTTGAGCTCCATATGTGCAAAGCATTCAGTCATTCAACTTAAAATGTTTTATCGAGCACATCAGACTTGTTTAAAATTTTCCAAAATGTTTCCAGGGCAAGATTCAACCTGTGAACATTGCAATCGAGCTCCAGCCTCACAGGGCTACGTGTTCTGGGCACACACCAAATTAGCAACATTTTGGACAAAATCTCTGCATGCCTATCAGGCAGCCTTGGTGTCACAATCTCTCCTAAGCAATTAACAGCTGTGTTTGGTGTCCTTCCAGATGGGTTTAAAGTGGAGAAGGACAAACAAACTGTAATAACAGTTAAGGTCTCCGAATAGATGAATAGATTCAGATATGTAGACAAAGTCCTCACTCTTCCATGTATTATGGGATACTTAACATCAGTATTGTTAGTTGCTATTGACCAAAATATCAGTAAAGCAAATTCAGTGGTACAGTAATTTGAATTTTGTTCAACCCTTCAAAAAAGAAAGAATACAGTCGTAACATGACAACTTTATTCCTTAATGTATAGGACATACAAAATTGATCCAATAAGTTAGTGTTTATATTATTGAAATACAGTATATAAATAAGTTTGCTAACTGAACAAATGAAATGTTAATGATGCAATAAATTGAACCTTTCCTAGTGGTTCATAATAGTGATATTCCGGGGTAATGGAGGTATACAAGGGGTAGTACCTGAACAGAGACAAGATGAGCAAATTGAACAAATCAGGCTGAAGATGAAAAAAGAAACTAGAAAATTATTTTTAAACAACTAGTCACAGCAGGAGGTATGCCTCAAAGTTTAAAAGAGTATTGTTTATAAACAGAAGCTTGAAGTGTACTCAAAAGATATATTTTAGGCAGATATGATCAAATACTGTGGTATCTAGGTGCAGGATTATGATGTGATAGATGATCTTCTTGGCCACGCTATTAAATATATGTATAATATAAACAATCCATGCAAGTTATAAATGTGTATATTTTTCCTCTCTTATATAGGTGCAGAGTTTGAAGAAACAATTTCAAAAATACTGAAAGAATTTGGGATAAATGTAAGACAATTTTACACAGGAAGCATTACCATTGAAGCTGAATTGCAGATGCAGCAATCTGCCATTACAATAAATGTTGCTATAGCAAAGATGAAGTCTGAAATGAAGAAAATAGTAGCAGTAGACAGTTTTAGAATAAGACATGTAAATAAACAAGATTTTCATTCACCAGAGCCAAAAGTTCAAGGTATGCCAAAAATTTTCTTCTCTTTCATTTACTGATCCCTTCAAAGCTATAACATGTAGCAACTGCAGCAGCTCCAGTTAAAAATATAAAATGCTGGATTTGTTTCTTTCATAAATTATATGAATGGCAGAGTATAGGTAATATTTACAAATCTTTATTTTATAGAACTAAGAGGTGAAACAATAAAAAGTGGACAAGGTTTTACATTTTGATTGATTCAACTTTTGTGAAAGAGTCTTGTTATACCGGGGCTTGGATTTCAGTTTGGATTTGTAAGAATCAAATCTTTTACCTAGAAATAACTTAATAATACAATTAATGATGATAGTTAGTTAGAGTGGAAGAATTAGAAATGAGGCTGTGATAAATTGCTAGTTAATAGGTAATACACTAAGCATAGCTTAGAGCACATACATACGAAACAGGATGTTTGCATTCATCATTTGATTGTAATGGATCTACAGTGTATTTGTGGGAAGAAAAAATAAAGACAAGTTTCAAACTAAGTGGTAGATAGTCTACATTGAAAGTGACTGCTTTGTATTTCAAAAAAATTCCAAAAAAAAAATTACAAATTGGTATTTTAAAACTTCCACACTGACCAGCCACCCATGAGGCTCAGCTTATTGTACTAGTTTGAAACGCAAATACAAGGCAGACTGATCCAATGAGTCTGTCTCTACTTTGGTAGAATCATCTCTGTATCACCAAGACACCCACTAAGAAGGACTACCAAAAACAAATTAATAACCCTAACTATGTGGAGTTCCTTGGGTTTCTGAAGACAAAGTAAAAATGGCACAAAATTTGATATTGTCAAAGCAAAAGAGATGTTGGCTTCAATCTTGAGTCAGTGCAATTAAGGCTAGTCCTTGTATTAAACTTCAAAATTATTAAAATTCTGGATAAATCAGCCCATAGATATGAGCGATACAGATAGATAGATAGATAGATAGATAGATAGATATTTCATTTACCAAATATCTGACTACTTTTGAGAGGTATCCCTGAAAACAAAACCACAAGACCGGCGTCATAAATAATGGAAGAGACAGCAGGGAGCATTTTTTGTTAAATGTTATTAATCAGCTAATTTTTTGTGGATGTACAAAAGTAAACAAAATGTAATCCTTCAACAGAAGAAGGTCATATATCTGACAAAGGAACTTATGATTAAATATCTTGTTTTTTTACTATTGAAAACAAAATATAAATCATTAGATTTAATAAATGCATATTTCAACATAAATTAAGTGGTCTAATTAAATCCCAATATTTCTGTTACACCCCTGCTTCAAAATTATTTGTTATATTCAAATTTTAATTAAAACATCTTGGAAATACAGCATGTTAAATATACCTTTATACTCCAAATTATGCACATGCATGTGATGTCATTTTGAAGTTTGTAAATTGTACAAGTTTAAACTTAAACTCCGTGAAGTGCCTTGAGCATGGGAAAGGCGCTATATAAATAAAATGTATTACTGTATTATTATTATTATTAAGTTCATAATCACATATGCGGGTGTTGTTTTAGGATGTATAATGTTTTGGCATTTAATATCTATTAAAAGTAGAAATATGTGTGTTTAACAGTTATTTTTGGGCATTTACTATTTTAACATTTCACATTTGATTTTTCTCTTGTTCTATATTTCTCTAATGTTTTACCTCTAGATAAACTATGAGGGTATTTGAATTCATATCTTATGCATTTAAGGGGCACTGCTGCCTCACAGATCCATCCTTCTGGGTTCTGGTTTTCCTGCTCTATCCCAAAGACGTGCAGGTCAGCTGGGTTAGCCATACCAACGTGGCGGTGTTCATGAGTGGGCTCTGCCATAGACTGTTGTCCTATCCTTGTGCCCTGAGTTGCAGGAGTAGGCTTTGGCCCTCACAGCCCTGAACTAGATTGTGTTTCACAAGTGTTTTGTTATAAATATTTCTCTGTAATATTTTATTTGTTGTAGCCATGGACCTTGCCATGCATACCTTGCATATGATAAAACAGGAACTGAACAAAATGGAATATTCCTCAGCAGTTTTTAAGGTGCTGGAATTTCAAAATGCACAGCAAATGATATGCCAGATAATCAGAGATGCACGCTCCTCTACAAAAGTATGCTTGTTGTCACAAAACGGTAATGTGCCCTTTTTTTACTTAATATTTCTGCTGGTTGATTTCCCACTGTCTTTTAGATCTAACTTGAGCCTACTTTATGTTCCTTACTTATTAAGGCTAAATAGGTACTGATCAGGCAGTGTCTACTAAGATCATGGCTATATCTGCATTTGATGCCAAGCCTTTACATTTCTGTAAATTTTTATATAACGCTCTTTTCAGAGGACATCTCTATACAAGTTTTGGATTTTAATGTCTTTGACCTACCGCTTCCAATTCATATGCACAGATATACAGTACACTCACTTATGGTGGGGAGTAATGGATGGTGCAAAATATTGTTTTCTTCATGTCCCCACAAAACTAAATGGCTCATGTTATTACTCATCATTGACAATATTCTAGCTGGTCAATTTTGTCCCAGAAAATTCATATCGCTATAAGGTCCATAAGTTGCTGACCATATCACTTTTCCAATGAAATCCTTGTCATTTTTCCAAGCATTTCACTCTGTTAGGAGGTGACATCTACCCACCTTAGAGTCACAGATTCACTCATTTTGTACATTATCTAGTTGTGAAGGCACTAGCTGTGCTACTCATCTGGATGCATTGAAATCTACAGTAAGTAATCAACATAGACCTCAGCATATACGGCATTAATGTTTACAGTGCACTAATGGAATTTATTCTGTAATGCATATAGCAATAAAATGCACTGTATTTTTCATATCAACAGATGGCACATCACAAACATTTGCACTACTTTCACAAATCCCACACTAAATGCCATATAACATAAACGTGGCCCCAGATGAACACACAGATTGACAAACACGCACAGATACTTGACTTTTTATTAAGGTGGATGAATTAAGATTTATTGTTCATACTGTTTGCTTTGTACATGTGTTAAAAGATTTGAAGTCCTGTTGGAGAGAATATTAAATATTAGCACGTTGTACTGTATGTTTGGTAAACCAGATGGCTTTTAACAGCGAATTTACTATACCAGTGAGGCTGATCATCCTTAGGAATTAAACACAATGCCATTTTGGCCTTAAAGGAAAAGGGAGAAGCGTGGACTTTACACCGTAAGCATTGAAACTGTTTATCTAGTGGCACAACTTTTTATTCTGCATACTGAACCTAAGCAAAAGCATGCAAATATTTTTCAACCACCTCTAAAAGTATAAAAACAAAAGTTTCTGCTTTTCAGGAATGGACATACAAAGCAAATTGTTGAACCCGAGTTACGAAGCGAGGACCCAAAAATATGGGCACGGCCAATAGCACAGAAGTGGATTGAAGTTATCAACTGTGCTTCTTGGTATCGTATGCCTACAGTCTTGCCAATCTGTCTGCCAAGTGGCTTTGTGCTAAGTTAATTGAGATGCTTATTTTTGACATTTATTCTACAATTCTGCACAAGAATTTGGAAATATTTTCCTACAAGATGAAAAAATACACTTCGCTCTTATTGTTAAAACACCTCTTCTTTATATATCAAATTATAAACATATAGAATATAACCAATGATTTGAAATGATTTGCTGCTTATTAAAATACCTCACTGGATCCCTGATGTATGGTGCTTGGCGTAACTAGACCTATCATGGTTGATGTACATAAAATATCAGAAGAATATTTTGACAAAAGAATATTTTGACTTCAAATAATACATTTGCTTCCAGTCAGTCAGTCAGTCATTTTCCAACCCGCTATATCCTAACTACAGGGTTGCGAGGGTCTGCTGGAGCCAATCCCAGCAAGCACAGGGCATAAGGCAGGAACAAACTACAGGCAGTGCGCCAGCCCACCACAGGGCACACACACACACACACCAAGCACACACTAGGGACAATTTAGGATCGCCAGTGCATCTAAGCTGCATGTCTTTGGACTGTGGGAGGAAACCGGAGTACCCGGAGGAAACCTATACAGGGAGGACCTGGGAAGCGAACCGTGCTGCCCACATTTACTTCCACTTACTTATTATTGCTTGACCCAAAATGATACCTTTTTAGGAAGTGTGGTTTAGAATAAATGCCCTTAAAGAAAACATTAAAGCATGATATATCAGACCCAAAACTTACTTGGTAGTGCTATGCATATTGGAGCTCTTTTTTTGTGCACGTTGAAAGTTAATATCTTTAAAAGTTGTAGTGTTACTGGAAGAAAACACACATATTTTCATTTTCATTTTCACAGGAAAGGGAAAAAGTTTCATTTTAAATCTCTTACTGCTTATGACTGCAGACACTGATGAAGAATATCAGGAATATATCAAAAACATTGAAGGCAACCTTCCATTAACACAGGTATGCTATCTGACTATAAAATGTTTCATGCTAAAGGCACCATATGCATTTCTCATGGAAGAGATGCTGAATGAATTAAGAATCCTGCAGGCTTTTCTTTTTTCAAAACCATATATATATATATACAGTGGTACCTCGGTATACGTCTGCTTTGGAATAAGTCCAACTTAGTATCCGTCTTGTTTGGACATGAAATATTTTGCTTGGTATACGACCTTTGTTTGGAATACGACTCGCTTGCTAACCTTGTTTACCTCTCTCGAGACAAAGCCATGACTGCCCTCGAGCGTCAGTGCACCAGTTGCTAGCATTCAGTGAACAACCCGCGCTATAACTCTCTGTAAACTTTCACGTGTGTGCTATAGCTGGTCCACAGCTCCTGTCAAAGTCCAACTTTAAAATAAATAATCACTGCGCTCGCGGCTTGGAGAGGGGGCGTTGTGGTTATGTGGCTGAAGGTTGTCAGGGCGATTCGTGATGTGGCCATTTCTCACCAAAGTGCACAGGTGAGAGACCATCCGCATTCGTGATTTTATAAGTGGTCAGAAACTTGTAAATAACTCATGAAAGAATAAAGTTACGTTAAAACCAAGCACACCATTGTTTTTCTTGTGAAATTCCCAAAAATTGTCACATGACCCTCTTCCTATTGAAAAAACAAAAGTTGGATCCAAAATGGCCGACTTCAAAATGGCCACCATGGTCACCACCCATCTTGAAAAGTTTCCCCCCTCACATATACTAATGTGCCACAAACAGGAAGTTAATATCACCAACCATTCCCATTTTATTAAGGTGTATCCATATAAATGGCCCACCCTGTACATCAACATCTGATCATCCAAAACTTCACCCTCTGTCTTTGTGGATGGGAACTATTTTTATTCATGCTGTTCTTCCACCATTTTGTAGCTTAATTTTATTTCCATTCTCCATCCCTTCTAAAATCTCAGTCTACTCTGCGTTATGTATTCCACACACTTATATGATAAATGGCTAAATAGTAGGGGCACTTTGTTTCTAATTTGGCTTATTTTACATCATGGAATTAACTTTTACCATTTAATAAGAAAATAAATATTTGGTTGTTTAAATTACGTGGCAATACTGTGTGAAAGAAACGTCAGAGGAAGACAGGACTACTTCAATCAATCAGCTTTTATTCAGTGACAGATGAGTACATGGATTGATGCACTGTAAGGCAGAAGAGCACGGATTCCCCTTTTTGATTGTTTTTATATTTTTTCCTCCCTCCCCCTTCACCTTACTAATCAATAAGCATAATATTGTTTATCTAAGCATTTCATCTTATATTGTGCAAATCAGCCAACCGTTTCTGTTTTGTGTACGTGTCAGATACGGCCCTAAAGAAGGAAAGGTCATCTTTCATGTGTCTAACAGACGCGTTCCTAAAGAGGAAGTTGTCCTGGGTCAGCTTACTGCACCCTGTCTTATGACAGACGCCTGTATGAATAACCTGCCGTTATAGCAAAACAGCTTTGTCAGCTTTTAACCCTTAGTAGCTTGCAAGTAGCTAATTTTTCTTTCTTAACTGTCATAAAATAATACATTTCCTTAGTAATGTGACATTTATAAAGTGTGACAAGTCAAAATTTATAGGATAAGTTTGGTATTTTTCAGGTGGAAGTTATTTATTCACAAACATGGCATATATGTATTTGCCACACAAAACTGTGTTCTAAAGATAAGGGCTTTATATAAATTTAAAAATATATCTTGCCCAGCCTGGTGCATTACAATGGAGGGTATGGGGCACAGAGAAAAAGTTTAAAAATGTACCAAATATGTCAATTTTTCAAGCCAAGACAGCTGTCAAGTATTGATCCACACATTCTGTGTTTCTAAGGCATGTTTGTGACATCAAAAGGGATCTGTAAATAATAATTTTATCGCATATTCCTTGTACTCTTTTCCTTGTTGTAAGGATACACTTTCTATTCACTTGCACAAACTTTCCCATAAATACAGAAGTAAATCAAAAGAAAATCTACTATGTGGAACAAAGTTTATTGTGATTTGGTCTGTCAGGAGGAAACACACCCTGGAAGGTGTGTGAAACTTTGTTGCACAGGAAGACTAATTGTTCAGCTATCACTCATGGCTGGTCTTTATTTAAAATAGCTGAATCTCAAAGTATTCATGTTTATTGGTTCAAAAATGACATGAATAAACTATTTTGCAATGCCTACCTAATCGCAAGGTGCAGATTAATACTTGACAACTGTCTCGGCTTGAAAAATGCACTTATTTAGTAAGCTTTTAAGCTTTTCCTCCATGCCCCATAGACTGCAATATAAATTGCCAGAGCGGGCAAGATAAAATGTATTTAAAGCAAATAATTTTAGAATTCGATTTTGCATCAGAAATGCATTTTTGTGGAAAAAATAACTTTGACTTGAAAAATATGCAACTTATAAGTGTCCTACTCGCTGAAGTTTGGTTGGCTAAAGTTGGTAAGCAACCATCTGTTCATTTACTGGAATTTGTCAACAAGTCAATTTGTCTTTCTGATGCACACTGGTAAACTTTAGCTGCCGAACAACGTAACTTCATGCATTTGTCTGTGTGAGTATCATATTATGCTAATGTCAAATAAAATTGCCCAAGCTCTTTTAGGCATTATGAAAAATGAAGGCCCTGCTTTGAAATGGTATAATAAGTGATGTAATGTTTATTTGACTTGAAGTTCTTTGTATTTTTGCACTGGTGACAATCAGGAAAGAGTTTTTTGATGTTTTGCTGTGGGTTTTACTCATTTAATCATGTATCACCTGCATTTCTTGGTCCATACTATCAACAGCAATTTCCAGCTCCTCATGGGAAGTTCCCAAGTGCTACCAGAAGCATCAGTTCTCCTCTAAAGCTCTAACACTGTCATGAAGAGTCATCTCAACATGAAACTGATTTTAGTTGCTTGCACTTGCAATCTCATTCTTTTAGTTACTGCTCAGAGTAGAACCCTTAAATTTCCTGTTCTAGTCAAACTCTCAATCATCTCACCGGTCAGTCATCAACAAGAATCTGAGGTACTTCATTTCTTCAATTTTGGATCTGCTCACTATATACATTAAGGGGAAAATGTGTGCTGTTTTACAGGACAGTACCATGATTTCCAAGTTTAAGGGCCTAATTCTTATCCTGACACTACACACTATTGCCAGTCACTCCAATGTGACCTTGTATCAGTCTGATGAAACTAAGAAGACAACATCATCAGCAAACAGCACAGATGTAAATCTTAGGTTCCCAAACTAGATAGTCCCCAACCCTGATCTGCACCTTCATATTCTACTTATGAAAATAAAAACTATGATAAATGACAAGACACAGAATCTCATGCCCACACTTAATGGACTTGATTTAATGCCGTAAATGTAATCACATCTCTTGCTTTCAAGAACAACACTGAAATTCCAAAACCAACATTTTTTTGTTCCACCTTCCACAAGATACCACAAAGTATTTTTTCAAATCCTACAAAGGGCGGGCATTATTGGCAAACTCCGTCTGTACAAATTAAGACATGGCTAAACATAATGGTGGTCTTCCACTATTTAAAGAAGAGTCACAATTTTCATTTGTTTCATTCTTTAAAATAATATGTTCAGTCCTAATGTAAAAGTTAAGTGTCTGGTCTATGGAATATGGAAGGGGTTCCAATCTATGATCCTGGAAGGCTACAGTAGCGGCAGGTTTTCAATCTAACCCTTGTCTAAATTAGTGATTAGTTTTTCTGCTAATTAACATTTTTGCCTTAATTTTAATTGATTTGCTATTTAGGACTTAGGCCCCTTAATTGTTTATTTTTTCCTTAAATAGGAGCTAACAATAATGAAAAAAACAATGAGCCAATACATGATGAGCAACCTGTGTCCATCATACAATATCCAAAAAATAATGTTCATCTTCCGAAGTCCACAAATCATTTTGACAGCGTTCTTAGGAAAAACTAAATCAACAGTTTTAAAAATGACTGCTGTGGGAGAATAAGAGCAGCAACAAGCCATAGAATTAAATGATGTGCTTAATTATCAACAAGAATTTGCTTCTAATTACTGTATGGAAATTGGTTGGTGTTTGAGGACCCAACTTAGGTGGTCATCTGTTGGCTCGCTTCACATCTCATTTTTGTTTGGCTTCCATTTATAGAAAAAACTAGCAGAATACCCGCGCTTCGCAGCGGAGAAGTACTGTGTTAAAGAAGTTAGCCTATTGCGGACAGTCTGAGCACTGATGGAGGGATTGTGTGTTCCTGGTGTGACTCGGGCAGTTGTTGTGGCCATCCTGTACCTGTCACGCAGGTGTGATATTCGGATGTACCGATCCTGTGTAGGTGTTGTTACACATGGTCTTCCACTGCGAGGATGATCAGCTGTCCTTCCTGTCTCCCTGTAGCGCTGTCTTAGGTGTCTCACAGTGTGGACATGGCAATTTATTGCCCTAGCCACATCAGCAGTCCTCATGCCTCCCTGCTGCATGCCTAATGCACGTTCACGCAGATTAGCAGGGACCCTGAGCATCTTTCTTTGGGTGTTTTTCACAGTCGGTAGACAAGTCTCTTTAGTGTCCTGCGTTTTTAGAACTGTGACCTTAAATGCCTACTTTCTGTAAGCTGTTAAGGTCTTAACGACCATTCCACAGGTGCATGTTAATTAATTGATTATGGTTAATTGAACATGCATGGAAAACATTGTTTAAACAATTTACAATGAAGATCTGTAAAGTTATTTGGATTTTTAAAACATTATTGTTGAAATACACAGTCCTGAAAAAGGGAC
>JANRMT010062808.1:24553232-24582515 GCA_026402145.1 Polypterus bichir lapradei | reverse complement strand
AAACAGACAGGAATATTATTCCTGAATAAATCAACTCAAACCTTAAACAACTTATAATATTTTGCTCTCCATAAAAATATATCCTGTCTAAATTATACAAGTTAGAAATAAAGTAAACGTTAAAAGAACAAACATTCA
The DNA here is from genome assembly GCA_026402145.1 of Polypterus bichir lapradei. Taxonomy (NCBI): domain Eukaryota; kingdom Metazoa; phylum Chordata; class Cladistia; order Polypteriformes; family Polypteridae; genus Polypterus; species Polypterus bichir. The sequence goes on along the minus strand of JANRMT010062808.1, from coordinate 24,582,377 downwards.
AATTTCTTTACTCTTATGTAATTTTATATAAAAAATAAACTTAGATTTTAAATATCCCAAAAGATTTTGCTCTCCATAAAATATATCCTGTCAAAATTATACAAATTCAAATATGAACATGCTGCATAGCAAAACCTGGAAATATAAATAAAATGTGTTCCTTTCAGCAATAACAAATCAAATCATTCAGTCGTCTTTGCTCTTATGTCATTTTAGAGCTGGGACGCCTGGCATCTTTTTTTGGCAACAAGTTCGTTTATGTTTGGTGTGAGGTTCTGTGTTATGGAGATTCTCAGGATGGATTGCCGGTGCTCATCAGTGAGGCGACTCCTGTGTGCTGTTTTGTTAGTCTTTATCACTGAGAAGAGCTTCTCACACAGATATGTGCTACCAAACATGCACAATGTTCGAGCCGCATGTAGACGGACTTTTTTTGTTCTTCAAAGTCACCAAAGCGCCGTGCAAACTCAGTGCGCTCAGTTTATCAGCAAAGTGCGTATTTGGGAACACCGTAGTGACGACTTGGTTCAACATTACTTGGCAACAGGGAAAGTGGGGCAAGTTGCACTGGTGCATTTGTGTCTCCCATAAAAGAAGCTTCACTTGAAATCACTTTGTGATTGTGCACGGGTAAAAACGTCCGCTGAAGTGTCAGATTCTTATTTAATTCTTCTGCTTTCTGTATCTTCTGCATTGCATTCAGGTCTTTCAGTTTACCCTGATGTTTTGTCTCATAGTGCCATCTTAGATTAAATTCTGTAATTACAGCCACATTAGCTCCACAAATGAGACACACGGGTTTACCGGCAATGTCAGTAAAAATATACTCAGCCTCCCATCGGTTTTTAAAGGCTCTATTTTCAGAATCACCTTTTCTCTTCGGCATCGTGTGGGCTAGCTTCGCAATAACTTGCAGCATCATAAGCTAGACTTGATTAACGCGGTAAGTGTTCGGCAAGGCAGCTGAAGCACTGCATTATGGGATCTGTAGTTTATTGTGTTACCAGCGCTTCATATACCCGGGCCATTAATAACAATAATACAGTATATAAAATGATCTCGCGGGCTGGATATAATTACACGCCGGGCCGGATGTGGCCTGCGGCCCTTGAGTTTGACACATATGGACTAAATAGAACTTGAAAAGATATATTTTTTCAAATGTGATCGCGCAATTCAGATAGAGTTGACGTGCACTACAGCCTGCATGCCTCAATAAGTCATCCTCCCCTCGCTCTTACTTTTTTACCGTTCATCTAATGAATACACTGAGTATGGCTTTACCAAAACAATCATTGATGGCGAATAAAGTATCCATTATTCGAGTATGTAGATCGGGATATATATATACCCGCGTATCGCAGCGGAGAAGTAGTGTGTTAAAAAAGCTATGAAAAAGAAAAGGGAACATTTTAAAAATAACGTAACATGACTGTCAATATACAGTATTTGTTTTTGTGAGTGTTACTGAGTGTTGCTGTCATCAAGGATTTGATTATCATTATTTCTTTCAATCAGGTTCGTATTTGTAGGATGTGTTGTGTTCAAGTTACATTCCGTGTTTGTCAATCGTTGTAAAGATGACAGGTTTCATTCACCGATTCGTTTCTTACTGCATCAATAAACAGCTCGTCTTCTTCTTTATCTGAGACCTGACACACTGCATGCACGGGTTTTTTTTTTACACTGTCTTCCTTTAGCGGGACATTGACTTTTTCCACTGTGTGCTTTGTTTCCGCAGTAGCTGGATTTATGAATATGCTTGTATGTATCAGACACTTCATATTTTTTGCTGCCTTTTCAATTGTGTAATTCGTTTTTGTTCAGCGCTCTTTGGAACTGTTGCTTTTTGGCTGTGCACTGCGTCAGTTCACGTGAGCCGCTCGGTGTACATGCATCGAAGGTTCCCAGCTGTGCTGGTGCCATCTCGTGCTATGTCCATGTCTGTATTTAATGTTACCTTAGTCCTGGCACTTAAAACTTTCTCTCGCAGTTTCGCTGAGTTTGTGCCAAACACCACCCTGACCATCTCATCTTCCTCTGCATAAGCACAGTCCTTCACCCGTGAATATTTAGTGGGAGTTTGCTATTGGATTGCCGCTGACGGACGGCCTTATATCGGCAGGCACTAAATTACAAACGCCAGCGGCAGCCTGTCTATGAACTTAATTTAAAGTGTAGGTTTACATCGTGCTTTGTTTCCGAAGTAGCAGAACTCATGAATATGGTTGTATATGTCACTCGCTCGCTTCTTATTGTTTCGCTTCCTTCTCAATTATATAATGCATGTTTTCTTCAGCGCTTTTTGGAGGTCTTCCTGGTTTTCTACGTACTGCGTGATTACGTGGGAGGCGTGATGATGTCACACGAAACTCCGCCCCCACGGCGTTCAAGCTCATCTCCATTACAGTAAATGGAGAAAAACAGCTTCCAGTTATGACCATTACGCGTAAAATTTCAAAACGAAACCTGCCCAACTTTTGTAAGGAAGCTGTAAGGAATGAACCTGCCAAATTTCAGCCTTCCACCCACACGGGAAGTTGGAGAATTAGTGATGAGTGAGTGAGTGAGTGAGTGAGTGAGTGAGTGAGTGAGGGCTTTGCCTTTTATTAGTATAGATAAGCAATTCAGACGACTGAGTTCTAAAGAACATGGAAATAAGAATGAAAGGAAAATAGATAATTTAACAGCAGAAATCAGTCACTGATTATGAAAGTGGCAGGACGAAAAACCTGCAGCCACTGTAGCCCTCCAGATTCAGAATTGGACACCCCTGAAATATGGAATAAAGAATGGTGGATACCAATTACTTTTGTCAGTTGCAACTTATTTCATGGAAAATTGCAATTTTTTGTTAAATCATGTATCTGTGCAAGGACAAAAGTGTTCAGATTTGAATTCCCTTTGTTTCTACCTGGTATCCAGGGTTCATCTCTATAATGGAGTTACTGTTCCAGTACCTTGACGTAGGCTTTCATCTCAGTCTTACAATTCTGTCCCACTGACCATGCAAGGGAAAACAACACACAACACCTCTGCCTTCTCCAGAAGAATCACATTCACCTAATTTTCATATTGATTTCATAGACTGAGTTATCCAATATCTAATTTCAATGTGGAAAAATATTATTGCCTGTTAAATAGGCAATAATATTTTGATGTTACAACTTATTACTATCCTTCCACTGCTGTGGATTTGTTTCTTGGTCATCTTTCAATGTCAGATTACTTCAGCTCTGAATATTAGAGGATTTTGTAAATTGAATCGCCATTTTTCTGTGAAGAATAGGTCAACAATTTGACTTGGTCATCACAAAACAGTAAGTTTCTTTCCCTGAATCACTCATAATACTTTGGATTCAAGAGATGTTTTAGCATTCATGTGCACAATTATCCTTGGTACAAAACAGAAATAATGTTTTATTCACTGGTGTCGAGAAACAACCCCAGACTGGTCATAAAATATTTGAATTAACATTGTGATTTGATTTACGTTTTGTATTTTAAATTTTGGGGTGCCTCATCACTTTGCAATTTTTAATATTTCAAAGAAAAGATGTACTGTATCCCCTTTCACATATAGACAGACACCGGCACCTATCTTCTTATTAGAATCAAAATTCTGTCTTGCCGTTCACAAATAAATATATCAATTTCAGTACTATTATCCTCTGGTTACATACCTAATCCAAGTTTCAATAAAGAACATAAGAGAGATTTCACAATATTTGTCAAGATGTTGTGCAAATGCTCTTAGCTTACCCAATTTATACATTGCATGGTGACAGTTGGCAAAAACATTTTAAAGCCCTCCATCTTACTGTAGCTTGTAGTCTGCCTGTTTTTCCTTTCATTCAGATCATGTGTGATAACAGCAGTACAGGGAACTTTGTTTACAGCTGGTGACATCCTGGCCATTGAATAGTGAACAGTGATAGCCCCACACATTACTTGCAAATTCAATGTGCAGGCATTGTGTGTGCTGTGTAGTAAATTACATTGGCAATAACAATAAAATTAATAAAGAATGTAAAAATATTGTTATATTTTATAAAATAAGTGACTTCTAACAAAGGAGAAAAAAATAAAAGAAAGATTATTTAAGGCCTGCCAGAATCTTTAATAATGAAATCAATCTTATGTTTGTTGTTTCCCTCTGTTTCACTAATCCTCACCTCTACCAGGACCATCTGATGGGAAATTCAGAAATGATACCAGAAGTTGTAAGTGTTTTAATTTGGTTTTGCTTACTGTCGCTAACATGTAATCATCTGATTGTGATTAGCTTTATCACAACCTAATGTTTATTTGGTAAAGATTTGTCATGTTTCATTATTAATGTAGCAGAATTTACATTTATCATCTGAGCAAATGGGTTTGATGGATAGTGAATTATCTTATGATTTCCTTCAAAATGTCCTGGACCATAATAAGATTCCTGCTCTAGTTTTTACATTAAATTGGCACAATGGTATGAAATTCAAAATGGTAAAAGTTATTACACAATTAACATTTGTATCTGTTTATTTTTTTACCTAAAGTGGCCATAATGTGTGTATGTATGTTTGTTGGGTTTGTGTGTGTGTTTGCCCTCCAATAGACTGATGCCCAGTCCAGGGTTTGTTCCTTCCTTGCACCCTATGCTAGGTGGGATAGGCTCCTGGTAACCCCCAGTGACCCTGGGCTGGATTAAGCGGGTTAGCAAATGACATGACATTATGCAGTTGTTCAGTTGTTACTCATAGCAATATTTTTTTCCTCTAATGTGTGGAGAAGCTGATTTTTGTATTTCAATTCATAGAGAAGAGAGGTAAAATTCAAATTTTTAGCAATACAAATTGTATATAAAATTTAATTCCATATTTTCTCCTTCTGTATTTATAGATATTACTTGTCAGCTGTTAACAACAGTTATCTGAAGGTGCAAACTGTAAAATGAATTGATAAAGTGTAGGAATACTGCTGATTTTTAGCTAAAATATTTTCCAATGTGAATGGTGATGGGAGATCAATTTTAAACTGTTAGTAATCACATATAATGATCTGACAGTTCATTAAAGTTGGGTGTGTTATCTTGAGCCTGTTGCTAAAAAAATGATTCATGCAGATGAATTAATTGTTCATAATTTGATACTTCTAATATTCTTTAATAGTTTGCAGAGGAACTTGAAAAGTATGAAGATGAAATTGACAGTGACCAGAAGAAAGAAATAATTAGAAAAATGATCCAAAACTGCGATTATACATCATCAGTTTCAGAGAATAAGGTGATTAATTTTATAAATATTACATGAATTTTGAGTTATGTCCCATGAATTAAATATTAACCTTCTTGAATTAAGATAAGCTGATGGTGTCCACATTTACATTATTTAATAATATTAAGGAGTTAAGAGTTCCTTTACTGTTTCTTTTGAATGATAATTTTCCTTTAGCAAAATGTACTTTTTGTTCTGTCACTGCTGTAAAAACGGCAGATGGAAACAACAGGGCAACCCCAAGAGAAGAAGAAAGCAAATAACAAAGTCAAGAGAGAGAACAAGGGTCAGAGGAGATGGGAATCTGCAACAAAACCAAAAGAAGAAACCAGAAACAGCACCCAAAATTTACAGTCAAATTAGAACATGAAGAAAGTGTTTTAGCTCTGAAATATGTAAAGAAACTAACATCTAATGCTGAGAATTTACCTTCTAAGGATTTCTCAGAAAGCAGGAAAATCGTGTCACCACTTTAAAAAGCTTTCTTGTCATGATGTCACAATATGTGATGGCAGCAGGAACATACTGGTACCCACAAAATGGCTGCCAGTGAAATCAAATAAATCAAAATGGTAACACTGCAGTATGACAAAATGATGGGCAAAAATTTAAAATAATAGCTAAAAAATTAATATTAAATTACAAAATAAATAGTGAGAAATTATTTCTTCTCAATCATGTTAATTTTCCATGTGAAATTGTATTCTAAAAGGAAGCATTTTTTTCTTTAATTTAAAAAAAAATCCCAGGGCTGTCTTTCATTTTAAAATGGAAGTTGTGGTCCAGGGATCCAAATGTGAAAGCCAAAACTTTAAAACGTAATGAATATATCCACTTTGAAGCAGCAAAGATTTTAATTTAAGACAAGCTTGCCTTCTAGGTCTCTGAAGCATGCCTGTGACAACAAAAGAAAACAGTAAGTAATACATTTTATCGCAAATTTTTGATGTCATTTTGTTGAATGAAGCTTACATTTTCTGCTTGCAGCAGGCGTCATGCTAGAGCTGTGATATTTCTCTCAGGTGCGCCCCTAATTCACCAAACTTCCATAGCTTCAGGCAGTGTATTATCCTACTTTTAACTTTCTAATTTTGTTTCCTCAACAGTTGGTTTCTACTGTGGCTTGAAGCAAAGGATGATCTGTGCAAAAGTGTGCCAAGTGTCTGATATAACAGCAAGCAGTCAGTGTGCAATGAAATCCTTTGATTTAAATATATATCTGCCATTATTCAAATCATGAGCCAGTGCCAGTGGCACATGCATAGGCCCGCATCATTTTTTTTTATGCCATGTGTTGTCAAATCATATTTTTATAGACAATGCTGGCATACAGTATACACTGAATCACATACACATAGCCTATATAGTGTGACACTCATACCTAGTGACTGTGTAGTGTGTGAGGGTGAAGCATTAGCATAAGAGTTTCATTGAACTTTGTACACATAAAAATAAACATGACTTGACTGGTGACATTGCAATGTGTTTTTATAAAAGCCTTAAATTTATAAAAGAGCCAAGACCACCTATACGTCAATACTGAGTTCACTGGGCCAATCAACACTCAGCATTACACACTTTCTATGGTGTAGTGTACACACACAATTTCAAAATACTTAGAAAATGAAAAAGGCAGATTATGAGACAGAATGAAACTTCAATGATATGATTATGATTATTATAATTGATTATAATGGAATTTTTTTCAGTGTTTATTGTCAAGTTGTCAACAGAGAGATACAGTAATTCAGATCTGGGCATCAACAATAACATCAATAACCAGGCTTGGAGACATCTGTCTTTTCAAAGTGAAACAATGTTCCGGGGTTGGAAAAGTTGCCACTGAGGTGAAGCACAACAGCCGGTCTCCTATTAAAATAGCTGAATTTCACCAAAATGTTTTGTTTTTTTTCTTTACTAAACCGACAAGCACACTGTTTTTAAATATGTTTTTTGATATGTGTGTTTCAAACCCCTGCCTGGGTTTTGTCTCCTGCCTAGCGCCCTGTGTTGGCTGGGATTGGCTCCAGCAGACCCCTGTGACCCTATAGTTAGGATATAGTGAGTTGGATAATGGATGGATATGTGTTTCAACATATTTTTCAAAACGTGCAATGTCAAGACATGGCTCAATACTCGATAACACTCTCCGCTTGACAAATGAATGTTTTCAGTACGTTATCCGGCTTTCTTTTCACCTTTAGGCTTCTGTCCCATGTCTTTCATTTTAAAATGCAACAACAGGCTAGGTAATTTTTTTACTATCTTCTTATATAATACGCTACCATGGCTGTCCTGTTTGTCTATCCAGGATTTTAAATCACGTGTAGTTCGCAAACCATTTGAACTATTGACCTGAAATTTGGTAAACATATACTACGTGGCCTCTACTGTCCACTTACAGGGTGATGATTTTTATTACTCTTTTTATTTTTATTTTAGTTTATTGCAGAATCAACTCTCTGCAGTAGGCAGCATGGCGACCATGTGGCACATGTGTATGGGCTCCCTGTTCTCTTCCTCTACCTCTTCTTATCTTAAATCATTCTTGAGGCAGATTGAGCACTTCAGTGATAGCTTAAGTGAAAAATTAAGAAAAACATATTAAGTATTTGCAACACAAAAACTGACTTAATCAGTTTTAACGTAAAAAGATGCCAACAGAAAAAGAGAAGAAGCGGGCCGCTAGGGTGGGGAAAACAAGAGCTGCTCAGGAAGCAGCAAGCGCATCAACCTCTGAGCAAATGATGCTAAACAGAGACAGAGAAAGAGGATGAAAACTAGAAGTCATGTGTATTCACTGCACATTATCGTGCAGTCCGCCGTTACTGGTTTATAATAAATAATTCCCTTTAAAACACAATTTCATGTGGCAAATGAATATATACCATGATTGTGAAATTAAAACTTCGACTTGAAAAATACCTAATGTATCCTTTAATATTCATACATGGACACTGGAGAAAACCATTATTTTTTGGTCCTTGCAATGTTGACCCTTGATGAAATGAAATCTGACCTTGTTCAGATGCTCCATTGTTTGCTTCAAGCTACAGTATACCATCTCTAAAGAAGCTCCAAAAGGCCTCTGGACATGACTCTTTATAAGCCTCTTTAAAAGCATTAGCTGGTCTTCATACTACCAAGAGATGGCAAAGCTTTCACTCCATTTTTATTTTTTGAGACTAATAAAACTGACTTAGAAGCCAGACATCATCATGGGATGGGGAATCAGTATGATCTATAAATATGCACTCTCTTCTAATTCTTCCATTTGCGATATCTTCTAAATGTGCTAAAACAGCCATGATGGTTGTAATAGTTTGTCCATTCTGTGCACCATTATATTGTTACAGATTGATTGCAATTAAGTGCCAATTAATATGTAATTAATTTTGGTATATTCAATAAAGCCTACATCATGGACGCGAATCTAAACAGAAAGAGAGACCGCACAGAAACAATAGCACTGCTTTGATGTTGGGTGCCACCCGTTTCATAACAGAGCAGAAACGTAAGTACGAGTACACATGATGTGAGGCTGCCATGAAAATGAGCGTGGCTTTACCCCAAGTTTAGTTTTTATACATCTCGAGGCCAGAATGGAAATGGCCATATGCAACATTTTTGTGCATACACATTTATACATGAGGTCCTTGGTCTTTGATTTTTACAGCAGGGTAGTGCATTGGTTAGTACTGCCATTTCTTAGTTCCAGCCATTCTGGGTTTGAATCCCACAACAGGTCATTGTCTATTTAGAATTAGCACATTTTTCTCATGTTTACATGGGTTTTCATCCAGACACTCATATTTACTACTCCCATCCTTAAAATCACCCTTTGCTGGTGAGGGTTATTGACAATTCAATAATAGAGTGGGTACTGCAGTTGCCTGATAGTCTTTCAAGGGTGGTTTAATTTTATATTTATTTATGTTCATCAGCAGCCATGCCACATGCTCTTCAGAAAAGGTAGTCCGCTTGAAGCTAAGCATGTTTGGGTCCTACCAGTACTTGGATGGGAAACCATCTAGGAGAAGCTTGGGTGGCTGCTGGAAGAGGTGCTGATGAGGTCATCAGGGAGCACTTATTCTGTGGTCTCTGTGTGAATCCCAATGCCCCACTGCAGTGACGGTGACACTGTGCTGCAAACATCCTTTGGATGAGACATAAAACCAAGGTCCTGAATCTCTGTAGTCCTAAAAGATCTCTGAACATCTTTCATAAAGAGCAGGTTGTACCCCAATGTCCTGGCTAAACAGCCTGGTCATTTCGGCCCACTAATCATTCTCTCTCCATTATTGACTAAGCATCTCTTTCTCCCCTTCACCACCAAATAACTAATATGTGGTGAGTGTATTGGTGCAAAATGGCTGCTGCCACACATTCAGGTGGATGCTGTGCATTGGCAGTGGTGGAAGTGGCTCCATCCTCTCAATGAAAAGTGCTTTAGGTTGTGAAAAAAGTGCTATATAAATGCAATGTATTGTCTTCATATTTTTAAGTTGTGGTTTTTGAATTTCCTCCAGAAAGTCATATTTGTCCTGCTTGCAATTAATTATTGAAAGTTTGAAATGCTAAACCCTGAAATAATATATGTAAAAATAGTAATATTATTGTATTACTATATTATTATTAATATTATTAAGAATATATTTATATTATATATATATAAATATAATATAGTAATACCTTAATGTAGTTAACTGAATAACATAGAAATGTTGAGAATACCTCTCTCCTCACCCCACTGATTACTTCTTTATTTATTTATTTAACTAACTTTCTTCATACTTGTGAAATGTGGCTTTGTGGCTAAAGGATCGGTACAGGTAACTCAAAGGTTGCCAGTTCGAATCCCGGCAGTGACAGAAGGAATCCTACTCCATTGGGCCCTTGAGCAAGCCCCTTAACCTGCAACTGCTCCCGAGGTGCTGTACAAATAGCTGACCCTGCACTCTGACTCCAATAAAACTCTGTGTGTCTCTGGAGAGTAATTTGGGGTTTTCAAAAAATGACAAATTCCTAATACAAGAAATTGTATATGCCGATTAAAGGACGTGATCACTTGCTCAGTGATCAGAGCAGTCTGGTTTTATGCCTGAGAAGTCTACCATCGACTGCATCCTGGCACTGAGGGTTCTCATGGAGCGCAAATATGAATATCGACAGAGTGTCTTTATAGCCTTTGTCGATTTTTCATAAAGCGTTCGATTCGGTGGTTTGATCTGCTCTGTGCGACATCCTCAGACTTTACAGGATCCCGAAGTTGCAGGATATCTTGACCAGTCCGTACACTGGTATTGTGAGTGCTGTGCAGAGTTGAAGGAGAACCTCTGTGTTTTTTCCAGTTGATTCTGGGGTTTGTCACGGGTGTGTTCTTGATCCTTCTCTATTCAATGCTTGCATGAACTGGGTGTTGGGAGGGGTTGTGGAATCCAACGGCCATGGGACATCTGTTGGTGAAGAAAGATTCACTGATCTTGAGTCAATGAATGCTCTGATTGGGGCTCTTGAGAGACTGAGCGAGGAGTCATGAGTGTCTGGGCTTGAGAGTGTCCTGGATAAAAACTAAGATCCAGGCCTTTAATGACCACTTGGGCACAGCCATGAGCAGTGAGTCTGTCTGCGGAGAGTGTGTCAACCTTGTCGAGAGGTTTACTTACCTCAGCAGTGACGTTCATGTCTCTGGTGACTCCTCCTATGAAGTCAGTAAATAGATTCCCAAATGACGCACATTACCTGCATTGTGAGGGAGTGTCATTTATGGTACTTATGGCCATGTGCCGTGATTCCCCGAGGGTGATCCGGCTCACATTATCCTCATTTTTGAGGACCTCAGTAGTTGGACCAGGCCCACATAATATCTGGCTGTGGCAAACAGATGCTCATTTCTGAGGAATGGGACTGGTCTTCCTTGAAGGGTTGCCATCCAGGATCCTAAGCTGTTTTGTCGTGTGGTGGATGTGTCAACTCTCTGTACCAATGCATGCTCCCTGACCCGACCTGATTAAAGGATAAAAATAAATTATAAAAACTGATTTGGTTAGCACTAATAGATTATTTCTTCAAGTTTGTTTTAAATGCTTAATGCTGTCTTCATGTCAACTGGGACTTGACAGGTCAATTGTTAAAAACTAGTTTTGATTTTATAATTTTAATGTTTCAGATGTCAGAAATGATCAAAGCTGAAGAGAAGTCATTTTCTGCTCTGAAACAATATTGTGGTGGTCTGAGTCTCAGACACTTTCAATCCTATTTACTTCCTGAGTAAGTAAATCAAAATAATTCTTATGAGAATATAAGGCTGTAAAATCTTGACCTCGCTAAAATTTCATTAGCATAGGAATTTAGATTTAAATGGATGGATACGATGGAACTATAATATGTAAGTGTGTGTATAAACTGTACATGTTTATATGCTTGGAGTGTTGCTTGGAGTGGGTCAGTTTCCTGCTTTTCTCAGGCTTATTGATGTTAAAATACTTACCATATGGAATTGAAAAGTTGCTTATATATCACCAGAATTGAGCAGTGACATGTAAATTTGTTTTTGTTTGCTGCTATAACTGGTATGAAGATGAATAAGTTTAGTATCATTCTATAATTGTTTTAGTTTCTTAGAAATAATATGTGAAGGAGTAATTTGTTGAAATTATTGGTTTTCTGTCCATTTTAAGAAAAGGAACAAAGAAAGCGTATATGGCAACTACAAAGACTGTTGTGCGTCTCCGTTATGGGCGGATTTATCAAATGAAAGTTGAATATATGAGCAAAGAAGATCTTCAAAACCAGCTTTATGAACTTGTAGAAATTGTGAGAAATTGTAAGTTATTGCTTTGTTTCTTCTACTACATATACAAAGCCAATACAATATTTTTATAGTGTTTCATGTGTTGAACACCATAACAAAGTGACATTCATATACAGCACCATATTTCCAGGTGTATAGTTGTCAGAAATGTTAAAAACAAGTGGCATTGCCAGTTAGTGTCAGTTAGTCAATACTGCCTGGACTTGTCAACTTTTGGTTTCTTTTCACAAACTGTTCCTTTGTTTCTTTTTCTTCACTTTGGCTTTGACTCACAATTTTCTTTGATACTCCAGTTTTGTCCTGCTCTGTTTTCACATCCTTCTCCTGGTCACTCTGTCTTGTCTGCTCTGTGGACATAACAGATTTGAATCCACAATCTCAGGATTTAAAGTCCAAACCCATACCTACTATACCACATTGTCTATTAATATAATTTTGATATTATACCAATACCCTGGATAAACAATTAGGTGTGGGGGTGAGTATAGCATAGATTAGTGCATACTTTTAGTGTTAATGGCCAAAAATGAAAGGGGAGGTTGCCATTTACGTGAAACAGAATTTAAATGCTTATCTTCTTCAATCTGATGAGGAGACACATCTTAGTGGGGATATCTGAATCTGACCAGAAAGCATTAGGGATGTAGGCTAGATAATGAGAATTGGCAGGCAGTACTTTCAAGGTACATCTTTATGTGAGGGGGATTATAGCCACTTTGGACTTAAATTACCCAAATATTAACTGGACTAATCTTAGAAACAGTCAAGCAGAACAACGGCAGTTTTTAGATGTAATCAGTACCTGTTTTTAACACACTATGTTAAATCTTCAATTAAAGGGAAGCAAGTATGAAATTAGTATTTTGTAATAATCAGGATAGAGTTCAGTTTGTAAGGTTGTTTGAACCTATAGGGTCAAGTGACTATAGCATTATATTGTTTTGACAAAGTGCTGATGAAAAGACTAAAACTTTGAAATTTATCTTTAGTAGGGTAAGTTTTGAGCAGATGTGTTAAAATCAAAAAAAGACAAAAAGGATAAACTTTTAAGTGTGGAGACGGCCGAGAAGCAGTGGAGCAGGTTTGAATGTGTTTTACATATAATGCAGGACATGTTTATCCCAAAATTTAGAAGCAGTAGGAATTTAAAGAACACGCTGCTGTGGATGAATGAGGAGATAAAACAGAAGGAATTAGAATTAAAAAAGTGATGTTCCTCTGGGACACATGCTACAACTACTGCTCTTCTTAATATACAGTGACAAATTTGACACAATTATAAATAAAAAGCTGGCTACATTTGTAGGTGATACCAAAACTAGCTGGAATGGCAGATAATCAGCTGAATCATTACATGGGGATTTGAACAACATACTGGCTTGTGCCCAATATATGGCAAATGATTTTAAGTGTAAGTAAGTGTAAGATTTTAAACGTAGCAAGTAAAAATGTTAGATTTGAATAGACAATGGGAAGTCAGTTTCTGACAATTCAAGAGCAGTACAGGGTGATTGCGTAAGCTCTATTTTAAAGGACCAGGAGAACCTCATATTTGTCTGTCAGACTATTCTGCCGATACCCTGGTAATGACTGGAGAAGCCTTATCAGTTTCTGCATCATTTCAAGAGGTCAATCTAGAGCAGTTTAAATATATTTATAGAATATCATGTTCATATTTGTTTTACTCTCTTGTTTTCATTTCATATTAAAACTTTCTGGTGTTTTCATATACTTTTTCAGACATAAACTGCTGTATTCAGAATATAATTTATCTTAAGTACCAAAAGAGGCTTTTGGATATAATTATATCATTTGATCACTTGTTTATCTGTGTTATAATTTAAGGTGAGGAAAACAAAAGAAGTGGTAAAGAGGAAAATAAACAAGAAGAAAGGCATCATATGGCTTTAAAAAAAAGGTTTGAGATCCTTACAACACATTTTCAGCAGCGCAGCTTTGACGAAGTGAGCTCCAAATACAGTTTGCTTTATCTGATTCTGTGTTAATTTCTGTTTTTATCCTAACCTTAACTTCAGAATTTTACTAGTGTTCTAAGTTCATATTTATTTACACATTAAAGCATATCTGGTAAGTCACAGTAGTGTGGTTTAATTAAATAAATCATATCCCAAAGGACTAATTTTAGCAAGGTGAACTGGGGAAATTAGAATAAACAGGGCAAGCTAAAAATGAAGTCTTTAAATTGGCCAAAGTCAAAATAAGAAGGTAAGGAAGCTCAATACCAAAACCCAAATGTCAACTCAAAATCAAAAAGAAACAAAGCTAAGATTTCATCAACCTAACAACCCTTTCCCCAATTAGTTACAGTAAACATAACATTTTCTGTTTTATTTGCGAACTGGGATGCTGAATGCTGCTCTCTGGTGTTCATGAGATAACAACCGAGCTCGACTACTGTATTATCATGGACGGAGCTCAGTCCCCCAATGTACCATGTATCAATGGTTCTCTCCTAAAAGGCTGCAACTTCTCCAATCAAACAAAAAAACATTCAACTCACCCTGTGTTACTTTTATGCTTACTAGACTTGAGGATGGTCTAAATATTGTATTGAAGCAGCTGGTTCTATGGCCTCTAGAAATGAATATACTACTCATGAAGACACAATTCTGCTACTCTTTGGTTAGACATCGCCCAGAATGGCACTATATAGATACTACTCAGAGGTGTCTCTCTGCTTGTCCTCTACTGACTCCAAACAAGAGCCAATGATTCTCCTATTCCTCCAGCAAGAATCTACACAGTCATTTATTTTTATTTAAATATGGTAGATAAAAATACTGTACATTACATGCACATAAGCTGACAAAAATGAAATACAATATGGACAGTAAGTGGGGGACATGAGATGGTCCAAAGGTCAACTTGAAAATCATAAGTTATTTTTCTGTGTGGCAGAGAACTTATGTTGCATTATGATAAATCTGGTTCAGTCGTTCATAACAATATGGTATTCTGTATTCCTCTGCAAGAATCTGTCTGCATGAATCCGCTTTCTCCTCGGATAATTTCCTGTGTTTTGAACTGTTATCGATTGATCCATCCTTTTTCTAACCCCACTTATCCAGAGCAGTGTGCAGGGAAACTGGAGCCTGCCCTAGCAAACATTAGGCACAACGCATTAGCAATCCCTGGACAAGATGCCAGCCCATTGCAGGGCAAACACACACACCGACATCAGTAGCCAATATTGTATCGCCAATCCGCCTAACCTGAATGTTTTTGGATTTTTAGAGGACCACCTGGAGTATATCCAATGGACAGGAGAACATGAAAACTCTACACTGGGAGCACCTGGAACTTGTACCTCTGCCTCATTGTTGCAAAGCAGTAGTGATACCACCTCTGCTACCCATTTAACTATTAACTACACTCGGTTCATTTGACTAGGCCTAATGAGCATGAAAACTTATTTGTCCCACACCCTGCCTGGGCTCATTAACTTCCTCCAGTTTATGAATATTAAAGGAAATGAAGGCTCTGTATACTCAACACATGTGACCAGGTCCAAGTAAAAGAACAAGGGCTCTGTATTTCTTGTTCATTAAATCTTATCTGTTGGCTTTGCAGAAGCTTTGCTTGTGACATCATAAGCGAGGTGTAAGAGACAAATACTCCTGAGAGGGCCTGCTCTGCAATGAATAATGAGACAGATTGAAATAGGGTTCATCATGAACCATATACATACACATTATAATACTTAAACCACTAACATCAAATAAAATGAAATAAAACTGTACACTTACGTTAATCAACAGTAAAGTGGTATTCAGTCACTCCAACAATTAGATCAATTGCAAAGGTGCTTTAAAGTATATAAGTTCAGTTCATCTGTAACTACCCTCCCAAAATGATGATCCCCACAAAAAAACTAAGAGTCATGTAAAAACAAAAAAAATACAATGTGAAAAATGATGACCTACACTAAAGCACAAAATGAGAATAGAATTGAATCCAGGGCAATTGTTCTTAAAGAAAAGAAAAGGCATGGGAAAAATATAAAAAAGATCAGGGGCCTCATGTATAGCTTAAAAAAACAACTCCTTTTTCAATGTTAATGACACAATTAATATATGAATTTGTCCCATGTTCCTGAGTGGTATCATCACTTTGAAGACATTTGAGAGAACACAGCAGGCTGGAGGTCCTGCTCCCTCAATGGATGTACTATATTACTGAAAAAAGTCTCACATAAAGTGTATTTTTTCCTAAATTTTAAGGCCATGGTTAATTTAAATATGTTAATCACTGAATTATGTGCAAGATTAGCCTCCTAGTAATTGGTCGGTTAAAAGCTTCGAGCACAGTGGGTATAACAGAGTGCAGGTTGGCTGAGATACTCCTGACCTGTCGGTAAGTTTCCTGAGAAGTGACAGCAGGTAGCCGACAGAAACTGGCAACAAACCAAAAAAGTTCTTCAGTGCAAATATGTATCATCGGCCCCATAAAAAGGAAATTAAGATAGTCTATATTTCATGTTCCTCACTTTTGAGGTTTAATATGCTTATCGCATCAATGCACACTTTAATAACACCTTGGTGATAGAAATTATTTTACATGCGAGTCGTCACTTAGCTGGTTTGGCTGCATTTACTTTTTTGATCAACGGTGTTGTTGTGTCCCAGTTTTTCCAAAATGTTACACAGCGATGGGTCACAGTTCTTGTAAAAATAAGCACGTTTTCCTATTAAATTTTCTTTTATAAATCCTGATGTTTATGTGCAAAGCTGCATACACACATTTCAAGTATCTTTTTGTAAAGTTTATTCTGGAAGCCGATTAGCAAATCTCTTAATCAAAATACTCGCAAACGTCTGAGCCAAGAAATCAAATTAAACCAAAATATTGGAAGCAAAAAACACAAACCTAAGCTCTTCGATGAAAAAACCAAAATGATTTCCTAAAATGTGTTTTTTCTACTATTATTTTCTGTGCTTTGTCCCTGACTTGCTCTTACTGTATGTTCATTTTTGTTTATTTCATTTGCAGCTTTAGATCACACATGCAGTACTTATCACACTACTAAGCAGAATGTTATTATTCTAGCTGAGTACTTGTCTTACATAAGGTTGCCACATATACCTGTTACAGCATCCTCCACCCAATACTGTAGCTTTTTGTACCCCCTAATGCCTCCCCCTGTCAATACTGTGCACTCTACTTGACATCATGATATGCAGATGGTTGAAATACTTCCTTCAAGAGAGAATATGGTGCAAGGGCTCTTTTTTAATTTAAATTATGTGGGCCTCTAATATCATTTTTGTATTAATGATTTAAATGTATAAGTAATACATATTTTACATTTTCAGATGACACTAAATTAGATAGATAGATAGAGAGATAGATAGATACTTTATTTATTAGATGTGTGAGCAGAGACAATGATTTGATCAGGACAAAATTCTGAACTAGATTAATGCCATACGTTGCAGATTACTTTTTTTTTAAATTTAACTTCATTGGTTTACATTTAGAAAAGTGAAATCTTAATGTACGTAATACCAATACAACAGAGCAGATTGCTTACACAAAGTACACAATATTAAGAAGTCTTAGTCTAGGTAGGCTTGTAACTGTCTACATACAGACAATGAAGAGAAACAATCTGAAAAGCTAATAGGATGATCTGGTAGATTATAAAGTTTATCTTAGTATTTGGTTTATAGGCTGAGAGATGCTACACTTAATCTGCATAATGCTTATAACATTCTCATCTAGAATACAGTATGTAGTCAAAACAGCTAATGTGGCTGTCCAGAATGGAACCATATTTTCCTACACCAATGGAAATGTGCCTTGATGATTACTCTTTCCTGTCTAAGAATGAGATGCTATGGCATTTATAATTAGAAATGGAATAAAGTGGACTGCAGCTACTCTCTTTGAAAGAAGTATTATTCTAAATAAAGACATTGAGGGATAATATCATACTGCATTTATTGCAGAGAAAGTCTTGTGAAGTGCTTTTTCATACTTAATAATTTCAGCCTGTGCAAATGGGTAAACTTGAATTGTTATTCTGCATTCGCAATTAATTCTTGGCATTCAAATGTAAGAGTATGTATAATCATTCAACCATGATGGCCTTCTGTTCACATTACGTACCTTGGTTTTCAAAGGAGGTCCTTTATATAACTTCACATATAAGTTGCTTCTGCTTGGAAGATGATTTACATCAATGTTAATCTCATAGTTTATGTTTGAGATTATTTAGATGTATTATTATGGCCCTATCTGATCATTTTGTATTTGTTATGTCAGCAACAGGTAAAAATTAATCAAATGATCTTCATTTTTATTAACAGATTAGAGAAGCACACTAAGATATTAAGGACAAGGTTATTATCCCTGTGAAATCTGATCCTGTTCATTATTGTCTGATATCTTACCTTCTACAATAGTGCTGTCAGTTAACTTTATTACAGAGAAATGTCTCAAAAGACAGTCATGTGTAAAAGGGGGAAGAGAAGAGAAGAGATCACAACCCAGTATTCAAAATTATAGTGGAAAAAGTGTAGCTTCTAACCCTAATGTTCAAGTACAGAATGTAAATTCCCCAGACCAAAATTACTAAGTTCATTCACCAGTTTATGAGGAATTATGGTACGAAATGCAGAACGGAAATCAACAAACAGCATTCTCATTTACTGGACATACTTTGCTGCTCCAGGTGTGGCAGTGCTTTGTGAAGTGAAATCATGACATCTGCAGATCTGCCTGGAATGCAAACTGGTATTGGCTTTGATGTGTGACAATATCAGTTTTTTAAATTATTCAAGCATTTCACTGTTATCTTTTGTAGATAAGAATGATGGTAGTGGATTTGATACAAGTGAGGATAATAGCTTGTTGCAATGAGGGGTAAATATATTGTTAAATACTTCTGCTAGTTGGACTGCACATATTCATGGCTGCACACTTAGTGTTCACTGTTGCTGTACCTATTGCTCATCATGATGACATGCTACCTTCTGTGTTTGACGTTCCATATTTTTAAAAACAACTTCTTGTGCATTTATTCAAAATCTTTTTAGGGAGTCAGGACTTTCCATGTGTTTATTATTGACTTTGGGCTTAGGTGATCAGTATTCTATTGTGTTACTGGCATTTCACCATGATTTTGTTTTTTGATCTCATTTTCTCTTATGTCTCCTGGTTTTTGTGAATCGATCACCTTGTCTGCGTCTTCAGGATGGTGCCCACACAGTTACATAGTCGCAAACACTTTGTTACTTTGCTGTTGCTCTCTGACTGCTAGGGTGCAGACTATCCCATCTAAAAAACAAGAGATCTCCATCATCCAGGAAGTCAAACCATGCCTCTTGCAGAAACAACAGCACTGCTAAATGGTCACCAGTGTACCTTGTAGCTGCTCAAACTCTTCATAATATTAAAGCTATTAATCTTAACAACTCTCAGTGTCAGAAATTTTAAACAATATTGGAAAAAATGTACTTTAGACAGTGACATTTTTCTCCTTTAGAGATAAATACTACCTAATATTAAACATTATCTTTAAATGTGGATGATTAACTGAATCATATTCAAAAATATTTAATTAGAATTAATTTTTATATGTGAAGTATTTTACCAATATGAAAAATGTGGAATTGCATTACAACACAAAATCATTTTGTGAAGAAAATCATTATTATTTGTATTTTCAATGAGTGATCTTTTTTAGGAGGATCTACTGAAAATTGAAAACCCAAATTGCATACTTCTGAATGAAGAAGTAAATACTTTTGAAGGGAGCACAGCATATTTTATGGGACTTGGAAAAAATGCAACTGAAGATCGCCTGTTCATTAGGGTAAGCAAAACTCTTTTTAAAATTCCAACTGCTGGTACTCATTATACCATGAGGAAACTATGTATGTGAATTTGCAAGTCTAACAATTATATGGAGGAAAACACTGCAGCGTCCAAAGCGTAAAGTTAGGACATGATGTGTTTTAAAAAATCAAGGAAATGGGGATAAACGTATATTAAATTTAAAATTAGATTGTAATAAATGAAATTGACTTTTTAGTCAAGTTTAGAACCTTTGGCAATACATTTTTGTCATAGATATTTCTTTTAACAATTAATCCTTTATCTCTTTTCACAATAGTTACTTGTCTGATATAATTGACTAGTCCTTTGCATGTCCCTCAAAACTTTTTTATGTCCTTTCCAAAATAAAATGTTTGGCTAACAAATTTAGCTTATCGGCATACCAAGTAGTCCAAGTAGAGATAGAGAAGTCAGGGATACCAATGGTGCCCAAGTCATTAATTGTATATTGAGGGAGTTCTGAGGAAATCCTCACGATACTTTCCGAGTGTATTTCTTACTCTGAAGTACAGTGTAAAGCCACTTTACTGGCATTTCAGGAGTGCACACCTGGGCAAAGCCCACCTATTCTTTACTATAATGCAGACTAATCACCACCTCCCCACGAGTTCAGCAATCTTGAGCTTGAGCTGCTGGATTAGCTGGTATTTCATCCAGATGTAAGAATCCTGGGAACTGGAAAAAAGTCCAACATCTTACAGGACCTCCATTGTATTGGCCTCATAAATAAAATGTATTTGGTTGAGAGTTAAACCCTTTAAAAATTAAGTATAAATGAATTAAGAGTTTAACAAACTACAGCTCCTTTTTAGTAATTACTGGCTCACTCTAAGCCCCCATATTTACTGTTTAAAATGCTCTCACTATTAGATGCTTTCTTCCCTTTGCTACTGACAAACTTTAAACTGCCTGCTGAAATTGTTTTTCCTCTTAATAGCCTCTTCGCATCTTCCTTTCTTTCTAATCCAGCACAACTATCTACAGTATATCATAACTGCCTCAATGCCCCCCTTTCTTAAATCTGCTCTTTCTGTCATCTTCCTCCTAGCTCTAATGCTCATCGACTTGTACTTGTGTTAACTAGTATTGCTTTTTACTTGTTTCTTTGCTGGAAAATCTACTTGCTTTCTTACTACTAATAGAGATGAAGCTGGCTAATAATTCTCTTACTGTCTTACTGCGGAGCTGCATTATGCCTGCCACAGCTACTGCCATTACTGGCTCACACATGTAGTCAGGCTGCACACTCAAAACATGCCCTTGCTCCTGAGTAGCTGGATAAAAAAGAGTCATACTAGATGGGAGTTTGCCCTAAAAAAATAGTTTCTGAAATGCAAGAAAAGTTTGTAAATCATCTCAGAGCTAGGGTACAGACTCTGTTGTGCCACCACTTTTTATAGGTGGGCCTGATGATGCAATATCTCACTTGACCTCTCATAATCTAACCAATATGGGAATAGCATCAGTAAACAGTATAGACATAGTCATGTAAAATGGTGGCAAATGCTGGCAAATGTGCAAAAGAAAATTCAAAATTGTGTAATTGGAAAACTGATAAACAGCTGCTTTAAATATTACATTTGTGCAAATATTATCAAAAATTAATTTCTTGACAGCAGTAGGTGACTGTTAAAAATCTACAGAAAGGCGACAACATTTATCTCCCCCTTCTGTTTATTCTTTTTACAATGATATCTTCTTTTTAATGCTTTGACGTCTTTGGTATATTTTGGAGTTGGGAAAAGTGCAAGACTTCCCATAATATCAGACCTGAGAAAACTCCCATTAATGCTAGTAAAACATAAAAATTCCATGCAGAAAATATTGGGACTGGAAACTGGAAATTATAACTTTAATGAAGATAAACAATACATTATTAAATTCTAGTCAAATTCTCTAAATAACCAGTCAAAACAGAGGCAGTAATACAGGGAAACAGGATACATCTGAAAAAAGTAGGCCTTTAAACTAATCAATTCAAAAAGCAAACAGTGAGCTACAAAAGCATAAATAAAACAAATAACATAATGAACCAAAGCAGCATATGATTCATTCAGTAGGCT
Organism: Polypterus bichir lapradei; assembly: GCA_026402145.1. Lineage (NCBI taxonomy): Eukaryota > Metazoa > Chordata > Cladistia > Polypteriformes > Polypteridae > Polypterus > Polypterus bichir. The sequence continues at coordinate 24,560,382 of JANRMT010062808.1, read as the reverse complement.
CATAGAGATGACATCTAGGGAGTGCAGAAACTTGTGAAAGGGAAGTTAATTAAATGTAGAGTTCAATAAAAGACACACATCAGTCTCAGATTAGGTGAGTGTTTACAGTAGAATATTGCAGACACTGCAGCCCACCAGAACGACAATTGAATAATTCTGACTGATCTGAATGAGTTAGACTGAAGCAGTGGTTAGTAGAAGCAGAGAAAGTGTGCATAATATTTAGTCATAATCTTTCTTTAAAGGTTTAACTGAGACCAACTGAACACATCTTAAAAAGAAAAAGGCAAACATAATGTTTTGCTGACACTAATTTATAATGCTGAGTCACTAAGGATACTATATTTAGAAAAATGTTTAGCAAAAGAGAGTTATCTGATTACCCTTTTAGAACAATTTTTGAAACTAAATTTCAAGTGACCCCAGAATGCAATATTATGAAGATACTAGGGTTATGATGCAAGAATACTGAAATTCTTTACTCTTTATGATTTATTATGTTTGTAATTCATCTCTGAAATAAAGTAATTTATTATTCGACTAAAGTTAAAGTTGAAATAAAGTTCTTCAGCAGTCTAGTATATTACACATGCACAGATCAATACATTGTCTAAATGTATCTCAAAAAATTGTGAAATGAAATCTAATGTTTGTAGTAGTTTGTAGTAGGAGATTCAACCAGCTTCTACCAGATTCAACATCTGTAATTAGAATGTTTCATATAGCATATGTTTTTTTTTTTTATTTCAATTTTCAATTCAATTCAGTTCAGTTCAACTTATTTTTGTTTACTGCTCTTCACTGATTGCAGAGCACCACCAAGGGTTTCAGGTAAAGTGCAATTTACTTTACTAATTACATAGTAAAGTCATAAAGACACAAAGTAGTTTGAAACTGATTAGCATAAATAAAGCCCAGCAGTATCTGTCTATTAGGTAATTGTTAAACTGTGGCCAGTTGACCATGGAGCTGCTTCCCTGGAGAAAATGAACTTCTGGAGAAACTGCAAGATGTGATTATTCTAAGGGGTTTCTTCCGTGTTAAATATTTGCAGCCCAACTTTACTACTTTTTAGGAGTTGTCTTGTTGTTGCCTCTCCAGTGCACCTGTTGTTAGTTTTGTGCACTAAAGCAGGTGAAGTTGATTCACAATCGCTTCACAAGCCTCCTAGCTGTCCAAATTGATAACCTGTTGGTGCCACTTCCTTTTAAGTCTGGGAAGGCAGTGAGACTTTTGGGGCTTGGATGGAGAGCCCACGGATGGCTGCAGAGACCTGAGTCTTGATAGAGGAGGGTCAGATGGGACACCCTTCTGGGAGCCATGGAGCAGTAGGGACCTGAATATGTGAATGCAGGATTGCTGTGACTGTCAGTTGGGTGTCTTCTCCTCCTGCAAAAACCAGGATAAAGGGACACAAAGGGAATTTTAAAATGGACAGTTTCCTTGCCTTTTTTGTAATCTTGTTTTTATGGAATATTTATTTGACTGAGTTTTAACCTCCACTGAACACCTCATTTTATTGGATTATTTATTTATTGAACTTTTAGCACTGCACTTTAAGTTGGACACTGTGATTTTGTGTGTAAATAAAAGCACTGTTCACATTTTTTACACCTACCCCTTGTTATGTGTGTGTGTGTGTCCTCATTTGCTAGGCTCATCCATTGGTTATGTTACAGATGGTGTTAGGTTCAAGAGACTCATTAGAGTGGAACCAACCAGCACGGTCACAGAGAGTTAAGAGAAACCAAAGGTGTTGTGCTGAAGAGAAACATACTAAGTGGGTTTTGACATGTGGAATGAAAGGCAGAAAATAATTAGGTAAAGAGGTGCACCATGGAGGTGGAGGGGATGAGGCCAAAGAAGATTATTTGAGATGGTGTCAGATAATATGAAAAAAATACATCTCATCCTAAAGGATGCTCAAGACTGTGGCGAGTAGAGGAGAAAGATTGGGATACAACCTATTAACCTCAGTAAACTAGTAGTGATGATGAAGATTACAAAACAAACATTACAGTCATTTTGTTGACTTTTAATATTGTACTATTAACACAGATAAGAAATGAGTGCTTAACATGTTATATTTCTTAATGTTTCACAAAGGAGAAACTTCGCGAGATGATTACTTTGACAAATGTGTCTGCTGATGAGGAGAAACTTCAAGAAATGAAAATTGCAGCAGTAAAGGAAATAGTAGTCTTTGCTCCCTGCAAACTTCTCTGTGGTGAAAAAGAACTGATTGAAATGCCTGGGACAGATGACTCTGACCCTCTTGCTCTTCATGACATTGGCAACATACTAAATGAGGTAAATTGAAAAGTTAATGATTTCCTGAGATAAAATAATAAGAGAATTATTAAGATGAAATATGCCTATATATTAATGTATGATATCTGTGTGTTCTATTAAATGAAATAAAGCTATGTATTTGAATGTATTCTGTTTGTAATGGTGATGTAGAGCTGTGATATTTCACATCTTCATAGAGACATGCATAAGTATTTCACTCTGCTCTTTACATGTGACAATCCTAGTATTATGACTACTACTACTACCAGCACTACTACTAATGCTTTTATTAACTATAACTATTTTACCCCATGACACTTACGGGCATTTCAGAGATGTATCCAAACAGAAGATCACTAACTGCATTTATTTATGTAGCACATTTTCATATAAAACATGTAGCTCAAAATGCTTTACAAGAAATTAAAGAACAAAATACAAGTAAAATGAAAAACTAAGAAAATATAAATAAATAAAACATGAAAATAATAAATACTGATAAACAAGTAAAAGAAAACTAATTTTTTAGGCTCCAATGGTTATAACGGTAACAGTGAAGAAGCCAAGTAGTAAAAACTTCCAAGGAGGTGAATACTTTTTTTAGGCACTATATACCTACTGTATGTAAAACTTTGAAACAAAAAAAGATGGCATTTTTAGGCATTTAGACTTAGAACCAGTAAAGATTCTTTAAGCGTTTACTTATCAATTTGTTAATTATGTAACACACCTGAAGATAAAAATACTTTTATTTCTATATTTTTTCCAATAGGCCAATGGTACTTTACTTTTGTCAGACTCTTCCTTCAATATTGGAGAAGCTGATGTAAAGACAATTCTTCGAGACAGTAAATTCCTTCACAACTTTGAAAAATCTCCAGAAGAATACATGTTGATGTTCATCTCTTATCAGGAGAAGGTTTTAATTTTTCATTTGAGTTAAAAATTAATTCTGCATTATTTTAAAATTAGAATATTTAATTAGATTGAATTATATTTTTTCTTTTGTCAGTATGGTTAGGTCTGTAAGTATTTAGACGGTGACACAATTTTCATAATTTTGGCTCTATATGTCACCACAATAGATTTGAAATGAAGAAATAATTATATGATTGAAGTGCAGACTTTCAGCATTAATTCAAAGGGTTTAAGAGAAATATCATATGAGCCATTTAGGAATGACAGCCATTTTTATACATGGTCTCCCTATTTTTTTGACTGACAAGCTGTTCCATAGCCTGGCATGAGCAGGTCCCCCATTATTTCATTACTAAAAAGGCCTGGAATTGATTTCAAGTATTCCAAATTGGCAATTGGAAGCTGTTGCTGTTAACTCTCAATCTGAGGTACAAAGAGCTGTCTGTGCAAGTAGAAACAGGCCACCATTAGGGAGAGAAAACCAAACCAACCCTTTATAGAGCTATCAGAAATACCAGGAGTGGTGAAATCAACCATCTGGTTCATACTTAAAAAGAAGGAATGCACTAGTGCGCTCTGCAGCACCCGAAGACCTGGATAACAATGGAAGATAATTGTGCTGGATGATCGCAGAATTCTTTCCATGGTTAAGAAAAAACAATTCATGACATTTAACCAAACCAAGAACACTTGAGAGGTAGGCCTATCATTACTAAAGTCTATAATCAAGAGAAGACTTCATGAAGGTAAATATAGTAGATTTACCAGAAGGTACAAACCACTGGTAAACCTCAAGCACAGGAAGGACAGATTAGACAGTACCAGAAAACTTTAAAAAAAGTCCAGTTTTCTTTGGACAAATGAAATTATGGTCAATATGTACTAGAATGGTGGATAGAGAAGAGAAGAAATGGCTCATGAATTGTAGCATATCACATCATCTGTGAAACATGGGGGAGGAAGTGTTATGGCATGTGTATTCATAACTATCAATGGAAGTGGGTTACTGGTGTTTATTGATGATACAACTACTGACAAAAATTGCAGGATGAATTCTGAAGTGTATAAGACTGTACTGTCCGCTCCAATTCAGCCAAATGCTGCAAAACTGATAGGAGATGATTCACAGTACAGATGGGCAATGAGCCAAAACCTTCTGTGACAGCAAACCAAGTCCTTTTTCAAGGCAAAGAAGTGGAATATTCCTCAATGACCAAATCAATCAACTGACCTCATCCCAATTGGACATGCGTTTCACTTGCTGAAGAGAAAATTGATGGCAGAAAGTCAAACAAGCAGCACCTGAAAACAGCTGCAGTAAAGGCCTGGAAAAGCATCAGTAGGGTGGAAACCCAGCACTGTGAGAAGGCCATGGGTTCCAGACTTCAGACACTCATTGACTGCAAAGGATTTTCAACCAAGTATTGAAAATGATTATTTATGAATATTCATTATATATTGTCATGGGTGGCTGGGTGCCATACCCAGCCGGGACACCTATATGGCGCCTCTGCCATGAGAGGACAGCCGCCTTGGTTGCTATGGGGGTCACGGGAACCGAGCTGGGAAGCTCAACCCTATAAGGGCCCGTGGCCACCACTAGGGGACGGGTTCTGGATCCTAAAGCCCTGGACGTCAGCACATCCGCCACACCAGGAAGTGCTGGCGGAAGGTATTCCAGGGCCACCCGTAGTGCTTGCAGTTACTCAGCCGGCACACCCGCCACACCAGGAAGTGCTGGCGGAACTTCATAAAAGGGTCGCCTTCCAACAGTCGGAGAGCTGGTGTCGGGTGGCAGGAGACAAGTCTTCGAAAAGAAGGAGAAGGCGGCTCAAAGAGGACTACTGAGAGGTCGAGAAAGAGAGGTGTTTGGTGCTGGAAGCATTGTGTGCTGTGCGGGACTGTGGACATTGTAAATATTTGTAAATAATTTGTGTGTGGTGGACTTAAGACCATGTCTGTCTGTCATGATTATGTTAGTTTGTCCAAATACTTTTGAGCCCCTGAAAATGGAGGTGATCATGTATAAAAATAGCTGTCTTTTCTAAACAGCTCATACAATGTTTTTGTTAAATGCCTTAAATTAAAATTGCAAGTCTGCTCTTCAATCACATCTTGATTGCTTCATCTGAAATTCACTATGGTGGTGCACGGAGACAAAATAATTAAAATTGTATCATTGCCCAAATACTTACGGACCTAACTGTATTTATTTTATATATGGTTATAAGATTGGTTCCTGTATTGCTACAGTTACTGCAGCTTTTGGTCACAACCTTTTTTTTCCATTACTATTACTTCAAAGGAACAATTTTCCAGTTCTTGTTAATGGAACATGTCATTTAATTTATAAACTATACATTTATAAATATAAAATAAATGCCGTATAAACTAAATGACTTTTATTGATTTTGTAGAATAAAGATTTGCACTTTACAAAGGAAGACAAAATTATGGATATGGAATTTGTAAAAGAAGAGAAAAAAAAAAGAGAAGGAGAAATTCAAGGTCTTGAAAGGCTTCTTGAGGTTTGTTTATTTATAAAGTTTTCTTGTATTATATATTAAATTTTATCTATACAAAGAGATGATGTTACGTTCTTTACTAGAGTACCTGTATTTTGTAAAGTAAGGCTGTAAGATCTTTTACAAATAAGCACTTAACACATTGTATGTTTGCCTACCGTTTTCTATTTATTTGACAAATAATTGATCCATATAGTGCAGCCCTTGATTTTTGCAGCAGTTGAGTGTACATGTTATAAAAAAAAACTCCACAGGTACGTCATTAGTCCTGGGTGATTTTTCAAGTTGAAACTTTCACTTCTGCAGTCACTTTATCCCAAGTGAGGCTACCCAGCAGGAACCTGTGGCAAATCCTTCAAGAAAACACAATGTCTCAAAAGACTTCTTGGTGACTTAAGCAGATGTTCTTGCCCTTTATAATTTTTAAACAAGAAACAAATCCTTTGTCCCGTTTTTGTTTCTAATTCATAAAAGAACTGAGTGAGCACATCCATCAGAGAAACTTTGTGTCCTACAACAGCGAAGTGCACCACGGACTCCCCTGTCAATTACATCCATCAGAAATTGCCTTTTTGTTTTCAGTGTCTCAAAAATGTAGATGTCAAGATTTGCGGTTAGTGTGTTGCAGTATACCAAATAGCAGCCTCATCACTGACATTGGAGCTATGGCTTAAAAAAATCTATTCTTTGCACTCTCTGTGCCATTCTGATTGGTTAATTTTGTCAGTATGTGTTCCTTCTGAAAAACCAACAATGATACTTTTTTGGTCTTACAATATGCACTCAAATAATAAGTCACTTTTTAAAACATCTATGCACCCATTAATGCCTAAAAGACACTAAATTAAATTAAAGAGGAGCAATCAATAAACATTATTTTGCTAGAAATACAAAAAATGCTGTTTTTTACATTATCAGGACTGCAATTTTGGAGAACATTTAGCTTTCTAATAATGTTAACATTTGTGTCACATTATCTAGTCATATGCTCACCACTCCCTAACAAATAATATTTTTACTAAAATATTGTTAAATAAATCAATTATGCTCTTGTGAAAGAAAATCTGAACATACCCAAACATGAATGAGTATTTGAGTTGTAAACCTCCCCTCCCACTGTTACATTTATATTTATGTTCACAATTTGAGTATCTCTGGATTATTTACTTGCTGTCTGTGAAACTGCATGGGTGAATTAACTACTTTGTTGAAGAATTTCAGATATGCATGGGTACAAGGTATTCAGTATTCTTTTCCTGATAATGTCCTCACCCACTTTTCTTTAACTTTTAATCTTTAGTTGTACTCTTCTTTCAGTACACTTTGCATTGTTGGTGAATTTCCCCTTGAGATTAATAATCTATCTATCTATCTATCTATCTATCTATCTATCTATCTATCTATCTATCTATCTA
>JANRMT010062808.1:24517153-24553222 GCA_026402145.1 Polypterus bichir lapradei | reverse complement strand
CTATCTATCTATCTATCTATCTATCTATCTATCTATCTATCTATCTAGAAGCACAATGTTAGGCAATGAATAAGCAATTTCTGTGCTGGACTTGTAACCAGTGAATGAAGGAAGGTAGGCCGGTATTCAATTTGTTCTTGTTCATGTCTGAGCGTATTCGTATTCTGTTTTATTTCACACATCTTTTTCTGGAAGTGGTTTATTTAACTTTATTTAACAATATTTTAGTAAAAATACATGTGTTTCGGATATTGTGACCATACTTAATGGCTTATCATGTGGATTATATGACACAATTAGTGTGATATTTTTTTCATGGGAGTTTTTGATATTGTTTGTGCCTGCCAGTGTTGCTCACCATAGATTTTGTAATTTCTGTTCTAAATGAAAACAAGAGATTACATTTTTTCCTTGCCCAACGCTACAAACTACATGAAGTAAATAACAAATTAAAAAAAATATCCCTTTTGGATTCTTTAAACAAGTGTCTAAAGTAGATGAAATGCATTTCTGTTAATGTTTCTCATATTTTATCAGGTTACATTAATACATTTTACCAAAGTGCTGCTATAGTCATTTATTTTCTATTTCACAGAAACAACTACCAGAGAACGTGAAAAAAAGTGTAAACACGTCTCAGATTTTGCCAGTTTTTCATTGTTCACTTCTAATGCAAGAGGTAACTAAACATTATTAAATGTTATCATTTCTATATACCTATTTATAAATTAATTGCCAAGATCCTTTCAGTACAAATTGTTTTTTTCACAATGTACAACATATTACATAAAAAAATCAAATATGTAGTCATTCTTGATTTAAACTATATTTCTACATTAAAAAAAGAAAAAAAAGTGATGTGTAATTTATAATTCATGCATGAGACAAGGACAGCAGGTAATATTCAAGTGTAAATGCAGTTGTTTATCCACACTATAAATTTACAGATTTTTGTAATTATTCCCGGGAATACCTGGAGAAGGCAGCTGTAAAACAGCCAATGAGCAGCAGTTAAGAGGGACACAGACACCGCATTAGACGAGCACTTTAATCGGACGCTTCTTCCGCCTGTTTCAATCCATTGATTCAGATGTTTCACCGCCAGTGAGCCTCTGATTGGACCCTGAATATGAGTCAGCTCGCAGAGAGCCGGGGTAGTAGTGTAGAATATGAGTTGCCTCTGAACCCAGGAGAGGTGGAGCTGAGCAGCATGCATGAAGGGACAAAGGGTCAAGCAGCCGGGAGCGAGTTGCGCCTTCTCAGTTGCACTGCTGACGACCTGAGCACCGCTGTTTGCGGAAACACACCGTTAAGAGGCTAATTCCATTCCTCCGTCGCTCGCACACACACACAAGTAAAGAATGCAGTTTTGAACTTACTGTTAATACATTTTGTTGTTGATGCTTATGGTTAGGATTGCCAGGTACCTAGCAGGACCCAGTAGGCAGGAAAGGAGAACAAAGAAGGGAGCAATGAAAGTTTAACGCAGGTGGTCTCATAACAGTGGAAAGCATAGTTGGGGGAGGGTCCCTGGGGGGTTTCCTCACGCAATAATCAAATAGAAGGGTGATGAGGTTGCGGGGTTCCCTTTACATTTTCGAGTGCACCGACAAACCCTTAAGTATCGGTGCACAACCGTTTATTCCTGATACTCACGCCTCACTAACAGAAAGGTGCCGATATGCCATGCAAAAGCCAGGTATTTCTCAGGTTTTTAACTGTGCCTGCTGGACAGAGGACATGAGGTGAAAAAGGTGGACATTTCCTTCTTTTGTCAGACTTATGGCAACTTTACTGAAGGCTGCATATCAGTAAATCAATTAATTATTTACTTCCTTAATATGCATTAAATTAAGGTTAATTGTTTGGCGTCTGTTTATTTTTTGGTGAACTACTGTGTTAATTCCAATATTAAAATTTACATTTTGTTTTACAGGGAGATGCCACTGAAATTGTAAGAGCATTTGAAAGTAATCTTCAGCTTACTGGAATGTATAAAGTAATGGAAACAATTGATCAATTTGGATTTACAAATCTGAAGCCAAGGGTAGATGAAGTAAGTTTGGATTGTGCCTCATATAATATTTTATAATTCACTTTTTTTTTTGAAAAAATATTTAAGTACACCACTAGCAGTATGTAAACATAGTTAAATGAGAATCCTTTCTTAAACAGAAAAATTCAGTCCTAATAATCTGGTTAGTGTGAGATTTAAAGTTTAGTTCAGAGGGTGAAGAGCAGTGAACAGTGGTTTTCAGTGAAGCCTACGCCATAATTAACAACTCTAAAGACAACAGGATTTTTACAGAATTAAACATTTATGTTCTCTTGGCCCTGAAACTGTTAGCTTGGTAAGTAAGAGTGAATAGAGAAGATAGTGGAATATAGGCAAAGACAGGAACAGGATTTACAAGTTTCAGGATTGGCAGTTATTTGTAATATTAACATAAAAATGGCAATAGGGGATTCTCCAAGTAACTGGATAACAAATTCTGATCTGTTAAATTATTATTTTTAGTGTTAGTGTTTTTCCCTTGGGTCTATATGAAGCAGCAATATTCAAGGTCTACATTTATCACTGTGTAAACTGGGTTATTTCCACAAATCTGCTGAACTCATTTTTTGTGGGAGATTCTAAAATATTAAAATAAACATACAGTAGTACACTCAAATATTGTCATGTGCCTGTTATATTTTCAAGTTTTAATTAATGCCATTATCTGGATACTGAAGCTATGCATAAAGTCATACAATTTTCTTTTTCAAGAAAATCTAGCTTAACTTTCCCCAGTTTGTTTAATCTAATTCAGGGTCTCATTGTCCTATCTTGGCAGTATTAGGTGCAAAGAAGGAATCGACCCTCGAAAAACATGTCAGTCGATCACAGGGTCCATTGTTCATACTCTTACTCTTGAACTAGGCCAGTTTTGAATCATCTATCAAACTAATTACCAAGTCTTTAGAAAATCTAGGATGCTTGATTTATGAAGTGGAAGCACTGCTACTGCTAACCACTGAACCATCATGCAATACTTGCAAACATAAATCATACTTTTTAATTTAGTCTTGTAAATTCCTTTAATTATAAGACTTTATAATGAATTTGCGAAAGCTACTGAGTGGCTGTTTTTCATTCTTATGTGTTTACTGTGTAATTATGTGTAATATTTTTAAAATTTAATTTCAGGCAAAAGATTATTTACTTCTTCTTAAAGAAAGAGCAGAACATTATTTAAAGCTGTGTGAAAGGGTAACAAATCGAGCAGAAGATGCAATGAGATCCTTCAGAAAGAGAGAGTAAGTTTGAAGTCTTTGTAGTGTTTATGACAGTGTGATTAGACTTACACAAGTCATAAGGAGCAAATTCCTCAATCTTTAAATGTCCTGAATAAGCCAAGTTTACATCAAGTGCTTACTGGCACACATCTTGCTCTGTAAATGAAATACACCATTTTAAACCTCCTTCGTAAAATCTGGTAAACACATTAAGCCCCATACAGCATAGCAACTTAAGTTGTAACCCAGCTTCCTTTTTGAAAGGGGGCCTCCTAAATAGGCCCCACCTATTCCTGCGCTTGGCTATACAGCTGCTTACTATAAACTCTCATTTATACATATACATAAAGAGAGTGTTACAGGAGCAGAACAGAGAAAAGGATGTAAGAACACATGACTTACTACAAGTTTAATTAAACAATCTATGACATCAGGTTGATTCCTTTGCAATACAATGTGTGATCAAAAACTATGGTGAATGTTTAAGTTTAAAAAAAAATTACAGTAAAAGACATATTGCCATTAACCACCCTGCAAATATTCCCCCTTGTTTCAAACACATTTATCCCATCGTTCTTGCCACTTTCTGAGGCAGTTCTAGAAGTCCTCTTTCATGAGTGTCTTTAGCTGCACTGTTGTTACTGTCTCAAAAAAGCTTTCTAAATACTTCATAATAGGCAAACTGGATTTTAAAAATTGATGTAAAAATTAACTGCCCATTAAAGCCATATAAAGAAATTCCCAAAGAGAAGTGTGTGATTTTTTTCATGCCACACAAAAATCCCTCACGCAAATAAAATAATAAAAAGTTCCTATGTTCTGAGCCCACCTTGCTTAATACGTATATGCCCTGATTGGCATGTACCGCTCAACCGACCGGGACCGTGCCTCCATGAGATCAAAGAAGAAAGAATGCAGCCAGAGATTTACAATCATATATTTCATCAAAACAAAGTGGAAATGTCGAAATCATAGTCAAAAGTCAGAAAAAATATGTAGGTCTTTTAAAGGCAGAAAATACAAAGTGGCATGTCATGATTGAAGCAGCTGGCTTGTTCTGTTTTTTGAAGTTGTGCTGAAGGCTCTCCAAACAGTCTGTGCTGATGCTTTGCACTTTTTCTTCTATGAAAAAGATAGAAATGTCTTGTAAATAGTAATAAATCTTTCATTACTATTATTATTTCATTGAGTCTTCTGTGCTGGTGGGGAGGGGCATTAGACTTGTTCAAGGTTTGTTTTTTAATTCCACGTGGCTAATTATGCATTAATAAGGCATGTGTCTCTTTCTCTTATACTGACGTGAAACACGAAGAATGACGTGCACATTTGGCGACAAGCAGAGATAACTCATTATTTATGCTGTATACAGTATGTTTCATAAAAATAAAATTTTGAAATCTTGCATTATTTACTTATCTGTTCTACCACTAACTAAGTCACATAGAGTCTGTAATTCAAATGATCATCGTTATATTCCGGGGGGGCAGTCCCATCCAAAGTGGGCTGTTACAGCTCTTGGGGATGTTGCACTGGTCTTGCAAAGCACTATGTAGCACTGGGGTAAAAACTCCTAAACTGGCCAAAATTTCAATAAATAATTTGGCAAACAGAGACAAACACAGCAAATTCACTGCAAATTACGCTTTGGTAAAATTTGCTGATCAATACTATTCATGATATTTTTGAATGACTAGGATTAGGATGGTGGCCTGTTTTAACTGATTATGCCCCCCTCATGTTTTTCTTTCTCTTCAGTAATGCAGTTATGTAATTTTTATTTTTCTCTTTGGTAGTTGGCTATATCTTAGTTGTAATGTTAGCAGTACTTTATATTGCCATGATTTTTTATAATAATAATCTCATCATACATTCATTAGGTGGCTTTTTATTGTGTGTTTTAACTTCCTTGGCATTACCCCAGAGCATTGATCAGGCTTGAAATTATATTACTTACGGTTGGAATTCTATGTAAAAACAATTAATCCTGAGTAGTTCTCAGAGTAACCTAAAAAGTATTGGGAATATGTGCATACCCTTGTGACCAGGGTTGCTGGTGATTCGCCATCTCTAATGGTGAGGCTTAAGGACAGCTCCGTAGCTCTGCTGAATCTGGTCAACAGTAAACCAAGGGCAAACTAACTGATTGTCCTCAGCAGGATCAGGCTTACTACCTAAAATGCTTGTCACACGCTGTTTTGAACATTTAACACCAGGCTTTGACCTGGTCTTCCTCATACTTTCCTGGGGCCTCATGTATAACACCTTGCATAGAATTCACACTAAAACATTGTGTATAGGGAACACTACAAATGTGTGTATGCACAAAATTTTCAGATGCATTAAACTGTGAGCAAGCAAAGTTCTACACACTTTCCCTTTATAAATCCCAATCAATGTGAATTTTAACACACATGCACACACCTACAGCCCCACGCTGACTCCTCCCCAAATTTCTCCTATTTGAATATACAAATTAATATGAATAGCTCCTGTAATGTGTAAAAAAGAATTTCAGCAAACACGGAATGGAAATCCTGCTCAGTGAAATGGAGGCAAGGAAAAACGTATAATTTGGTGGCTTAAGCAGTGGTATAAGCAACAAAAGGAAATTGATGGAGTAGCACAGTTCAAAATGTAGCACAGCGCCTGAAATAAAAAAGAAGTGGTCAGATATCAAAGTCGACATGAAAAGGCGAGTCACAGCCCGTTGTCTGAATGTCAAGATAGAGGAATTCTAGGGCTCACACCTTTTGAGCAATGAGCTGGTACAATTATTGGCAACATCACCATACAGTAGGTGAAGGTATTTTTTTCGCTTACCATTATCTGTATTCATGTAAATAATTTGCATGTTTAATAAGACAAACAAGAAGGCAGCAGTTCTGGTATTATTTACTGTTTATTCTGTTTCAGACAATATTACAAAAGCTGACACCCATGCTAGGGATCGGACTCCAGGCGATGATGGTTCTGATGTGCCGAGCATATTTTCAGGTGTTGGCTGCTCGCACACACCTGCCTTGGAAACCGCTGGGCAACCATCTGACCATGTGCTGACAGACACTGTTCTTGAGTCACAAAATGCAATAGTGGATGCTGTAAGAGATGTGGGGAAAGGGAATAAGGAATATAAGGGCTGTGCTTTATGATATTGACCACAAAATAAATGAATTGGTTAAAAAAATAAATGCTCCATCTGTTTACCTATCTTTACATTCAGCTAATTACATTCAACCTTATTTGTAACACTGTCCGATTTGGTTGATCAGTTGGTGGGTCAGGGTCAGGTTTATCATGCCACATCTCTTTAGGTATGGGCAAGCCAAAATTGTATGCCACATTATGCAGCACACTACATGCTTGTACAATGCAACACACTTTCTGTGGACTATAGAACAGCCCTGCACCAATCTTATCCAGGTAGCACCAGCTTCTCTTAAGCTGCCCTATAGTATGTTCTACCACTGCCCGAGCTTAAGAGTGGAGGTCATTATAACATTGCTCTTATTTAGTCAGTGGGTCAGCAAGCAGAGTGAGAAGCCACATGTTCAGTGGGTGCCCTCAGTCACCTAAGTAATCATGTTATATGGTTACATCATACAGATAACTTACAGTTTTGACCAAAGGGATAATATTGAATGTCTAATCTTACAGAGAAGCCAGACATCACACAGTTTTTTCACAACACTACTATTTCTCAGATTGAATGAATCATGAGTTGGGCCAGCCCGCCTTGCCACAACATTAATGAGATGCATTTTTACATCACAGGTAATTTGCACATTCATTGAATAGAAATGCTTTCTATTTACATAAGCAAATTCATTCTCTGAAGGTGCCTTTATAGCAAAGTGTGTGCAGTCAACTGCTCCGATTACATTTGGAAAGCGAATTGCGCCCTGTTCAACCACAGTGTAAGGAAATCTTATATATCTGGATCACAAGCAGATGATACCATCTCATACAGCTGGCATGACACAACTCAGTAATGACTGAGAAATACCCAATCAGTCAGCCAGTTCATGTTGAAAAAGCTAAAAACCCAAGGTTGCACAGAACTTGCAAAGGAGTAGGTAGAGCACAATTCTTTAAAGTCGGCCTTAGTAAAGCCTGCCCCAGTTCAGCACAGAGCTCCAACAGGCTAGCTCTTGGAAATCTAAATCGGTTTAGAAGCTAGGCAGCATCATTTCTAAATACATCCATCCATCCATTATCCAACCCGCTATATCCCAAATACAGGGTCACGGGGGTCTGCTGGAGTCAATCCTAGCCAACACAGGGTGCAAGGCAGAAAACAAACCCCGGGCAGGGCACCAGCCCACCGCAGGGCACACACACCCACACACCAAGCATACACTAGGGACAATTTAAAATCACCAATCTACCTAACCTGTATGTCTTTGGACTGTGGGAGGAAACCGGAGCACCCAGAGGAAACCCACACAGACACAGGGAAAACATGCAAACTCCACGCAGGGACTCCTAACTGCAAGGCAGCAGCGCTACCACTGCGCCACCATGCCGCCTCTATAAATACATGCTCTAGTCTAATTCTTCCATTTGCAATGTCTTCTAACAGCGCCTAAACAGCCATGGTAGTTGGAATAATTTGGCCATTCTGTGCACCATTATATTGTTACAGATTGATTACAATCATGTGGCATAAATTTCTAAATGATATGCAATTAATTTCAGTGTATTTGATAAAGCCCATGTCATGGATTTGAATCTAAAAAAATTAAAGGAATCCACACAGAAACAGTAGCACTGCTTTGACGCTGGGTGCAACCCGTTTACAAAACCGAGCAGAAACATGCGTATGCATGGTCTGAGGCTGCCATAAAAATGTGTGTAGCTTTACACCAAGTTTTGCTTTTATACATCTTGAAGTGAAATGGGAGTTTGCAACATTTTTGAGTGTATACACTGTTTATATAATGTTTATACATGAAGCCCCTGGACTGCTACAGTGGTGATTCAGAGCCATTGGTGTTCTGATCTGAAGATGAGCGCTAAATCAGGATGATTGCCCATCTCGTGGCTCTTATCTTGAGTGCTGAAATAACAGCCCCTATTTTGAAGTCTTGAGACTGTAACTGCCTTTCCTATACAGTAATAAAGTATAGACAAGTATAGAGTATACCTGCATTTTCCATGGAAACCTGGACTCGCCTTCGTGTCTGTTGTGCAACTCTATGATCCAAGCTTGACAATATCTATATAAAAAAACAGTTTCTTTTTAAACTGCAAAAAATATTTTACTTGAAAATGAGATGTTAGATGTAACTTTTTTTTATAGAAATACAAGTTTGAATACAGAACAGTACAGTATCTACACACAACACAAGTACCCATGCAGATGTTCGGTGGAGCTCTGACTCAGAATTAGGCTTTGTATAATACGTTGTGCTTACACTCTTGCAGAGACTGCCAAAGATTTGAAATTTTGAACAAATGTATATCTATATAAAGTGTTAAGCCTGAATAATAATCCCTGGGACAGCATTCTTGCAGAAATAACATGGTGCAAAAAAAATTGTGAATTTTTCTATGCAGTCTGGCAATCTAGGTAACTCATCAATTTTCATTAGTGGAGTGGTGCCTTCGACCATAAAACACAATGGCATTTAAACAATAAACCATCGAGCCAGTTTTAGAACAAACTGCAACAAAATCATTTGTTGAATCAACTGATGGTGATGAAAATGTGAATTGGTCCTCAGACATTAACACAGTCGATGAAACTGATGTTTACATTATTGTACAACTCTGTGATATGCCGGGTGAATGTGAACACATAAAGCTTTGACATCATGCAAATAGCCTCATGGCAAAAAGGTAAAATGATTGCAATCAAGTGTAAGGACAAGAAAGATGTCAACCTCCTAAGCCCTTTTTACAAAGCAGAAAATGTCATTGTTTATATCTAGGGAAATGTGGGAGTCACTAAGCCTTTCACTGTGCTATCCTACAATAACACAAATAATAACATCTATTGTATGGATTAGGCATTGACATTCTACCCTGTCATGCACAATCAAGAGAGTAAAGCAGTGGCATTTAAATGATAAACCATAAAGCAAATTTTAGAAAAACTAAATGTGAACCATAAGTTATATCAAGTGATAGAACTTACAATATCAATCGTTCCTCAGACCCAGACACAGAGAATGAAACTGATGCATACGTCACTATATGACCTAATTGCCCCGATGTGCCTGGTGAATTTGGTGCATAAAGCTTCATCATGGTGTAGATAGCCCTGTGGTATAAAAGTAAAATGATTTTGATCAAGTGGAAGGGCAACTATTCACAATGCAGCAACTGACAATGTCTGAGTCAGGAGAAATGTCGTAATAACTAAGCCTTGTACTGTGGTAGCCTACAATAACACAAATGGCAGAATCAATTGTGAGGATCAGGCATTGACATTCTTCCCTCGCATGCACAATTTAACAGAGTAAAACAATGGCTTCTAAATCCTTCACTGACATTATACCATCTCATGCTCAAGCAACAGAAAAAATATTATATGAAAAGTGCACAAAGAAGCGCACTTCTTCTGTCCAGATTACAATGTCTGGCTGTGCATTGGTGACTGTTTCAAAACGTATCACATAAAGGATGTGTACTAAATCTGCATAAGTACAATAGTGGGCACTAGACATACTTTCTTCTATAAATATGCTGACATTTTGGTATTTACATGTTTCTGTTGCACATTAAATTTTGTCTTATTGAAAAGAAATTCGGCTTTTTGAGTCATTTTTTTGGAGGGTAAACTTACTGCTAAGGAGGCTAACTTACTAGTTGTTAACATGTGTAAGCACACCAGGTTGTTTCCAATTTGATAAAAAGCTTGTAAAGTCTAGATGTTTATCAAACACTGGTAACCATGAGCCTGTTATACAATAACAATTCAACATGAGAAAGTGGGTGCTTAATTGGCCTTTTATTAGCTACTTAATTTATCTTCACACACACACACAGATTTACTTTGGGGTTTAGCACACTTGTTGTCTCTACCACACTGCTAATTTTGTCTGTGGTACAGTGTTGTCTTCCTCAGTACGCTATTGACTCTTTGCTGTTTCTTCTGCCACTTCATGGTGAAAAGAATTACTTTCTAAAAAGAGAGTTTAGCTGTTGAATTTCCCTTCTTAAAGTAATGCTGCTTCTTAGTCGTCTCAGGCTGGGCTCAGTTACTGGCACAGGGTTTAAGCTTCGAAAAGTGGTATTCAGACCAAGTGAACCCCCAGTGTTTTCAGAGGGATTTTAAGGGGACCTGCTGCAAAGAGAGTGTATCAACTTCATGCATTTTTTTTGCAGGACACACTCTAGGCACTAGGGTCTTTCGCTTGGGAGCATAAGTTGCTTGGGCTGTGGAGTATCTTGGTTTATACATGGCTAATACAAAGGAAAGTGCAGAGAGTTAGTACTGACACTAAATTATATAGAAAGGAGTGGATATTTTGCATTGGTTTGTTGGGTTGCATAAAGACCTAACCTTTTGGTTGACAACTGATTCAAAGTTTCTCCATAAAGGTTGGAGATTGAAGATTGAATTATAGCCTTCAGTTTCTCTGACCATAGTATGATTTTTCTACAAACGTCATATCACCTTTGAGTAACTGCTGTTAGCAGATGAAACTCCAAAAGCAAACTAACTAAACATTGGACAAGCACAGGGATAGTTCTTTCTGAGAAGTGGTTGGGGGCAGGTCAGATGGCTTTCTGCGTGTTATGTCTGTTTTTTCTTTTTTTTTTTTTTTATCACAGCAGACGTTTTGTGTACCCTTATTGACCACTTTGTCCTAAAGTGTATGTTAGTAAATGTTGTATTGTTTAGTAATTTACCATTACTAATTTGTAGTTATAATATGTATAAAGTTTCAATAAAAAAATCAATTGAATTGAGTTAATACCCATTTAACATGGGTGCATTCCACCTTCACAAATTTTCATCTGTGAAGAAGATAATGCTGCAGATGACCTTGTACATTTCTCATTTGGTCAGATAATATAATTGCCTAACAGCTCTTCTGTCCTCCTTAGGTTCCAGAATTAGACAATTTTATTTCCGGGTCAGCCTCTACTACTCCTTAAAGCTCATTCATCCACAGATGAAATGTTGTTGTGCAGTAGGTGGTTTTTACCCAGTATTCATTTAGCCCAGTGTGCAGTTAGTGTTAACATGAGTGGCCACTTAAAAACTGTAATCACATGTGCCAGAAACACGACGTTTCTCACAAACTACAACCATACATTATAAACAATCCACATTATCATATTCTGGATTTGATAATAGTACTTAAAATAATATTTAATAAACAAGAAAAAGTCAACAACGGAGCTGAACCAGAAGTGTGACACAAGCTGAAGTCTGAACATGCTCCTGAATCCATATGGATTCTTTCTATTAAAATATCATTTTTAATGATTAACAAAAAGTTCACTATATTATAGTTATTATAAAGGAATGGTGATCTAGGATTGATAATTCTACACTAAAGTTATGTTTTACAGACTGAAGGAACTTCTCTTTGATAGTTTCTCTAAAGAACATGAAGAAATACTAGTGACAACGACACAGAGACTTAAAGCAGCAAGAAAAAGCTTCATTAATGGACAGGTATGTGAATATGAGTTATACATATTCTAAGCACTCATGTATAGCTTTTTGATTTGTCTAAATTATAAAACTTCTTAGGTTGCAGAATTGCTGCAAATGTGGGGAAGAAATGCTTCAGAAAAGTGGAAAGAAAATAAGGAGAAGGTGACAAGTCTAAAAACATTCAATCCTTATTACAATGGAAAACGGTCCAAGGCATGTATTTTCTTTTTTTTTTTTCTTAACTGAGTATATGAACATAATGAAATACATTTACATTTGGTTTCTTTCTAAGCATTAATAAGAATTTGCTTTATTCTTTAACATATGTACACCTTAGACACAAATGAATGAAACACACAAGTTACTAGAAGAGATCCATTTCTTTCTTCAGGTAAAAAAGTAGCAATCATTATATTGTATGAGTATATATTGAGATTGAGCTGAATGGAAATTAAGCTGATAATTTGCAACTTAAACATTCACCAGCGTACAGCTGTATTTTCTCAAACCAATAAGGCACAAACAGAATGTAAAGACTGGTACCCCTCATAATCAACTATTTAACTATCTTGACTTCTGTTTCTTAAAGGATTATTAATTCAGTACATACAAATACATGCATGATTATGTATTTTTCCCATATATGAAATTATTTAATTTATATACTAAATATTAAAACAATAAACCTTTATGAATTTGCAATTTTCTCTTCACCTCTTTTTAGTAGTTTGTATTTGCTGTAGTACATATTTACATGATTTTTACTGATTCATGCACTCCTTATAGTGTTCTGTGCTGAAATGATGCAGCCAAGCTTGGCACCTCAATTATTTAGGGCTTTGTTAATGTTCGGATCTATGCTGTGTTGTCGGGTCTGCTTTAGAATGTGAAAGTCTTAATTCATTAACATTTTTTATACTTTTCAAGTGTGGCTTACATCTTCAAGAGGGGAAAGACAGAGCAGTGCTTTCTGATACTTGCCATGTATTGTGTCTGTTTTACTCTTGTGTCAATATAAAGGCCCAGTGATATTTAAAAGCCATTTAAAGGGCTGTTTATTTGAACAACTGCTTCTTGAATCCTATCTAAATTCTTGCTGCTGGCCTTGGGAGACTACTAAGCTTTTGACAATAGGTAAGGATGGGGAGGTCAACATTTAATTATGTGGCATACAAAGAGAACAATATCGCTAAGCAAAATGACTATACAACATTGGAAGTAAGCCCCAGTTCAGTCTTCCACAAATTCAACTTCACTGTTCTCGTGTGAAACAAAATAATAGTAAAAAAAAGCAGTCCACACTCATATACGACTATTTAGTCAATTTTTTTTTCTTCTGCTTCTTTTATCCAGAAAGAGCTTGGATTTAATTTTGCAGCTGTTTCTTACCAGTTAATTTCCTGCACATTTTCAGGCCAGCCCAGTCCATACAAAACAAAATCACATTCATATATTAACAGTTTTTTATTATTATTTCCTGAAAGGTAAAACTCTACAGTATTGCTTATGGTAGATCTGATGAACTTGACATGAATCAATTTCTGGATGATACGAGAAACGTAATGATCCAGTACAAGGTAAGTTACAAGTGTGTCAATATATTTAACTCCACCCACAACTTTAGATAAAGTACTTGAATAAAGTCTTTCATTATTATTATTTACCATTTTGGTGGAAGAAGGTTCAACCTTCTCAGGTTCCATCTGATTATTGCTTTTGATGATAAGCTGTATAATTTTCTTCTGTGGGCGGCATGGTGGCGCAGTGGTAGCGCTGTTGCCTCAGAGTTAGGAGACCCGGGTTCACTTCCCGGGTTCTCCCTGCGTGGAGTTTGCATGCTCTCCTCGTGTCTGCGTGGGTTTCCTCCCATGGTCCAAAGACATGCAGGTTAGGTGGATTGGCGATTCTAAATTGTCCCTAGTGTGTGCTTGGTGCGTGGGTGGGTGTGTCCTGCGATGGGTTGGCGCCCTGCTTGGGATTGGTTCCTGCCTTGCACCCTGTGTTGGCTGGGATTGGCTCCAGCAGACCCCTGTGTTTGGATTCAACGGGTTGGAAAATGGATGGATGGATTTTCTTCTGTATTACTTAACTATATTTTTCTTTGTTTACCCTCATAAACTTTCAGCTTCTGAGTTGTCCCCAAGTATCTTATTCACTGGTTATTATTTCTTGTTCTTTAGGTCTAAATAGACTTCAAATGGCTGTTATCCTCTGTATGAGGATTAATGTAGTTTTATAACTGGTTGTGGGGATGGGTGGTGCAACTATCCAATTAAGATCTTGATAGATTATAAAACTCTGATTTATTTAAAAACTTTATATAGACCAAATGTCTGACAAAGCTATACGTAGGCTCTGTTTTTAGAAAATTCATTTTTTTAGTAATTTACAGCATGGAGAGTAGGAATAGGAAATAGAATGAAATTGCAAAGGTAACTGAAAATATTATTTCTCCTAATAGAATTTTGGAGGTTACTGTAGTGTACTATACAGAATGTTTGGTCGCGAAAGTATTGGCTCTTTAGTCACATATCCCCAACCAAAATGACCCCTACCAATTCAACTAAATTGCTGCTTTTTGTATGAATGCCAGCCGTCATCTTCATGCCATTCCATAATGAGTCCAGGTTATCAGTTCATTCTCTATCCTGTCCTTATGCTTCAGCGTTGCCTGCTTTATTTTATGTTTCACCTCCTTCTGTAATTGCTTCTGTTCCGTTAATGTTCCATGTTGAAATGCTCTATTTTTGGGGGTTATCAATTGTTTTAGATCTCTAGTAGTTGCTGTTAGGGTATATTTTGGCTGATTTCGAGGGTATTATGTTGTCTTCACAGAATTGTATGTAACAGGTTACAGTGTCTGTCAGTTCATTAATGTCAGCATGGGATTTTTAAAACACTGACCAGTCAGTGCACTCACTACCGCCACACAGGCAGTCAACAGAATCCTTGTCCCAGACTTTAATTTGTTTGCTTTCCAGCTTTTCTCTCTTAAAAACAGGTTTATAGATTGGAATAAGCTGGACACAGTAATGATCTGATGAACCTAGTGGTGGTTTTGTTCTCGATTCATAATATGTTCCCATAGCACTCATCAAATACTTGATTGTGACAAGTTGGGCAAGTGACATATTGGTAAAAATTCCAAATTATTTTGTTCATTGCACACCAGTTAAAGTCTCCCAATATAAAGTTTGGAGTGTTGGAAGACAGCAATTCAATCCTCTGTATCACTCTGGAAATTATGTTAACGGGCTCACTCCCCACTTCTCTCAGGTGAATATACACATTTGTCATGACAATCTGTGGAAATTGTCTGGGCAGATAAATGGGGCGCACATCTTTCCACATCTTTCGTGCACAGTTTTTTTGTAACCACCATCGTTTTATACCATTGTTTATTTATATAAAGGAAGACTCCTCCGCCGTGTGACTTACCGGTGATGGCTAAGTCTTTGTCCAAACGAACTGGTGCATCAAATCCATCAATGGTCAAGTAGTTAATCCAAATCATTTCCTTTCAGCCAGGTCTCTGTAAATGCCAAAATGCACGCATCTATGTAATCGGTCTGAAAGCATGCAAATGCTTGAAGTTCATCCACTTTATTGTGGAGCAACTGAACATTTCCCATTATAATAGTTTGTAAGGGGGGGGGGGGGGGTGAACTCCACACAGTTTTTCTCGAATACCACCTCTTTTTCCCCATTTTTTTTCTTTCCAGGTTATGTGACTATTATAAAAAGTTACGCTGTTAATAACATTGCTGAGATTCACTGAGAAATCAGGTGGTAGATATGTGTGTTCAGGTGAGTTCCATTGAAACAGGTACTCTCTGCTGTAGGAAATCCATATAGGCTGATTAGGAGGGGTATCGTGAAGATCCCAGGTTAGATGAAAGTAAGTTCAAGTATTAATTTGTTTACTTAGCTACAGCACTATTAAACATTAAAAACAAAACAAAACAAAAGATGGAGTGAGACAATCCTGCTGCTGGTCGCTACGAGCTCAGCGCTCTTATGTAAATTAACAAAATTCAAAATAAACAAGAATCGCTCAGCAAAAAAACAACAATCACAAAGTCTGAGAACTGGAAACATAAAATTCAGGAATGAGACGCAAATAGCACCATTGCAGAATAACACGATCCTAATATAAGGAAAATGCTGTTTCAAACAAACCCTCAGATAGCTAATGGAAGCCTTATGGAATCTGGTGACACAGCATTAGGAGCTGGACCCCACTACACCTACTACACCAAGCCATAAAGTGAGCTCAATATAGAGTGCAAGAAGGGACTTCAGCTGTTCACTTACAACTATGAAAGTACAGTTTGAGTTGGTAAAGGTAGACATTAAAATATAGAAAACTGTAACAATCTTGCGGTCTTTTATGTACTGTATGTTATCATCTGCTGACACTTACTAACCACAAGAGAGCCTCACACACAGCAATACAGTCCACAATATAAGAATACAAATACAATAAAGAGTTTTTATTCCACAAAGCACCTTCCAATGAACACCTCTCCAACAATTAGCCACAATCTTATATATAAAGCAGACTGTAACAATCTTGCAGTCTTGTATGTATGTTATCATCCAGTTTTATCATGAAAACCTTGTAGTATTATTTATTTGTCATTTAGTATTTGTTTTTGTTAACTATATTTTCATCTTGCATTATTCTTATTGTAACAATGTTGTGGTGGTAATATAATTATATCAACCTAATAATAATATTAATTTAACTGACTTTTTTTTTCTTTGTCAAAAATTCGGCATGTAAAAATTTACTACACCACAAAACAAAAATTAGTCTGTCAAGTCGTGTTTTTTTATGATATTTTTCTCAAACAGTTTAAAAAAACTTTATTTTCTTCCCAGCCAACACCGGGTATTTCAGCTAGTATTAAATATTATTATAGTATTGTTATTTTGATTTTTGTTTAATTCATCATTAAGTGACATTATTGCATTGTAGTTTTTTGTCATCTTCATTGTGATCACCACCATTTTCCACACTATTCAATTTTTGTTTGCTTCTAAGACTCCCTGTCATTTTTGGATTTATTAATAAAAACAAAATTAATTCAAGCCTTTTTGATTTTCCATATTCCAGCTCGGCCACAAAATTAAGGCGCATTGTAGATAAAAATGGAGCTAAAAAGAGAATAAATGGAAGAAATAGAAATCTTATAACAGTTACTGGTAACAAAACTTCTGAACTAATGTGTCATGGCACTTGAGTGTGCAGTTATGGATACATGTGAATAACATATGAAATTGCATTCTTCAAATCAGGGAGTCAAAAAGAAAATTGATGCTGTGAAGAAAACAAGTTAAAGTTGTGGTAAAACACTGTAGAAAAAAACTACAAAATATTGAGATTCTGGAATGTATAAAAGTAATAATCTGACTTGGTTCATTCCTGGGATATTTGAAAACAACTCTCTGGAGATATCCATCCATCCATTATTCAACCCTCTATATCCTAACAACAGGGTCACAGGGGTCTGCTGGAGCCAATCCCAGCCAACACAGGGCGCAAGACAGGAAACAAACCCTGGACAGGGCGCCAGCCCACCGCAGGGTGCGCACACACCCACACACACCCATCATTCACACACTAGGGACAATTTAGAATCACCAATGCACCTAACCTGCATATCTTTGGACTGTGGGAGGAAACCTGAGTACCCGGAGGAAACTCTCTGGAGATACTTATCTGTTAAACAATGTCTTATTCATGGAAGAATCAACAGTACTTCTGGTGTGGCACGTGTGTTATCAGGGTTGAGATGAAGTACTCTGATATGACCAGGAAGAGCAGAACTTTCCTTTATGAAAATGACGGGTTTCAAGATTATGGTATTCATGTTTTTAAAATTCAGAAATACATATGGACTTTATTCATCTTAAAATTAAAGTATCACTTAGCAGTTAGGCACATCTGTTTTTCACTGAAAACTACAGAAATATGAAAATTTTGTTTAAAAGTGGATCAATTTAATCTAAGTGATGACTAGATACAGCATAAACAGTGAAATAAAGTATTTTATTCAGATTAAAGAAGAACCATAGAGGAAATTAGCTGTTAGCCACTACAGTGAGCTGCTAGTTTATTAAGTACACCTATCTAGTAACATGTTCTGTCTACATTGGTCTTCAAAACAGCATGAATTCAACAGGGCTTGGGTTCTACAAACATCACCATAAAATACTTGATAGGGTGGAAGGTACAGGGATGGTTCAGGCCACTGAAACAATGTAAACTTGCTGTCATGTTCAGTGAAAATATGTTACTTGTGACAGGATGCATCATCATGCTATAAATGCCTGTCCAAGTAGGGCATCCTGTAGCCATGAAGGCTAAAGAAATAATTTTCAGATACACACAGCAGTTCAGACATTCTTCAGTCAGTATCAGAGGCCCATATGTGTGTCAGGAAAACATTACCCACATCATCATACTATGATCACCAACCTGTACTATTGACACACAACTGATAGCTCCATGGACTCATGTTTCTTACACCCAGTTTTGACCTTTTCATAGTGTTGATGCAAAAGGAACCTGGAACTGTCCATTCAAGAAACATTTTCTCACTCCTGAAAGGTTCTGCCGTAATGTTTCTGTATCCACTGGAAATGTGATTTCTTATTTTTTACTGACAACATTAGCACATAATATAGTCTTCAACTGTTGTAGCTCTTTCTAGATAGTTTTGTACACACCAGTGTTGAGTTCGGATGTAATTTGCATGGTTGTGATTGTGTGTGTGTGTGTGTAATATTCTTGCCATTCTCATACAGATCCCACTGTTCCAACAGCAGTTTTTGTTCACTGAGTCATGTATCACATTCAAAAATCACTAAGGTTTTTTTGGTCTACATAATTTATTTCACATATCACACTCACGTGATGTAGGACTTGTTGGAATGTTGAATCTGTGTAATGGTGGTCAGTGATCCTGATAAACTGGCAACTTAGTGCAGGTTATACAGACTAACACATATATCTGTTTTTATAAATTGTATGGTAATGCTTAATTTTAAATGATTTATTTTAGGCTTTGTTCAGTGGGAAAAAATACTGTTACAATGTTATTACTATTAGTTAGTGTATGTTAATTTTATCTTCATGACAATTTTTTATCACACTATCATGGTAATACACAAAACATTATTCGTTCTTAGCATTATTTTGTGCAGTGCAAGAATAAAAATGTTTCTTATTTGATGATTAGAAAAAACTGTTATATATTATTAAAATTAAATGTACATTGCAAGGAACAATTCAGTTTTTTTCAAATATCATAGCCTCTTATTGTCATTGTCATCTCAGGTTAGCACTGCTTCATGAACCCTAAACCCTTACATTTTCTGCACAGACTTTGCAAGTTGAATTTATCTAGGTTTTTCTCTGGCTACTCTAGATTTCCTCCCACATCTTGTATAAAAGGTTATTTGGTGATTTTAAATTTGACCATCTGTGTACTGTATGTGCACGCTTCACAATGAACTGGCGCCCCATCAAAAATTAGCTCCGGCTTTGTGCTCTTTGCTGCGTGGATGGGCTTCAGTTTCTCCATGAACCTATCAAATGCGGATTTAAAAATATTACGTTATGTTATGCTACTTTTTACCATACTCGTTTTCTTTCTTTCTGTATCCTCTTTGGTGAAGAAAGGGTATTTAAATATGACTAATTGGATAGAGTAATTTATGTATTTTATATTTAGCTTACTGAATCTTAATATGTGTAATGTAGTTATTTTAAAATCAATTTAAAAACAGTGTGGAAGATCAGGGGTTGAACAACCCTCTAACTCGGACACAGACAGGCTCAGTGAAACACAAGTCCAAAAGCACAGTTTTATTTTCATTAACACACAGTGCACAAATCACCAATTACTCAGTCCCTTTCCTTTCTCTGTTTTCTTTCTCCTCTTCTGCCTCTACTCCTCCTTGAAGCTTGATCCTCCACCACCCGACTCTAGTTCCTTGATTGGTGGTGATGCAGCTCCTTTTATAGTACACCTGGAAGTGCTCCAGGTGTTTCTTGACTTTCTTCCGGCTGCACTTCCGGGTGTGGCGGAAGAGGTTCCTCTGAGGATCCTGGTGCACCTACAGCACCCCTGGAAGCACCCACGGAACCCAACAGGGCTGCTCCAAACTACAAGTCCCGGCAGACCCTGCAGGAATCCGTGGTGCTGTAGCAACTCAGGGAGTCTGCCCTCTAGCATCCTAGGAGAGAGAGTTCCAAACTCGGTCCTTCAACCCAGCTGGCATCCCGGCCGGGTAATAGTCCTGGCCATCCACTACAACAGTTATTTCTTTTGTCTTATTTATTTTGAACAAAGTTATTATTGTCTCCAGCCTAGGTTTTAGTCGACCTAGTCATGCTCTTTTTTTAATTCAAACTTGTTCATTTAAGCTTGACATTCTTATCATTTAACTCAGTCACAGGGGATGCACAAACCAGTGTGTTTTTTTATGCCGGTCCCAAGCCCAGATAAATAGGGAGGGTTACGTCAGGAAGGGCATTCCGGTGTAAAATTTTGCCAAATCAATATGCGGACAACAATGCAAATTTCCATACTGGATAGGTCGAGCCCCGGGTTAACAATGACCGCCACCAGTACTGTTAGCCAACAGGGTGCTGGCGGAAATTGGGCTACTGTTGGCCAAAGAAGAGAAGGAGAAGAAGAGGGGGAGATGTGTCCGGAGGCAGGAGGAGAGGAGGAACTTTGAATGTTGGCAGTATGGCTGGTAAGAAGAGAGAGTTAGCAGATATAATGGAGAGAAGGAAGGCTGATATATTGTGCGTGCAAGAGACTAAATGGAAGGGGAGTAAGGCCAGGTGGATCGGAGGTGGATTCAAATTGTTCTGTCATGGTGTGGATAGGAGGAGAAATGGAGTAGGGGTTATTCTGAAGGAACAGTATGTCAAGAGTGTTTTGGTGGTGAAAAGAGTGTCAGACAGAGTAATGATTATGAAGCTGGAAATTGGAGGTGTGATGATGAATGTTGTTAGTGCATTGGGTGTGCAATGGATGAGAAAGAAGATTTTTGGAGTGAGTTGGATGAAGTGATGAACAGTGTACCTAAGGGACAGAAAGTGGTGATTGGAGTGGATTTCAATGGACATGTTGGTGAAGGGAACAGAGGAGACGGGGAGGTGATGGGTAGGTATGGTGTCAAGAAGAGGAATGAAGAAGGTCAGAAGATAATGGATTTTGCCAAAAGGATGGACATGGCTTTGGTGAATACATATTTTAAGAAGAGGGAGGAACAAAGGGTTATGTACAAGAATGGAGTAAGATGCACACAGGTAGATTACATCCTACGCAGAAGAGTCATACTGATGAAGATTGAAGACTGCAAAGTGGTAGCAGGGGAGAGTGTAGTTAAGCAGCATAGGATGGTGGTCTGTAGGATGATGTTGGAGATCAAGAAGAGGAAGAGAGTGAGGGCAGAGCCAAGGATCAAATGGTGGAAGTTGAAAAAGGAAGACTGCAAGGTTGAGTTTAGGGAGAAGGTGAGATAGGCACTGGGAGGTAGTGAAGAGTTACCAGACAGTTGGAAAACTACAACAGATGTAGTAAGGGTGACAGCAAGAAGGGTGCTTGGCGTGACATCTGGACAGAGGAAGGAGGAAAAGGAAACCTGGTGGTGGAATGGGGCAGTACAGGAGAGTATACAGAAGAAGAGGATGGCAAAGAAGAAGTGGGATAGTCAGAGAGATGCAGAAAGTAGACAAGAGTACAAGGAGATAAGGTGAAAGGTGAAGGGAGAGGCGGTGAAGGCTAAAGAAAGGGCATATGATGAGTTGTATGAAAGGTTGGACACTAAGGAGGGAGAAAAGGACCTGTACCGACTAGCTAGACAGAGGGAATGAGCTGGGAAAGATGTGCAGCAGGTTAGGGTAATAAAGGATAAAGATGGAAACATACTCACCAGCGAGGACAGAATGTTGAGCAGATGGAAAGAGTACTTTGAGAGTCTATTGAATGAAGAGAACGAGAGAGAGAAGAGTGTGGATGATGTGGAGATAGTGAATCAGGAAGTGCAACGGATTAGCAAGGATGAAGCAAGGACAGCTATGAAGAGAATGAAGAATGGAAAAGCCGTTAGTCCAAATGACACCTGTGGAAGCATGGAGGTGTTTAGGAGAGATGGCAGTGGAGTCTTTAACCAGATTCTTTAATAGAATCTTGGAAAGTGAGGGGATGCCTGAGAAGTGGAGAATGAGTGTACTGGTGCTGATATTTAAGAATAAGGGGGATGTGCAGGACTGTAGTTACTACACAGGGATAAAATTGATGAGCCACAGCGTGAAGTTATGAGAAAGAGTAGTGGAAGCTAGGTTAAGAAATGAGATGATGATTAGTGAGCAGCAGTATGGTTTCATACCAAGAAAGAACACCACAGATGCAATGTTTGCTCTGAGGGTGTTGATGGAGAAGTATATCGAAGACCATAAAATGTTGCATTGCGTCTTTCTGGACCTGGAGAAAGCATATGACAGGGTACCTCAAGAGGAGTTTTGGTATTGTATGAGGAAGTCAGGAGTGGCAGAGAAGTATGTAAGAGTGGTACAGGATATGTACGAGGGAAGTGTGATAGTGGTGAAGTCTGCAGTAGGAGTGACAGATGCATTCAATGTGGAGGTCGGATTACGTCAGGGATTGGCTCTGAGCCCTTCCTTATTTGCAATGGTGATGGACAGTTTGACAGATGAGATTAGACAGAAGTCCCCTTGGTTTATGATGTTTGCTCATGACATTGTGATCTGTAGCGACAGTAGGGAGCAGGTTGAGGAGACCCTGGAGAGGTGGAGATATGCTCTAGAGAGGAGAGGAATGAAGGTCAGTAGGAACAACACAGAATACATGTGTGTAAATGAGAGGGAGGTCAGTGGAATGGTGAGGATGCAAAGAGTAGAGTTGGCGAAGGTGGATGAGTTTAAATACTTGGGATCAACAGTACAGAGTAATGGGGATTGTGGAAGAGAGTGCAGGCAGGGTGGAATGTATGGAGAAGAATGTCAGGAGTGATTTGTGACAGACGGGTATCAGCAAGAGTGAAAGGGAAGGTCTACAGGATGGTTGTGAGACCAGCTATGTTATATGGGTTGTAGATGGTGGCACTGACCAGAAAACAGGAGACAGAGCTGAAGGTAGAAGAGTTAAAGATGCTAAGATTTGCACTGGGTGTGACGAGAATGGATAGGATTAGAAATGAATACATTAGAGGGTCAGCTCAAGTTGGACGGTTGGGAGACAAAGTCAGAGAGGCGAGATTGCGTTGGTTTGGACATGTGCAGAGGAGAAATGCTGAGTATATTGGGAGAAGGATGCTAAGGATAGAGCTGCCAGGGAAAAGGAAAAGAGGAAGGCCTAAGCGAAGGTTTATGGATGTGGTGAGAGAGGAGATGCAGGTGATGGGTGTAACAGAACAAGATGCAGAGGACAGAAAGATATGGAAGAAGATGATCCGCTGTGGCAACCCCTAACGGGAACAGCCAAAAGAAGAAGAAGAAGATTCTTATCATTTAATTCAACATATTTAATGTAGTTATAAGCAGTCTTATGCTCAACTTTAAAAATGTTTTTTTTTTTTTAAATCTGGCTGAAACTTCAAGTTTCTAAACATAACATTGTAATATCTTGGCCAGAAATTTATGCAGATACTCCGTCTATTACTTTATTGTAGAAGAAAGTTCATCTCATTGTTTACCATGTGCTTGATCTGACTTATTGAAACTAACGCAAATGAAATGTACATTCACGGCTGTGGCGTATTACTAAGGTTGCTCCTGTTTAATCTTGTGCATGTGTTTTGTGTTTTATTTTTTATAGGAGGACACATTAAAGTTGCTCAGCAAAACACTAAAACTTATTGAAATTGATAATTCAGACATGGAAGCATTGGTTATGAAAGCAGTTGATCTTGAATTAGAGGAAGCTATTGTCTGGTAATTATTGTAATGATTTTTTTTACTTTTTAAGCATTAACATTTGTTTTCTTGGCAGATGCTTTTATCCAGAGCATCTTACAAAAGAGGTACACATAATTGACTAACATTAAACTAGGGCCTTTTTGTTTAGCAAGTGTAATAGGACAGGTAGCAAAAGATAATTGCCACAAGTGAAGAACGGATGTAATAACTAACAATCATAGCTTACAATCTATAAAGCGATGAGTTTTTCTTCTTCTTCTTCAATCAATTAGACAGATATTTACAGAACAGATGGGTTTTCGGTTACTTCTTAAATGCATTGAGGGGGTCATCAGTACAGAAGTAGGTGAGTAGCCCATTCCACCAACTACGAACTACACAGAAAAGAGTCTGGATTGGGAGTTGATACCACTCGGAGGTGGCCTCACCAGTTGCTGTTCCTTGGCAGACTTGAGTGGACGAGGAGTATAAGACTTCATCACTGTCTCCTTATTCTCAGATGCTGACTTACTGACTACTTTGTAGGCAAGCATAAGGGATTTGAACTTAATGTGTGCTGCTACAGGGAGCCAATGTAGTGGCTTGAAGAGAGGAGTGACATGTGCTCGTCTCGGCTGGTTAAATACAAGACAGGCTGCTGCATTTTGGATCATTCAAAAATATATATTTTACATTTGGTTAAAAAAAAGCACATGTACATACAAAATCAAGATAGTTAACCTTAGAAATATGAAAACAGTCCTTAAGAGAAAAGTTAGTGTGTTACTGCAAAAACTGCAAATCATTAGAGGGTGCTTTTACAAGACACAATAGAGAAATGCTAGTTGAGTCTAGATTAAAATCTAAAATAGTTTTACCACTGATACAATCTTTTGAATTAGGAAAAAGTAAGTCATTTATTTTAAAGGAATTGATAAACATGTTGGATGAATTGAGTTTATACAAATGAAAAATAATTTATTAGATCTAAGTTCCACCCAAGACACAAGACATTTGCTTTTGCTTTAAGTATCTAGCATTTTAAAATTAAGTTTCTGGTTCACCAAAATAACAGTCCCCCAGATATGTTTGAGGGCCAAGGAGATTTCTACAATCCAGTAATATTTATTTGCCACTTTCCCAAATAATCTTTCATAATATAAGATTTTGTAAATGTTTGATATCAGTTTCATTAGAAGAGATAAAATGAAACTTCTAGACAAAACACAAATGGCTGAAAACCACACCCGTAAACACCTGACAACATGGAAAAAGAGCCATCTGTCTACCACCAAACCAATGTGTGCAATCCATCATGATAGCTAATGAGAGAGGAAACAAATTCTTCTGCAACTGACATCCATATAAACATAAAAAAGAAAAAAAAATCATTAAGTAATAAAGAAGTCAATAAATAGAACAAGAAATCCCCTTAACAAAGGTAGATGTTTACATCTAAGTATAAGAAGCAAGACTTCTTATATGTAAACCATTATCAGAGAACAAAATACAAAGTTAAATGTTATATATGATCTCGTTTTCTAATTTGAAAGTGCTGGTACAATTGCCAGGATGTCCCAGTTAAACAAGCAGGCAGTTTCAAACACATTTTTCTCTTACACATTCAATCTTTAAAAATTCTTGTTTTCAAGGCATGGCATTCTTTTCCATTTTGGCACTAACACCAAAAGCCAATTAAGCTTAGTTTTCTACACTTAAATATGCACTTATGTGAACAGAATAAACTAATGATTAAGTTTCCTTATATAATAGCCAGCATTTATGAAAATTACATCCTGCAAACATTTGAGTATAAATGATCACTGAATAAGGAGGGGAAGATGTTCATGGAGGAGTTATTCAGTAAAGAACAGAGAAAAGAAGATGAATGGGCCAAGGAGATGTAAGTGGGACCCCAGAAGCTCTTAGTACTGAATCAAGAGGCAGAAATGAGAGCACAAGAAATGCCAAAGTGAAACAGATTATTTTGGAATGATTCAAGACCAGAAGTAGCAACCTTATCGCCCATGCTGTTGATGCCAAACTACATCTCGTCAGAAATGCATAATAATAATATTAGCAATTGCCTATACTATGTGGGTATGGAGACTAACTGCCTCTCTGTTTTGTGCCAAATTTTGATATCATATGCAATAACAGGCATTGGGTCAAGCTTACAGTTTCAAAATGAAACAAACAATTGTGTTAAATGTATAAGGCAAGGAAGTTTCAGACTCAATGAAAAATTGGGCTGGAGATACAGATAAGGTATATTTTCCTTTTATTATTGTAATTCCTTAAATTCCTCAGCCAAAACTTGGTGTCTCACAATTCAGTCGTACATAGTTGGGGCTGAATACGTAATGCCTAAAACAATGAAGCATAATTAAAAATATTTAGGCCAACTTTATTAAATTTTTCTGCATCTGTAAAGGAGAAACAAAGATCCCATTTAGT
Source organism: Polypterus bichir lapradei (assembly GCA_026402145.1). NCBI lineage: Eukaryota > Metazoa > Chordata > Cladistia > Polypteriformes > Polypteridae > Polypterus > Polypterus bichir. Next base: position 24,526,931 of record JANRMT010062808.1, on the reverse strand, counting down.
TGCCTGTTATTCCTTGACAGCTGGCTTCCACCCACTTACCTGTGGACAAGTATAAAGCACTTCATGTTTTACACTGTGCTGAAGAATATTTTGATCTGTTAAGCAGACAGTGAGTATTAAAATGGCTGATACAATGACAGCCATTTAGATTCAACCATGCAAACATCTCACCACCTCCTCAGCCAGTGAGAGACTGCATCAATTGTTATGCACATTTGCAAATGTCAATCATTTTGAGAAGGCCAGTGAGAATCTTGCATACCCTTATCACTGAACATAGGCAATTGAGAAAGTGGCCCTCTGTCTGTCTAAAAGCAGTGATGGAACAAAGTGGACAATATTGCACTGCAGGAGGTAGTATATGACTATCATAACAACAAGAAAAACGAAATTAACAAAGGAAAACAGATAGACCATTATAACCCTTAGAAGTGTATGTCTTTACTTTAGAGAATTAGCATAGAAAGCCAAGCTGTCAGTGAGTACTGTTTCCTACACCATCATTATCTAGCTTGACAGGCACATCACAAGACAGTGGTTGAAGTAATCAAAGGTCTGTGATAGGTCAACAGACAGTTAAAAAGCCATTGCTAAAATTGCAAAATAAGAAAAAGTCTTGTCTGAGCAAGGAAAAACCACCAGTTTCAATGTACTCTGAAGTAAAAGCATAGGGCAAATAAACAGTGCATGATGTTCTTTCCGTGGCTGTGTCGGTTTCCTCTGGGTGGTCTGGTTTCCTCCCACAGTGAAGGTTAGTTGAAATAGTGACAATAAAAATTAGCCCTGGTGTGTGTGTGTGTTTACCCTGTGATGGATTGGCACCCTGTCCAGGGTTTCTTCCTGCCTTGCACTCTATGCTAGTGGGGAAAGGCTCCTGCAACCCTGCTTTGGGTTAAGTTGATTAGAAAATGAAATTAAAATAATTTGAAGAAAAAAAAAATCATAAAATTGAAATCTTGGTAGCATTTTAAATAATAAAATCGCTAGCATACCATGCAAAAATATCATTTCAGCTTTTTTCTTTGCTTATATTATCTGCACATGCATTTTATTGCACTAAAACAGTGTAACTAATAATCTATTGTAAGGGATTAAGTGCTAAAGGAAACAAACAGATCAATATTGTGACCCACCCATCCTTGAAAGCTGTTTTGCCCAGTTCTCAACTTCACATTTTTGTTGTTATAGCTATAAAATTGCTTGTGTTGAAATTTGAATTAAATTTATTTTATTTGGGTGTTCAATTTGAATAAATATACATATTTTATTTAGGTACATGGGAAAGAAAAGGATGCCATTTGATGAAAAGAAATTAATACAACTTTTTGAAATCAGCCTGGTTGATTGTCTGAAAAATAATCTCCTAAAAATCACTTATTCACAAAATATTGAAATAGCTAAAGTAATGGTAAGTTGTTGTGCACTTAAATTATATACCAGGTATGTGTGTATGTTTTAACTTATAACCTTTTAATAAAGTAAATCGTATAAACATTCACTTAACTAATTAAAGGTGGCACTTGTATTTAAAGTTATTAGCTTTACAGATTAACTTTTAGAAGTCCTAAAATAATACATATTTCATTGTCAAGTGCTAATTATGTCCACAGAGTAAATGGCTGTTATATTGAAAGATACTTCTACATACGTGTTGTCTTTGAGATAAACAATTAATCACACACAGTGCTTAAGGCCAAATGTAAAAATGAAAAATAATCCCAGGTTCTAATTATGCTGCCTACCATGTCTGAAAGAAGAGATTTTGATGTAAGTGTGATATTTTGTTTTAAAGACATCATCAGCAAAGGGACGCTTTTGCTGAAAACATGCAGCATGTTTTAGAGGTTAAGGCTTTGCACCTCAAACCCTGAGGTTGTGGGTTCAAATTACAAGTTACTTCACTTGCTTGTGCTTTAATTGCAAAGACAAAAAAGAAAGAAATCGCAAATGTTGTAAACCACCTTCAATAAAGGTGTCAACCAGATAGGTAAATATAATGTAAATTAATACACAAACTCCCTTACTGTGATGTTTTTGTTTTGCTAGCAAATGAAAAGTTTGCTATGCTGCAAGTACCAGAAAATGAACATATGCCCATTGACTAGGAGAGGATTATAACCGGAGAGACAGATGTGTCTATTGCACACAAATGTCTTTGAGAATTTGAAAAATAATCCACAATCTTGGGATCACATAATATGTGGCTCTAGTTTAGTAAGCGCAGTGTGAGAAATATTACACAATGGGACTTCCAGGAACTGTGCCCCTTAACAACAGAGCTGCAAAATGGCAGTGCCAACAAAAAATTGTGATGAGGTAAATACAAAAAAATTACATTATTAAAATTTTAAATTGACTGAAAAGACATAATAAGCATACTAATATATTTGAGTTCTTTGAGGACCAAATCCACCCAAAAAGTCATAATTATGTTCAAAAATTAGCATCCTGTCTTCAAAAATGTTATCATGTTCATAGTAATGTCTTCAAGTTAATTAATGGCTCCAATTTTCAAAACCTTGAGTTATCAAATAATAGTTTGAAACATGTGCCTTAAAATGGTAACTTTGGTAGAGGTATTTTGTACTATTAATTACTTGTGTTATTTTTAGTTTTTTATTTATGAAAAAATATTTTCTAATCATTGATATAATTTATATTAAATTTTAGATTCACACATAGAGGAAAGAAGGGAAATAAAAGCCACATATTCTAAGCATATTTCCTTTTTTACACATGCTGTATAATTTATATAACAGTTAAAAAATGGTCATATAATTCTGCATTTTTACTTCTTTTTTTGTATTTTATTCTGCTAAAACAGCATCAGTTACAAATTTGATTTGATTTAATATACTTTATCAATCTCCAAAGGGAAAATGCATCATTTATACATAATTAACTGACGATAATTTTCTTCTCTCAGCTACCACTACTGATATATTAGTATTAAACGTCGAAACATTTCCTGCTATATTTATCCCTCATTATCATATTTATAAGGGGAAAAAATCAACTGTAATTTGTTTCTTATTATTTCGTTATGTATAAGCCTATGCCAGTTATCCCATGATTTAGATTCCCACAGCTTTGCTCTTGTAATGTAATTTGGAATGAGGAACTTGAATAAGATGTCAGTAAATGGAGCACAAAGGGAAATGGTAAAAACAAGTTCAAGATTATTAGCAGGAAAAAAAAGATTTTAGATAAAATAAAAACAAAAAACCTAAGCCAAACTTTCAGTCAAAAAAGGTGCCAATGCAAAATTAAACATAAACACCTGGATCTTCTGGGAAGCACATTCTAGTTTATAGTATCACTAAGGAGAAAGAGCGTGATTGTTTTATAAACATATCCAAAATATGGCAACCAGAATCTGTGCTACTGTAACAAAACTGTCACAAAATGGTGGCAACCATCTGAAAAACAGAACACAGAAAGGCATCACCAGAGTAACTATATTATATTTCAGCAAGTACAAAAACAAATCAAATGTACAGGGAATATCCAAGAATGAATATTAAATGTTGTAATACTCAGATTAGTATTTATAGCTTGATGTGTTTGGTGCATTTTTGTTCTTTGAATGTCCATCTGGCTTTGCCAGTAGAATTAAATTAGTGTCCTTCTCTTCCAAGTGACTATTGGCTTTTGGTTGTAAGCAATCATTCTTGGAAAGGATTACTTCACATCAGTCCTGTCATACTAGCTATGATGCTAGTTCTCTAAATGCTTTTACATGCTTTTTTTTTTTTTACTTCTACAGCAGTAGCATTATGTGTAACAAGCTATCAACAGTATTGAAACAAACACATTCACCAATTAAAACTACAAGAAAATAAGTGCGACATTAAAGATGGTTATTAAACCATAGATAAGTAAGAATTAGTTTATAGTTTTTATGACATAACCCTAAAAACCCTTTCTAGAAAAATAAAGGAAATGGAACAGTTTGCTTTACAAATAATTGATCCTGTACACCCAGCAATGGACCGTCTATTTGTTGTTCCTGGCCAGTGCCCTATGATTGTTGGGATGGACTCCACCTGTCCTGCGATCCTGCTCTGGATAATTGGGTTAGGAAGATAGATGGATGTTCCACTACATTACCACCACATCACCAGCTCTGCCTGAGTGCCTGGATATCTCCAACTGTTATTCCAACCTAACTTATTCAAGATATATCTACTTCTTTTAAGATCTGTACAATCCAAGAAGCTTGACTCCTTCTCAAAAAATGTTGACCAATTAAATAATTAATGATATGGCAATAATAATATGATCTACCAAAATACACTAATTTATGTGTACTTCCATGTTTTTAATAAGGTAAAACAGGTGTATTAAAGAATTTTCAGGTAATTCATTTTAAAATCTTATGAAGCTCTAGAGAGAGAATTTTGTAGGTAAAGCTAATAGAACTGTGCCTAATTCTTTTTAAATATGAAATGCACAATGTTATTACAAAACAGAAAGTAATAATGTAAATCTAAGACCCATGCACCAAACAGAGTAAATTCAGTTGCAATTCTTGAAATGTTGTGAAAATTCATTCAGCTATAATGTCAGTTTAATTTTAAACTCTTTTTGTATTCACCCAGAGTAGTCATAAGACCTGTCTAAAATAACTTGAACATATACTTTCAGACTTTATTAAATAAATAAAAATTAGACAAAAATGATGACCATGAATTTGCTAGTTATTCAGATATTATAACAGTAAATATGAAAAGATATAATGTTGCCAATTTTAAACCCTCAGTATGCATGCTGAAGTTCTTCTTCAGGTCTTTAAAATGTTTTTATAAATTTGAATGGTGGAGATCCTGTGGCAGGCCAGCTTAACAGTTCATCATCATTTCTTTTAATTTACTTCTCGTACTTTTTAGGTGACAAAACGAATAGCAGCAGTTGTTGAAAAGGCTGGAGAATATTTTGAAGACAACATTGAAAAAAAACTTCATTATCAAAGGTACAGTATTTTACAGATCCATGTTGATCTCTAGCATACTTGAACCCACTAAAGAATTCTTCATAATTTTTTTACTGCAAAATCCTGTTATTTAATGTTTCATCATCATTGCAGGTTTTTTTTCCCATTGACAACTTAATGTATACATTTCTGAAAAAAAAAAAAGCTGGCTGTTATTTCTCCCAAATAAAGTCTGTTTTGATAACATTTTTTTCTAACCAAACCTGAAATTTTGATTGGATTTTTGTGTAGTGTCAGCGAAAGCACCTTTTATATTCACATTTAAAAAATCAGTGTTTCTTTGTGACTTACATCATATACTTTCAAAGTAGAGGAAAATTTGTAAAAAAAATAAATAAATAGAAACACTGGCAATATAATCAGCATCAATACTTTTTTAAGGGGAAATCTGATATATTCCTGACTATGGAGGTTATGGGCTGACTCAGTGGAATGATTACATTGTATTAAACAATAAGTGTAACATAATAACACCTAGTTACTTTGTAGTTATACAGGTAATTGAATGTTAAGCACAGCATAATCATGGACACCTAATCTAAAGTACTCTAACATTTAAAATATCTATTTCAATTAGTTTTTTTCCACTAAATTGCCTAATGATTACAATGTAAATGATGTACATATACTAATGTGAGGACCTGCTCTTTTTGTATCTTTTTCATTAAAATAATGCTTTTAATCATTATAGCAGACTGTTTTGCCCAGGAAGTGTGCCCTTACTTCATTTACAACCTTCTTTGACATCTTTCAGGTATCAGTGGAGTAATGTACTCTCATCAGATGTTTTTTTTTAAGATAGTATAAAGAGCAAATGGTTCAATTCAACCTTTATACTCCATTAACGAGTGTATTAGACTAACTCAGGTACTTGGCATTACTCAGTTAACTAGATATAGAGGTTGACTTTTTTGGCAATGGGTTGAAACTAGCCAGAATAAAAGGTGTTTGATCAGCTCTCTTTGTTGTTTTCTAATATAATGTATTTAATCATGTATATATGCTTATAGCATCTGTGCAATGGTCAGAGAACAACACAAGTATTCCAAAGTGCACAATAGGAACAGAAACATTGAAAAAGCTAAGTAAATGACACTGGAGAGAAAATAATATCTAAGCATAACACACCAAATAAAAGATGACATAAAATTATGGATTAGAACAAGAAAGCATTAAGCTTGAATACAGGAAAAAGTGCTAGAAGACAATGAACTAAGAATAAAGAGTAACACCACAGGGACCTGGACAGAGAATGTGAGCACAGTGAAATGCTCAGAATATCAGTTTAAGTAAAATGCTTTAATTTTCATCTTACATTTCAAAGTGTACTCTTGAATAACAGGCAATCCTAACTTGCTTCAGTGTTTCTCCTGTGTGCTTGATGTGACTTCCATTGGTCTACCTTGACCCTCTTAACATTCATTGAAGAAAGGCAATTTTGAAAATGAAAGAAGGAATATATTTCTAATTATTAAAGGGTAATTCTTTAAAATTATGTTTTGGTTTGTAGGGGAATGTTTTTAACTTGTTTGTGACTATTTAGCAATTATTTATAAAATAATAAATCTGTTGTAATTTAAGGATAAGTCATTTTGTCATTTTTTTTAAATTAAACTGTTTATGTTAGAACTGACCATTGGCTTTATGAAATGGAATAATGCAAATGCGTTCTTGTAAAAACAAAACATATCTTGTTTTCTTTTCATACTGGATGTAGTGTTCTCACGAATGTTTCCAGAGGGCTAAACTAAGTTATGACTTCAAGTTTCAGAAAATAGGGCTGCAGCACAGTCATTCACTGTCTGGATTGAACCATGAGTACCTGAACTTTCTAAACCTGCTCACTTAATTACAGGATCACAGGACACCAAGAACTATCCCAACATCAGACAAAATAAAAGGACAAATCCAGAATTGGTCACTGCTGGTCTATCTTAATGTACAGTATAGTACATTAATATACAGTATTGCAAAAACACATGCATGCAACGCAAATTTATCAAATTGTGCAACACTGAATGTGTTCAGAAATAGTAGTAGTATTTGTCACAAGTACAGGTAACAGTAAATACTTTATTTTTTTAATATTAGGTGGAAAAGCTTTCGTAGAAGAGTTAATCCAAAATCAAATAATAAAACACCAAGGCCACTGCAGACCACAATGTCAGTTCTGAAACCGATGACAGGAACCCTCACCAAAGAAAAAGAAGACACATTAAATGTAATCGAAGAGCTGAAAAAAATGATAAAAATGGTAATTATTAAATTGTATATGTTTGTATTTACTTTGGTATATACACAACTACTACTACCCAATTATTTTTTTGGTAAATATTAATGAAAAATTTGCTAAGATACATTTTTGTAGCAACCATGGTTATTTCAAGATTGTGAATCCTACATATTAGAGAAATATTATTTTGGACTGTTGATATTTATAAAACTTAACAATTAATTTAGTTTAAATGAAATGTATGTAAAAACGAATGGAACATTTATAAAAGTTGCATAAAATATTGTGAATGCAGACTAATTTTATTCTAACAGGCTTTGTTAAAAATGACCAGTGCCCATATTTATCAATCATCGCAGAGTAAGAAAACAGACTTAACTGGCTCAAAAATCTCAAAATGACCCATGTTTAGTCGTACTCTTAGGAGAAGGAGTAAAAGAATTTTATTAATTTTACTAATTTAAGGGGGCGGCATGGTAGCACAGTGGTTGCACTGCTGCCTCGTAGTTAGGAGAGCTGGGTTTGCTTCCCAGGTCCTCCCTGCATGGAGTTTGCACATTCTTCCAGTGTCTGCATGTGTTTCCTCCAGGTGCTCCGGTTTCCCCCCACAGTCCAAAGACATGCAGGCTTAGCGGCATTGGTGATCCAAAATTGTCCCTAGTGTGTGTGTGTGTGTGTGTGTATGCCCTGTGGTGGGCTGGCACACTGCCCGGGATTTGTTTTTGTCTTGCACCCTGTGCTGATGACTGACAAATTTAAGGATCTTCTTCTTACTTCACCAAAATTTAGGAGAGCTTGTCCGCAGTCCTAACTCTTTACAAGCTGCCTGAAGATGATGCTCAGGCAGAGATCAGCATGCACTTCCCAGGAAAGCATGAATATTCTAGGAACACTGGACAACAATTAATGTGTATAAAGATATCAGTTTGACAGAGATGGAGCAAAACTTGTAACAAATCTTGTACATCACATAATTGTTCCATCTATGTGGGGAACCCATGAGTGGTAAGCCGGAATGAAAGTGTTGGTATTGTTATGTTTTTTAGACACATAGAAAATGCATCTTTGTAGTAGTGATGATTTGGGTATATCACAACCAACAATTTCTTGAATTTTGCACCAAACATTGAATGCTCTTACAACCTGTGAGGTAAATCGCAGATTTATACGTTTCTTCACCACTCCATGTAAGGTAATGTTAAAGCAAGCTGCATTCATACAAATTGACACAAACATATAGATCATTTCCAAAAGTGTGGATTAACATGCACATGTGAATCTCAAACAGTATCACAGTATCAGTACACAGGTGGTCATACATGCAAACTGCACTGTAGTAGTCAACATATTACCCTGAAGATAAGCAGAGCTGGATGGGTGATTGACAGCTAAATGTCATACAGGAACACTGAACTCTGTATTCAACAAACCCTAGAAAGTTCAAGAAGGCAGGTAGAGACTCCCAGGACATTGGTAATATAGAGCATCGCAGAAAGTAAAAGGGGAATCAGGGAGAGAGGCACAGCACATGACTCTGGAAGACAACTGAGAACAGTACAAGAGGTGCTCATTACATTATTGTTGTTGTTGGTGAAATGGCAACAATTACCTGCAACTTAGTGTAATATCCTACCTTACTATGTTTTCTTTCTTCTTCCTTTCATAATAGTTTGAATATTATTGTTACTATTATCTTTTTGATAAAGCATTAGGGTTAGTATCACAAAACTACAAAATGTTATCATGGGTGACATCATTCATTCTGAAACATGATCTTCTACTCCTTGCTGGAAGTGTGTGTAGGATGCTTCATAAATATTTCTAATGTCCTACTTTGAGTTAGGACAAATTCTTATCCTAGTCAGACGTTTAGTGAAATTCCTAGGAGTAATTCTGAGACGCTTGATAACTACAAGCACTAATCTCTAAATGATAACAAGACCTGTGATGACATATTGTTGTAGATATTTATATAATTGTAATGAATATGTTTCTCAGGCATGTTTAGAACAATAAAAATTAAGCATAAATAAAATGTGTTTAAATATGGTGTTTGTCAGGAACTTGATAAAGATTTTCCTGATTAATTTTATGTAATTGGTGGAATCATAACTGTTGTTGCAATTATTTTCTTTACCAAGATTTCAGATGAGAACATTTAATTTCATTCTATTTTGTTCTTTTTTCATAAAAGATGGTGTACCCCCGGACATTTGATTAACAAGCTCTAGACCCACAGTAGCTTTGTCTTAAAGCAACTAAAAGACACAAATAAAGAAAGAAAAGGTTTAATTTGGTAATAACTTAGATTAGACTTTTAACTGAAAATTGTGATTAATGTCTTCTTGTTAAATAATGATTAATTATCCATTTCTCTTTGAAATCAACTTTATTTTCTGTGCTGCTTAGATCTTTCCTAAGTCTAATGTAAAAACATTCTTCAATGAGTAGAAGCTGCATGTTCCAAGCACTTAAACTGATTTTAAAAATATTTTATAAGATTATATGATAAGAGAGCCTCCATACCAAGGTAATATGAAATATATTTGAAA
>JANRMT010062808.1:24482877-24507153 GCA_026402145.1 Polypterus bichir lapradei | reverse complement strand
GACAAACATGCAAAAGAATAAGAAATCAGGAAGGGGGCAAATAGTTTTTCACACCACTGTATACTGTGAACTTGGCCCCGGACACAGGCAGACGGACATCTTATGTTCACCACACACTGTTTATTTACAACTATTTACAGTTTAATCACGTGCACCACAAACCCCAGTGCCTCCAGCACCGATTCCCCAATGTCCAGGCCACACAGTTCCAATGCCTTTCTCCTGGCCGCCTCCCGTCCTCTCTCCAGCTCTGTCCTCTTCCACCCGACATCCACTAATGACTGGAGGGAGGCGGCCCCTTATATATGCTTCCCGGACGAGCACCAGGTGTTCCCGGCATTCTTCCCTTGGCCACGCCCCAGCGTGGCGGAAGTGCCGGCTGTCCTCCCGGCAGCTCTCCGGGTGTCCTCCAAAGTCTTCCCCCGGCACTTCCTGGTGTGGCGGAAGTGCCGGGCTCCCGGGATAATCAGGCACTGGGGCGGTGCCTGGCGGTGGCCACGGGTCCCTACAGGGCTGGGCTTCCAAGCCCTTTACCCGAGGCCTCCAGTATAACCAGGACGGACGCCCCCTCTCGGTCTGGAGGAGGCACAAGCCCTCCTCTGGTCCTCCTGGGTGTCCCGGCCGGGCTCCAGCCCCGGCCGGGGACCACACGGGATATACCGGCATCGGGGCGCCGCCTGGCGGTGGCCACGGGTCCCTACAGGGCTGGGCTTCCAAGCCCTTTACCCGAGGCCTCCAACATAACCAGGACGGACGCCCCCTCGCGGTCTGGAGGAGGCACAAGCCCTCCAATACATATATATATACCCGCGTATCGCAGCGGAGAAGTAGTGTGTTAAAGAAGCTATGAAAAAGAAAAGGGAACATTTTAAAAATAACGTAACAGGACTGTCAATATACAGTAATTGTTTTGTGAGTGTTATTGAGTGTTGCTGTCATCAAGGATTTGATTATCATTATTTCTTTCAATCAGGTTCGTATTTGTAGGATGTGTTGTGTTCAAGTTACATTCCGTGTTTGTCAATCGTTGTAAAGATAACAGGTTTCATTCATCGATTCGTTTCTTACTGCATCAATAAACAGCTCGTCTTCTTCTTTATCTGAGACCTGACACACTGCATGCACGGGTTTTTTTTTACACTGTCTTCCTTTAGCGGGACATTGACTTTTTCCACCGTGTGCTTTGTTTCCGCAGTAGCTGCACTTATGAATATGCTTGTATGTATCAGACGCTTCATATTTTTTTGCTGCCTTTTCAATTGTGTAATTCGGTTTTTGTTCAGCGCTCTTTGGAACTGTTGCTTTTTGTCTGTGCACTGCGTCAGTTCACGTGAGCCGCTCGGTGTACATGCATCGAAGTTTCCCAGCTGTGCTGGTGCCATGTCATGCTATGTTCACGGCTGTATCTAATGTTACCTAAGTCCCGGCACTTAAAACTTTCTCTCGCAGTTTCGCTGAGTTTGTGCCAAGCACCACCCTGACCATCTCATCTTCCTCTGCATAAGCACAGTCCTTCACCCGTGAATATTTAGCAGCAGTGTTTCTATTGGATTGCCGCTGACGGACGGCCTTATATGGGCAGGCACTAAATTACAAACGCCAGCGGCAGCCTGTCTATGAACTTAATTTAAACTTTAGGTTTACACCGTGCTTTGTTTCCGAAGTAGCAGCACTCATGAATATGGTTGTATATGTCAGTCACTCGCTTCTTATTGTTTCGCTGCCTTCTCAATTATATAATGCATGTTTTCTTCAGCGCTTTTTTGAGCTCTTCCTGGTTATCTACGTACTGCGTTGATAGTCAGTTCACGTGATTACTTGGGAGCGTGATGATGTCACACGAAACTCCGCCCCCCCACGGCTATCCAGCTCAACTCCATTACAGTATATGGAGAAAAATAGCTTCCAGTTATGACCATTACGCATAGAATTTTGAAATGAAACCTGCCCAACTTTTGTAAGTAAGCTGTAAGGAATGAGCCTGCTAAATTTCAGCCTTCCATCCACACGGGAAGTTGGAGAATTAGTGATGAGTCAGTGAGTGAGTGAGTGAGTGAGTCAGTGAGGGCTTTGCCTTTTATTAGTATAGATAAACATATTTTGCTGCATTTCATCTTAAAAATGATATCGTCATCATATGTAAGTACGCGCCTTATAAAGTGGCTCAGGTTGTGCAATATTATAACTGTAGTGCAAGTTTACAGTGAGGTAATTGTACTTATAAGTACAAACAGTTCTACAAGGAGTAATTGATTGAGTGCGTTTATAGTTCTTGGGATGAAACTGTTTCTGAACCGCGAGGTCTGTACAGGAAAGGCTTTGAAACGTTTTGCTGTGGCTGAGGTAGCGTGTGCTTGATTCTGTATCCCGATAATTCTCTTTCCGATCAGCTGCTGCTGTGATTCACACCCAGATACAGTTTTATAAGTACTCCAAGTTGTGCAGTGAGAGTAATATGGAAAAAGATGATCCGCTGTGGCAACCCTAACGGGAGCAGCTGAAAGAAGAAGAAGAAGAAGAAGAAGAAGAAGAAGGTGCAGTGAGAGTAACAACGCTAAAGCAGTTATGGTATTTGGAATACTATGGCTATTCCCTGGACCATTATATTGTTACAAGTTAATTACAATCAGATGCATTACACTAATGAACAATATGCGGTTAGTTTCAGTGTATTTATAAAGCCGCGTCAGGAAGATAAGGAATAACTACACAGGAATAGTAGCACTGCTTTGATGCTGGGTGCCGCCAGTCTGCAAAACCGAGCGGAGAACTTGCATACGACAAGGTATGAGGTACCGTGGAAAAGTGCGTGGCTTTACGCCAAGTGTAGGTTTTATTCATCGCGATTTGAACGTGGAAAAGTTCTTACGCAACATTTCTGTGCATACGCACCGTTTATACATGAGGCCCCAGGCATCTAGCCCACTGTTATGTCATGTTCCCTTTAATGTAATAGGAGAGCATTACATACATTCACTCAGTCTACCTCTCTCTGACACGTGTTGAAGCTCTGTGTAATGTCATTTTAGGGCACATAGCCAACATACGTGGCATACTTAATGTTTCCAGTGTTTCAACACAGTTACTATTTTTTTACTTTGTTATTTTTATCAAAATTACAAGTTTACATCATTTTGACTCAGAACTTTTCTCTGCTTTCAGGCTGATGTAGCTATAGAAGGAACCAAGAAGACTGAAGACAAATAACAACTCAACTTTAATTGGATAATCTACTTAGCTGGATATTTTACTTTCTTTTTTATTTTTTTTTTATCAAGTCTGTTTGAAATTATATGAGATTACTATTTATAAATATATATTCCATTTTTTGTTTTAGCTAGAGGAATTACATTATGTTTCATATGAATTTTGAGGCATTATAATCTAAGTAATCTAAGTAATAATTAAGTAGTTCACCCAGTAATATATAATGTAATGAATTATGCAGTAATTAGTTATAGCACATACACTGCTGCGTGCCAGTATACAGGTATTGCCTGCTAACATAACATCTAAACAGGACAGAAAAATTTCTACTAAAATTTATAGTTAGCTAGAATATTTTATGCACAAGCCCAGGTTTTCTTTGTTTTTGATCTAACTTGGAATCTCTCATGGAGACATATTCATGTGGTCATTAATATTATAACTTTAGCGTTCTGTTGTAGAAAAATCAACAGCACCCAACAAAGCCATAGCATCCATTAGTTTATTTTCTGCATTTACTTCACTGTTAACATTGTAACAAGCATAAGTAGCAGAATTCCTAATGGGGGGTGTGTTCCACAACCTTCCCACGAAAGGTGAAAATCCGCGAAGTAAAAACCATATGTTCATATGGTTATTTTTATATATTTTAAGCCCTTATAAACTCTCCCACACTCTTATAAACATTTCCTTCACAGTTATACAGCATAAACCCTTTGTATTCTCTTAGATATTAGGTAAGATTCAGTGAAATTATGTATGTAGACACACTGTTTATATACAGTAACACCTAAATATTATTTTAAAGATATCGAGCTTCTCCGATATCACATATGTTACAGCCATTACGATAGACAGATTGTTTTGGAGCCATAATGAAGGGCTTGACTATGCACAAAGATAAACACAAAAGAGCACAAAAGTTAACTCTTTACACAGCAAAACACGTTGATGCTGAATGAGTGAGACGAGACTTTCTGGTTAAAGCAGCGCAATCGAATTCGGCACTCCGTTGCTGAGCCAATCAGCACACAGGAACTTAGCTGCGTGCTTTGATTGGGTAGCTTCTCAGCCATCCGCCAATAGCGTCCCTTGTATGAAATCAACTGGGCAAACCAACTGAGGAAGCATGTATCAGAAGTAAAAAGACCCATTGTCCACAGAAACCCGCGAAGCAGCGAAAAATCCACATTATATATTTAGATATGCTTATATATAAAATCCGCGATAGAGTGAAGCCGTGAAAGTCGAAGCAAGATATAGCGAGGGATTACTGTACTGTAATTTTATAAGAATTGGCTTTAAAAGAGACTACAGCATGAGGACTGAATTTCAGACTTGGAGTAAGTGTATGTTTGAAATTTCTCTTGCTATAGCTGTGCGTATCAAGTAAAAAAAGAATGCTGTACATAAACTGAAGAAAAAGAATTCAAGAATAATAATGGGATTTAAAAACTCCATTTATTTCTGTATGAAGCAATTTTTTATTTAAATCAATAAATACAGTATTCACAAACATTGTCTTTCTATTGTGGGTAGTATTTATCAGTATGTTTGTTTTCCACATGTGCTACTTTATTTGAGAGTATCTCTAACATTTTTTATTACCCAGAAAAACATATTTCATATTAGAGAAGTAATAACAATTACATGTTAGTTCAGGTGTCCATAAAGCAGCTATTGATGATCTACAAATATGTTATCTCAGTTTCCATGGAAGTGTTTAACATCATTCCCAAGGTTTATTACATTAGGATGGTACTTTCAAGATACCTCAATTTTAACCTTTTCTGCACTGCTGCTGGGGAGTTTATTTTTTTTCTGGATATGCTCTGTCTTTCTTGGCATGTCAGATAAATGGGACTTGTTACAAAATGGGGGGGGGGGGTTGGCCACAAGTGCTTTGCTATTTCTTACTTATCCTTTCTACCCCAACAACCGTTGATGCCAACACAAAAACAGACTTCATAGCCATAATACCTGGCAATAATATAAAATCTAGGTCAAAGCTATCATATGTAAAAAGGTACTACCTTAACTTAAGACTTCAAAATGTCAACAAAACTTCAGAAGCAATGTTTTTATGACCAAAAAGTGAAGTTTGTCAATTGGAATATCAAAGGTCTCAATCATGAATTAAAGAGAATGAAAGTATTCACTCACTTAACAGGTTTAAATTCCAAGATAGTATTTTTAGAGGAGACTCACATAATAATTAAAGACCAGTTTCAGTTGCAAAGGGATTGGATTGGCCAAATTTTTCACTCTGGCTATGCAAAGAAAACTAGTGGCGTGGGAATCTTAATACACAGAACTAGTCCATTTGTAGCGTCAGACATAACGTTTGATCCTGAAGGGCAATATGTCATGAGGATGGGCAATTTATTTAATACTAAAGTGATTCTGATAAATATTTATGTACCTAACGTGGATTATAGGGATTTCATCCAAAATGTATTCACATCAATTCGTAATGTGAACATTCATACAATTATAATGAACAGAGACTGTAACTGTGTTTTAAATCCAGACGTGGATAGAGGTCCTCACAGTGACAATAACATCTGCTACTGCAAAAATAATTACACAGTTTGCAATGGATCAGACCCATGGAAGTTTTTAAATCCTTACCTTAAGAATATATTCCTTGTTGTTCCTCACAAGATCATCATTGTTACTCAAGAATTGAATTTCTTTATAGGCAATAATTTTTTGCCCATTATCAAATCGTGTAAGTATGACGCTATTGTTATCTTCTACCACGCCCCTCTGATCATGGAGCTTAATTTACTAACTCCTACACAATCATCTCGTCGCTGGTGTCTTAACCTCCTGTCATTTGCTGATGAGCACTGTACAGAAGTCAAGCAAACTGATGATTTTCTGGAGACAAATGCATCCCCAGAGCTCTCTGCAGGTATACTCTGGGAAACTCTGAAGGCATTTTTAAGGGGACAGATTATTTGATATCTTTCTCACAAAAATAAACTGGAAGCCAAGAAGGTGTCTGAGTTAATCAGTGAATTTACCAGAATAGATCTAGAAATGGCAGATCTCCAAATGAGGCACTTTACAGAAAAAGACAGGTTTTGCAATTACAATTTAACCTCTTGAGTACTGAAGAAATGGAACCGCTCATCTGTAAATTGTGATATCTTTATTGTGAACACAGAGAGAAGGCCAATAAGATTTTAGCTCAACAAATCCACAAGCAGGAAATCCACAATGCAATAACAGGAACTACCAACACAGGCGGAAATAAAATCATATACCATTAAAATACAACCCACACATTTACAGAGTACTATAAGTCCTTATATTCCACTCAGTTTAAAGAAGAGAAAAGTCAAGCAAAATGACACCTTTTATTGGCTATCCAAAAAGATTACAATATGCAAGCTTTTGAGGCAACTCAGGCCCCTTCTTCAGGCAAGATGTAATACAGAAACTGGAGTTCCGTTTGTTTATATATACACTAGGACAAGAAACAACATTGGTAAATCTTTAAGTGAGAAATCTTAAATGTAAAAAAATAATAGGTTCCTCCAGGCTAGGGTTAATTTAACAAGAGAGAGAAGAACAATGTATGGTCAAGATCTTTGGATAAGATAACTGTCCAACAAAGTCTTTTGTCACTTTCATAAATTGGCAGATGAGTGCAAAATATATACAGTACAATGAGAAATAGGAAGAAAGACAAAGGTTAACTATTAATAATAAAATGCACGCTCTAACATTTAATTTACAGGATTAAGGAGGAGGAGGAAGGTAGAAGTAGAACTGGGAATCAGAAAGTACGATCAGCCTTTCTGTGAGTTATTTTTCTCTCTTTTTGACAGTAAGTTTAATGAAACTTGAGAGTTACTTTCCTCCTGCTTTTTATCTGGAATCAAATGTAACTGTATACTTTTTGAAAATGTAAAGTGTTGAAAAGTCTTTTCTATTGCATATCAAATCACTCTACAGATTTTGCATTAATAACATTCACTAAAAAAACATCTGGCATATACGTGGAAAATTTTAAAAACACAGGCACACAAAAAACTATGAATATTCCCTGTTGAAATTCCCAAATATATGTGGGAGGGGAGAGGGTATCTGGGAGTTGAAGAAATATCAGTGCTTAACAACTGAAGATAAAAAATGGTAGTATTTAAAAATATGTCAATTTCTGGAAGAAAATAAACCAAGCCAAAATATACTGTGTGGTATTTGATTACATACTGTATTTGTTAATAGTCTGCTTTGAATAATAGCTTTGCTATTGTCAAAAATCATGCTTGATGTTAACAGAAGCCAATTTCCAGGATCATGTCCAACTTTGCAGCATTGGGTTTTTAGAAGGAATAGTCTGACCAGATGGTACAACATTCTTGGGGGCCTTGGCTAAAATGTTTTTTTAAGTGAGTTGCTATACTGCCGTTTGAAATAGGATTATGACTGGTTAAGAACAAAGAGAAAATAGTTTCCTACTTCTCCATTGTCAATCCTGGAGCCAATGTGCTTTAACTGGCTCACAGCGTGTGACGGCCCTGTGCAAGTATGGGTCCTAGCCTGGGAAAGGACTGTGGCCACTATGATCATGTGCTCTTGCCTAGAGTAAATGAGCTGTGGCTTCAAGGCCCTGATATTTCTCCCACATACAACATGTGAGACTGGAACTGCATGCACCAACCTCCATACAGTGGTGAGACTGAAAGCCAGTCATTATGATGGTGTGGGCTCCTGCAAGGTGTTCTGAATTCAATATCTGGAAGTCACAATTATTAATAAATGGAGGCTCTGAAAGAAGGCATCACAACTGATGATAATACTAGAGAGGTGGTAAACATACTGAAGAGCTTCCTTTAAAGGACTTGAGAAAACTGAGCATGCTACTATCACCACATCTGACATCTATATACTGTACACTGCACAGCTTACCCTTGAAGAAGCTCTGGCAGAAGAACTGGAATGTAAAGTCATGTAGAATGAGAAAGCAACTTGGGTTGGGCCATTGACCAGAAAAATAAGCATGACACTCAAGATGGAGTGAGTAAAATAGGTTTTTATAATAGATAGAAGGATGAAGCCTTCTTCCCCACAAATGCAGTTTTGTGTTGGTGTTGAGGTCACCTGAGTAACATACAGCCATGCCAAGAAGGATCAACAGAGAAGAGCTAGGGACACAGAGTAAAAGGATTGCCACCCAACCTTAAGAAAGATGCTATGAATTACCCTCATCCACTCATCCCTACATGGTCACATTGACAGTGGCGCAAGACACGCTGGCCATGATGATTGTTTAACCATTACAGTCACTCTGGAACTCTCCAGTCAACTTAGTGCAAAAAAAAAAGAAAAAAAGATAATTATTAAAGGATTGATGTGGACCACCTTCAGCTAATTTCTACCACAAGTAAAGACTCTCACTTTCTGCCTCACATAGATGAATTCCCTAGACCTGATCAGAGGATCATTCTGCTATTAGAAGGTGGAGTTGTCCCCCCTGGGATTTGGAAGAAGATGGAAATTACAGCAGATAGAGGTCTCTGACAGTTCTGAGTTCTACCATTTGACCGGTGGAATGCCCCAGCCGCCTTTCATTGGGTTATGGCATAATATCTGGATTGCGATGCTTGGTGTAATTAGATAATTTATTAATGCAAGGGCAGTCATATGAAATTGCAATATGCTTGTTACAATTCTGCGCCCGGGAAATGCCACCTTCTGTACTTGTTGGTGTTCTAGTGCCTCCAAGTGAGTGGGAAGGGTGCCCACATGCAGGGGAGTAAGGTCTTAGTGAGAGACTCACCAACTCAGAGGCAAGTTTGAGTCTTTCAGCTTGGCCTTATATTACAGAAAATTTGTATGGTATTTTGCAACTGTGGAAGCACACACCTTCACCAGCTGCTGCAGAAGAACAAAGTACTACCATTGAGAGATGAAGACTATATGGCCATTCAATAGCTGAAGCACATTTTTTTGGTGGGCCCCAGTATTGGAACCATCAAATCCAAGCTTACCTTTTGCATTCTACACAGATGCCAGATTGTCATCTTGAGGTGATTTTAATGTATATGTAAAATATTTTAAACAGGTGTAGAAATGATTTACAGATATATCTGTAAATCCATTTTAAGTAGATACAGGTGAAATTGCCTGTTATACAAGGATTTGGGGTTTACAGAGTGCATAAAGCCAAAAATCATTTATAACTGTTTTATTATATTTCGTCAAAACCTTGTACTAACAAAAAATAAGGCTGCACAATTCTAATAGAATGAGCACATATGAAAACATGAAAAAGACATATTGCAACAAGGCCAGAACTACCTTTGAAAGAGCAAAACAAATAATGAATCACTCAAAAAAGCACAATGAGGCAGATGCTGTTAATAAACAAGACATGTTTCAATGCTTATATTTATTTGCAGAGAAACCACACATCAAGTACCTGAAATCAAAAACAGAAGAAAACACACAACCTAAACAATTCAAATAAGTGTCTGTGAAAGCAAGCTTGGAGAAAGATGTCCAAGTAATTTAAAGAGTTAATTCTACGGAATCCAACATATTTAAAAGTATGCGTCACAATGATATTATTCTTTCCTTCATTAGCACACATTTTAGGTGGCAAGGCACTTTGATAGCATGATTGTTCAGTATGGCTTCTTGGCTGCCGATGCCCTTTCTCTCTCATATTAACACATCTGCCTCACTTTTGCCTCTCTCAAATGTCAAATCATGGCTTGATCGCAGCTTTTAGTGAGTGAAATTAATAACAATGTGATGACTATGAATTTACCCATGGTGGTCTTGGTGTTCTGACAACCTGAAGTAATTTTAAAGTAATTATGAGATACAAGTTGTATAATAAAGTTCTCAAAAACCCTCATTTTACATTTTCTTATTAGCATACACACACTTGTTAGTCTCTTTGGCCATCAATGTCTTCTAAAATGTTTACCTTTCTCACTAGCCCTTCAAACACTTGTCATTCAGCTTCTCCTTTTGCATCTACCTTCAGTTTTTCTAACTGTTTCTGACACTATGATGTAATTGTCTGCCTGTCAGCTTTTCTCCAAACTGTTTTGCTATACTCTAGGTTAAATACACATAATTAAAAGTAATTAACTTTAATATAATTATAGTCTTGGTGAGGCGGAACACACAATTTATTCACTTAAAAGCTACGTTTTATCCAAATAAAACATTCTAATTAAATATTAATTGAATATTATGAGTCTTCTTATATATAAATGTCTATGTGTGGAAGTATGTGTGTCTGTCTGTCCGGCCCAGAAGTGTGAGGCTACAGCATGAAGCTCATAGAGCCGGCAAGGTGGAACCCAAGTTAACGAGTCGGAAGAAGAAAGACGTACAAAGCTACAGCATGAAGCTGAAAGAAAGCAACTCTTTCGGCAAAGTGAAACCGCAGAGGAAAGACAAGTGAGAGAGAAACTCTGAAAGACAAGGGGGGCGAGCACATCCACAAAACGAAACCACCAACTCTACATTTCAATTTTTTTTCTGATAATTTCAATAGTTTCTAGGAGCCCAGGCATTTTACAGCAGTTTATTTAATAAACTGAATAAACTTCCATTACAATACTTGACCTGTATCATGAAGTTTCATGAAATTCAGAAATGCATTTGTAGGGTTTTTGTTTGACAGATAAACTAAGTTAATTACATAATTTCCACTGTTAATAATAGCAACTTTCTCAGCTGATAATATTTTCATGTTCTTTCAAGTTTGAATAATCAGTGTTCTATGGCTATAGCTAGCATTCTTACCAGAGATATTTTCTGTCTTGCAATTAGTTGTGGAGGAAATAGGGAAGAAAGAAAAGGGAGGAACATAAGCTGGGGCTTGGTATATTTAGTGGGATATAGAAGGCTGAAATAAAGAAAACCTACTTAGGAGACTATTCAGTAAATTCTGTGTTTGTTTTTCCAACCACCACTTTGGTAGTACAGTGATCCCTCGCTATATCGCGGCTTCACTCCATCGCGGATTTTAAAGCACATCTAAATATATATCATCGATTTTTTGCTGGTTCGCAGAAATCTGCGGACAATGGGTCTTTTAATTTATGGTACATGCTTCCTCAGTTTGTTAGCCCAGTTGATTTCATACAAGGGACGCTATTGGCGGATGGCTTAGAAGCTACCCAATCAGAGCATGTATTACGTATTAAATAAAACTCCTCAATGATATACTATATGCTTCCCGCGCGGTGCTTGATTGTTTGCTTTTCTCTGTCTCTCTCACTCTCTCTGACATTCTTTGCGCCTGACGAATATAGCATATGGACAAAAGCGGAAATGTTTGTACGCACAAAAAAATCCAGATGCGTAAATCTGTGCGTATGCCAACTTCCACATTTTTCCAGTCAGCGTGTAAAGTAACGCACATGCACACGCCTGCTGCCACTCCCCAACTCCTCCCAGAATTACGCCTCTTTGAATATGCAAAGCAATATAAATAGCCCTTAAGCTAAGCGTTCTGTGAGAAGACAATGGCAAACGCACGTGGGAAAATAGAAGAATTTCAGCAAATACCAAGTGGAGGCAAGGAAAAATGTACTATTTGTTGGTTTAAACAGTGGTATAAACAACAAAAGGAAGTTGATCAAGTGACATAGAGTGCCGGAGAAACTCGAAAGTTCAAGTTCACAAAGTCACACAGTGCCCGAAATAAAAAAAGAAGTTGTCAGATATCAAAGTCACCGTGAAAAGGTGAGTCATAGCCCACCGACTGAGAGTCATATGGAAGCTTATTAGGGTACAGAGAAAAGGAAAAAAAAATAGGGACACAGTGTGAAAAAAGTTTGAAATGTCAACTTTAATCTTGAAATTTCCACTTTAGTTTATTTTGTCATTAAAGTAGAACATCATAAACTTCATCTTAAAATCGTTTAATTTACTAGTTTCTCAATACCATTGTAACTAAAGTAGCACGTTAAATGCTTTGTTTTGTATTTGATCTTCTATGTGTTCTATCTGTGTGAATCACTACATACTTCTTAAACAGGTTTTCTCTTTCTCCAACACGACACTGAATCCATTACATTCGCGATATTACATCTCTCTGAATAATTAAAATACTGAGATGTATACTTGATATCGTTTTCATGATGATAGGAGTTAAAGTATGTTTTTAAACATGGGAACACGGTGGCGCAGTGATAGTGACCAGCTGGCGCCCCGTCCAGAGATTGTTCCTGTCTCCCGCAAGATGCGTTTTGCACCATGCGCGACCTTTGATGAAATAATTTATTGCAGCAGTACTGTCTCTTTCAAACATACTAACCCCCAATTCCTGTCCTTCTTTTTCCTTCTCCAAGTACCCAATCACCACGCAATCAGCTCTGTAATAGATGTCAAGTCTTCTGTAAGCTTAGAAAGCCAATTCTTCAGAAATTTTAAGGAGCATTAAAATATCTTTGTAGTACATGTTTATTTATTCTATCCATCCAGTGTTGTGCCAGTCCCAGCAAGAATATAGCGCGAGGCAGGAAAAATCCCCGAACGGGGCGCCAGCTCATCCCTAGTGTTGTGACACCGTGTTCTCACATTTTTAATTATTAACAATATAGACTACTTAAATGATGTTAACATTTTATCTGTATAATGTAATAAACATATTTTGCTGCATTTCATCTTAAAATTAATATTGTCATCATATGTAAATATGCGCTTTATAAAGAGGCTCAGGTTGTGCAATTTCATAACTGTATCGCAAGTTTACAGTGAGGTGATTGTACTTATAAGTACAAACAGTTCTGAAAGGAGCACTTGATGGACTGATTGAGTGCGTTTGAGTTCTTGGGATGTTTCTGAACCGCAAGGTCCCTACAGGAAAGGCTCTGAAGCGTTTGTCACATGAGAGCAGTTCAATAGACGTGGCTGAGGCAGTGTGTGCTTGATGCTGTATTCAGATGATTCTCTTTCCGATCAGCTGCTGTAGAGCTGTGATTCCACACTCAAATACAGTGGGATAATTACTTTGAGTGGTGCACTAAGAGTAACAACGCCAAAGCAGCTATAGTATTTGGAATAGTTTGGCCATTCCATGGACCATTATATTGTTACAGGTTAATTACAATCAGATGCCTTAAACTAATAAACAATATGCGGTTAATTTCAGTGTACTGTCTGTTCAGTTAATTTCAGTGTATTTGATAAAGCCGTGTCAGGAATGTGGATCTAAAAAAGAAAGGGAAACCACACTGGAACAAAAGCACTGCTTTGACGCTGGGTGCCACCAGTTTGCAAAACCGAGTGGAGAACTTGCGTACGCCAGGGATTGAGCTGGCATGAAAATGTGCATGGCTTTATGCCAAGTTTAGTTTTTATACATCGCAATGTGAGCGTAGAAACAGGTGTACGCAAGATTTTTGTGCGTACACACCATTTATACATTTATACATGAGGCCTCAGGGCAAACAAGTCCAGAGGGCAAAGAACACCTCTCAAACTCTGAATAGGACCTTAATTCTCATGTCAGGTTTGCAAAGGTGGTCTCCTTACAATGCACCTGGTAGATCCAAGAGTCGATGCCTTCGATCTTTATTACAAGCTGGTGGCTGTTAAACCAGAATCAATCTCCAGTATTAATCCTCTCGTCAAGGATCAGTAGAAGAGGCCACTTTCCAGGATTCTTTCACTTGGGAGTGAAATGCCTTCAACATCTTCTAGAGGTCTGAAAGAAATGAGTGAGATCCCAATCAAATGTTTCCAGTTCGACCTGCCTTCCAGGCATCAGGACCTGCATTGACTGACCCATCAGCAGTTCAAAATGTAACAGTCCTGGTGGGTCCTGCTACGCATTGCAGCCAGGACAAATGGATGGGCATCTGACCAGGAAAGACCAGTTCCCTCACATGTTTCATCCAATTTCAATTTCAATGCCTGATTGGCCCTTTCCACCATTCCACCACTCAGTGGGTGATGTGCACAGTAGTGTCCACCTTTAGCCATTTGGATAAATGATGCATCACTGAGTTAAAAAAATAAGATCCATTGTCTGAGAGTAGTTCCCAGGGAACCCCCCACAGGGGCAACACCTCCCTCACCAAGGTCTTTGCCACTGATTTTTCTACAGTGGAACCCTTCTATCCATCAGTGCAACACATCAGTTATAACCAAACAAAATGTATGTCTCTCTGAGGGTTTCAATTCAATGAAATCCATCGGCAAATGATCAAAAGGGCCATCTGGAAAAGGGATGACAAATTGTCCTACCTTCAGTCCTTTTCCTCTATTATGTTTCATACACACCACACACTTCTGACATTACACTGTGGCATAAAGCAAGAACCCTGAAGACCTCCATAAGTTCTCCACATGTGACACAATCACATCTTTAGCAACATGATCAAATCCACGAGCAATCCTTGCAAAGCCTGGAAAAAAGACTTAGGCAGAAATGTTTTTTAGTCTGTAGGTGGCGCTATATCCCATCCTCATCCTGGACAGTGCCTTCTTATTTCCAAGTCCAAATATCTGTCTCTGTTACATTGGTCTGTAAAAGAGAAACTTTGAACACTGGTGCAGTAGGTGTGGCAGTCACATGTTATAGCAGCATTACAGGGTTAACAAGCACGGTAGGCCTCTGAGTGGCCTCTTTGGCCCAATAATCTGCTTGCGCGTTTCCTCAGCTCACTGGATCTTGATTATTCATATGTGTCTGGCAGTTTGCTACAACAATTTGATTGGTTTCCATAATCGCATCAAATAATTATTCTTCAAGGTATGGTGCTGAATTGCTTTGTCAGTACTGGTCTTGAGCCCTCATGTTTCCCACAAAAACTCATGGTCATAACATACTCCAAAGGTATAACAAGAATATGTGCAATCAATGCAAGGGTTCAGGAGCCTCTGTAGATCACATAGCTGCAAGAACATGGTTTCTAATTATTTTTCAGATAATGTGAACAAAGTAAGGTAGAACAATTAAATTCCACATTCCTCTTGTTTCTCTTTTTTCTCATTATTTACCCCCCCCCTTTTGTATAGCATATCTTAATATGGAACACTACCTAGACTGGAAGACAGTGCTGAATATCGGCTTCGTCACTGTCCTGAAAAATATGTCTTCTTTTACTTTAAATTTAAAATTACTAGAAAAACCTCCATTTTTCAGAGTATGGCCCATAAGGAAGGCAGCATACACATTATTTGGAAACTTTTTTATTTTTTTTATTTTCACCTAATCATATTATTTTCAGCTTGAATTCAGAGATCTGTTAATTTGAAAAATAAATATTCTCATTGTCATGCATTCTTTTATAAATCGTGTCATTCATTCAAACAACAGTACTTATTTTCACACATTCTCTTCAGCCAATGATATGCCCAAACTTGGTCAAACATTGTTTAATACACTGTAGTCACAAAAACCTCTTCAACATAATAGAAAACCTACTCAAATCCTTTAAAACTAAAAAAGCACTCACATCTTACTCCACAGAGAGGGCGTATAAGTCCAAACAATCAGTTCTTATTGTTGAGCAGTGGTGCTAATCACTGCGTTACCATACTTCCCTGTCTTTACAGTGGCTTTACACTCATCCATGCTCAATATACATTCTATATTTCTCAAAAGCATCACAGCACACACCACCGCACACACAAATAATATTTTATTCTTGAAAGAAATTGTCTCTGTTGCATTTTATTACTATTAAAAGAACATTTTTTCTTTGAACTTGATCAGGGTTTGAAGGAAACATGTTTTGTACATGTATAAGTAGTCTTATAAACAAAAGGTGGAGACAGTTCCATTTACAAAGTATCACAGTCAAAACTCAGTATAACACAAATTATCTCAGAACTACAGAGATTGATAGCAAGTATTTTTAAATTTTGTGTGCGCAATATATTTTCAGCCAATTACTTGAAAATTCAGTTTAATATACTGTACACCTAAGGGCTGACATTAGTGTTTTTTTTTTTTTTAATATTCACTGTTGGCAGTGACTGGGCAGTCTTGTGGCCTCGGAACCCCTGCAGATTTTGTTTTTTTTTTCTCAAGCCCTCTTGGGTTTTTTTTTAACATTTTTTTTATTTTTTCTGTGCTCCTGGCCATCAGACCTTAATTTATTCTTTGTTACTTAGTATTGCCTAATCTTATTTTTATTTTTTTGTAAACTTTTTTTTCCTTATCCAGTTAAGCACTTTGAGCTACATCATTTGTATGAAAACATGCTATATAAATGAATGTTGTTGTTGTTACAGCTCTCTCTACATGACTGATGCTCATCCTCTCTGGCAACCTATGTGACAATAATATGATGTCCTTCCCTCAGCAACCACAAGGTATTGCTGGGGTTTTTTCACTTTGGCACTCATGGGTGCATATGGCTCAATTTGGCCTAGTCAAACCAGCAACTGACCGAGCATATATACTCCCATTCAGAGTGTGACTTTGTAGTATTGCTGTTAAACTTACCACACAGGTAAGTACATCTATACAACTAATTATTAATGGAATAATAAAGCAAGAAATAGTTATACTACTTGACAAATCAAACACTGTGATATGGCCTATCACAATTAGTTCTCAAGTGCTTCTATCCTCAGCTCTATATCCACTGCTACTATTACCAATTAAACCTATTTGCAATCTCTGTAATCAAACAGTACAACCTCAACATGAAATTTCCATGCAGAGAACAAAAGTGTATTATATATAGAATCCTGGATCAGTAAGAAAATGTTTCGCTGAAAACTCCAATTTTACACATTGGTGATGTTAGGTTTACATCGATGTTAAAGTTCCTAATACGATTATTGAATGCCTCTTAATTAACTACTGTGACGGACAGCCGGGTCCATGCCCGGCCAGGACGCCCCTGTTGGGTATATTCCGGGGGAGCCACCATGGACACTCCAGTACCTCCCCCGGGATGCTTGGTGGCAGCCTCCATGGCGGACGGTGATTCCCCAACCACCCGCAGGGCTCCATGGGAGATGGAGTCCTCCACAGCCTGGTTGGGGGCTCGGGTGGCCGCTAGGGGGAGCTGTATGGACTCCACAGCCTGGCTGCTTGAATTCTCAGCCCCACCCGGAAGGGCAATTAGGACCAGGTGGTCAACCAGCTGGAACTCTTCCGGGTGGGGTATAAAAAGGGCCAGCCACCTCCACTCGAGGCCAGAATCGGGAGGAAGAGGACGAGGTTGCCTGGGAGGAGTGGTGGAGCAGGAAAGTGTGGTTTTTGTGTGTTTTGTGCTTGGGACTGTGTTGGGCCGGTGGGACACGGGGAAGACATGTGCCCACGGCTGAAGAAAAAATAATAAAAAGTATTGAGTGTGAACACGTGCCTCTGGGTAGTCTGTGCCGGGTCGGGCGCTATATAGCGCCTATATCACACTACCTAAATTGATTTCTTTCCCTATTCTGAACTTGCTTATCCCATTACAGGGTGAAAGGTATTCGGATATCCATTGGGGTAGCATTGGGGGCAAGACAGAAGCCAACACTGTTTGGCATTCTAGTTCATTGAAGGTGTGCGTACACACACACACACACACATATAAGTATATTCTCTCACACTATGGGGTATATGTACAAGTTTGAAACATTTATTGGTACTCTGTCCAAATCTGGATTGTAGGGGATAGAACACATCATGTAACTAAAGGGTACAAAATAGAAGACAAAACTAGACAGGACACCAGTCCATCCCATGGGACTTAAAATTACATATGTGTGAAGTCTATAATTGTAAATTAACCATGAAAACATGTCTTTAGGAGGAGGGAAAACATCAGACTACCATGGAGAGAACATAAACTCAACACAGATGGTAAGAAAGTTGGAATTTGAACCCGTCTGCTGCAGCCTTAATAGCACTAGAGAATGAGCCACGATGCCACACGTTACAAACACCTTTATATATCTACTATTAAAATAGGTCTCATAATTCATATTTCAGGTGGATTATTTGCTGAGAGTATTTTAAATGAGAGGCTATGATTGGCCTGACTCAAATTTAGTAACAGTCGAGTCTATTCTTGCCAATAAATCAGTTCACATTTCATCACTTGAGGAGATGCCCTGACTTGCAGTAAGGCGGGTTCTTTATCTGAGTTTGGCAACATTAGTCTTTGTAACTCCTTCAGGCGACTTCTTCTTTTATTAACAGGCTCATAAATCAGCACAAAACCTGTGTGCTGAAATAGACATAGCTTCTTTTTCTTTCGGCTGCTCCCTTTTAGGGGTCGCCTTTGCCACTTCCAGCTCTGCCTCCTGCCTTTCATAAGTGCCACTGCTTCCAAAACCTACAACACAGCTGATCTCACTAACGTTTTATAGACCTTCCTTTTCACTCTTGCAGATATTCTTCTATCACAAATCACTCCTTTCACTCTTCTCCACCTTGCCTGCACTCTGTTCTTCAGCTTTCTGCCGCTCTCTCCGTTGCTTTGGACTGTTGAACCCAAGTATTTAAATTTGTCTAACTTCATCACTTTTGTTCCTTGCAGTAACACCCTTACAACACCTTCCCTCTACACACACATACTCAATCTTACGTCTACTGACTTTCATTCTCTTTCTCTCTACTATAAGGGGCGGAATTACAGTGTTATTAGTAGGCAGGAACAGTACTGGCTTCAGATTTCATTGGGCTTGTGCAACTTCCTGATCTGTTTAATTGAATAAGCGCCATTATTATTTTACCTTAAACAGTGAAAGCGGAAAAACAGGTGCTGCACAAAACACTGGAACTAAAGGTACCAAATTCTTAAAGTATTTTACCTTCTTTGAGATTGTCATTGGCCTTTTATTGTAATTACTTTTATTGTAAAAATATTGTGCTCATTACATAAGGTAAAGCTGACTGCTTGGATGATGTTGTTACTGTAAGTTTATATGTTAGCTGCAGTATGTTTCTTCCTGTTCACCAATTGAAATACAGTATATGGTATTGGAAAAAACATGTTAGAAAGCATCAAGAAGGGAGACAGAGAGACACATAAAGTTATTCATTTAACCTTTAAGCGATTGGGTCTCTTTATTGTTTTACCACCAGGCAGTTGTATAAACCCAGCATGCTTAGGTGATATAGTGCTCATATTCAAATAACCTGCAGCAAAGCTGGGGTGTCACCTGATGCCTGACATGTTTCTTCCAGAAAGCAGTGGATAAAGTGAAATATTTTTGGAAGGATCCTTGTCACTTCATTTAGCTACTTCCATCCAGGTTATACTTGATAAGTTAGTCAAATGCTAAAATATTAATTGTGATACCAAACAAATTATATTTTAAAGCAAGCATTTGAAAACAACATATCATGTTCTTCAGTGTGGCAAAGAAATAGGATGTCATGGAGAGGCTATGATTGGCCTGACTCAAATTTAGTAACAGTCGAGTCTATTCTTGCCAATAAATCAGTTCTAATAAGGAGACCAAAATGTTGTATGTAATTGCTTTTCGAAAGAACATACCAATGCTTTTCTGGAAATTTCCCTCCATAAAATTCATAGGACAGAATGATGTTTAAAGGCACTAAAACAGGGGTTAACCCTTAAAACGTCTTCATGTATTGACCCAAAGATGTTCCTTATGGATCCTTTATGACCTGATTCTAGCACCCCTTTTCAGATGCCCTGGTTGTCAGATTTTTCACCCTAAACCTATTTTATATGTTGACCCTTTCAAGTTGTAGTACTGATGATTCTAAACTTTAGAACAGATGACATTTAGAGTGTTTTTAAGGGTTGTAAATAAGCAAAGTACCCTAAAGAGATACTAAAATTCCCTAATGTTAGCTCAATGTGGACCTGCAGGATTAAGCTGTGTTCAAAAAAGTGTAGCAGCTGTAGAAAATGTGACAGTTGTAAACTTGTTTGCTTTTTCTAATGTTAGGGCACTTTACTAAATGCCTAAATGAAAAGATGACATTTAAGATGGTTTATGGGTAGTTAAAAAAAACACAAAACAAGTACAGGTACCTAAATGGAGCAGAAAATCAATTAAAGTCAATGGTAAGTCAAAGCAGACTCGAAAAAGACAGCAAAAAAAATGTCTGCCGAAGCTATATAAACTACCTTACTTTTTTGACATGTTTCTTAATCTTCACTAGTTGAAAGAAATGTAGGAAATGTCACAAAGTTTCAGTTTCAACAGATGAAATTCAATGTGCATTTACTGATTTAAAACACAAAATCAGGTCAGATTTGACCCTAAAAACATTGTAAGGGTTAAATTATGTTAGGCTATTTGTATTTCCACAGGTTTGCAGAAAAACAAACTCCTGTGTTAAATTGTACGCTAGGTCTATGGTGTTCAGTGCAGGTATTCTAGTTAAATTCACTGGCAAACTAAGCACACTCTCATGTGTATAGCACAGCACGGGGTGTACTAAGATTATTAACTGCTGTTGTACAATATTAAGTAATGTTGGACCACTTCTTTCATTTTCCCAAGTTTGTGACAAGAAGAACACCACTATTAAACTGCATATATATTTTGCCTGGCACAAATCAGATGTATAAGTCACATTCCTTGGCAAATTTGGCACACTCTCATATACTCAGGTAAAGTTAACTTGACCTTTAACATTTGCTTCTTCAAGCAATCATCTAATCATCATTCAGTAGATATAGAACACTTGCTGTCTTTCAAAGGCAAACAGGATTATTATAGACCTCAGCCACCCTGCACCATCAGTTTTCTCACTCCTCTGTTCTGGCAGAGGATACAGGAACATTGGCACTTGCATCAGGAGATGCAGGGAAAATTTCTAGTCACAAATCATAAGATCACTGAACAACCAATCTGTTATTATTACTTGATCATGAAACCTGAAAGCTCTAGGCCTAATGATTCCTGTGTGTCCTAGAATCAAGAATCAGTCTGGCTGCTGTGACGGACAGCAGGGATGGACTGGTGTCCTGGATGGGATGAAACTCCCTATTTCCTTAACTGGCAGGGATGTAATTGGTGCCCAGATAAATTTACAATATGAAGTAGTTATTTAAAAAAAGCTAACTGTGTGAATTGGAAAAATGCAGGTACGTTTCTCAATGAAACCAAATTAATTTGGCTTTCTTGCTAAAGTTTTACTAACAGAAGTTGAAACAATAGTAATTGTGATATACTATATATTAGTTTTAATCCATTACTGCATTATGAATACAAACTTCAGAACAACATTGTAAAATTCATGATTATATTGTGTTTCTTCAAGGAGCATATCAAGTAGGAAAGGAAAACACAGGGAGAACTGTAAGGAGATTTCAATATGTTTCTTAAAAACACAGCAACAGGAATGTCTCCAAGAAAAAATGACCAGAGGAAAGGTACAGTTGACATCATTTATTGTAGAGCACAACCAGCCCTTTTGGATAAAGGCAGAATTCAGAGGTTATCTCCCACATTCTTGTGAATTTGCTGTGTGGCAAAATCAACAAATTCAGTGACCGAAGACCAGTTAGTCAGCAAAACATGTAGTCTACAGTTATAGAGAAAGGTTAAATAAACAGTATTAATTGGAGAAGTGATTCAGCAATTATTTATTTAATTATATACCTGGAATTGATTTGACGGTGCCCTACCTCTCCTCATCCAAATCAACCAAGGCCGCTGAAAACTTCCCTGAGCCAATTCTTTAAATTTGGGATGTCTGCCTTATGTTCAACATAAATAGGAAATGATACATAAAACAATTAATACAATATAGTAATACAAAATAAATTATCAAGACCATACCCACAAAAGAAATACATTTAAATACAAAGACAACACAAACAGAAATCACAAAATATTATTTAATAAGACAAAAAAAAAGGATAAATAAATAGGAACGAAACTTGAGCCAGCAATGATATAGCATATCATTTAGCATCATAATAACATTTCATTGCAACACAAATATACAGTAGTATACTTTGTAAATTTTAACTATTACTAGCACCATCTACTGGCAAAAGTATGTTTCACAATTAGTAAGCTATATATATATATATATATATATATATACTGTATAAAAGTATAAGGATACTTTTTTGGTTGGTATTTATACTATATTCTATATTAATACCTAATC
Organism: Polypterus bichir lapradei; assembly: GCA_026402145.1. Classification (NCBI taxonomy): domain Eukaryota; kingdom Metazoa; phylum Chordata; class Cladistia; order Polypteriformes; family Polypteridae; genus Polypterus; species Polypterus bichir. The sequence goes on along the minus strand of JANRMT010062808.1, from coordinate 24,484,904 downwards.
CATCCATCCATTATCCAACCCGCTATATCCTAACTACAGGGTCACGGGGGTCTGCTGGAGCCAATCCCAGCCAACACAGGGCACAAGGCAGGAAACAAACCCTGAGCAGGGCACCAGCCCACCACAGTTAATACCTAATATTAAATGTAAAATGTATTATAGTTTTTTTTCCCTGTTCTTTATGGATGATAAAGTACTATTCATAGATTGTTAATTTTGTAGGTGGATGACTGCTTGTTTTTGATGAGGCTTGCTGTGTGGCACATCATAGCTCCGTGACTCTGAAAAACAGGGAAGGCAAAATGGATTAGGGTGAAAGGAGAGCTATTGCTAGTTTATATCTTTTTGTCTTCTTAATTATTTTAAGATATTACTATATTGCAGGGTTTAGCATGTGTGACCTTTCAATATCTAAATTCATGAAAAAGAAAAAAATATAACTTAAAAGATAAAAAAGATGGTGTTTACAATGCCCATAGGAAATATTTGTCCCCTTGGTTTCATATTTTATTGTTATACAGTAATGAATCACAGTGGATTTTTTTTTACCAAAAAAAAAATGAAAACAAATCTCTGCAAAGTTGTCTAAACCAATTACACATATAAAAAACCAAATAACTGGTCACATAAGTATACACCCACCTTTAATATGACACCCCTAAATTATTACTGGTGTAGCCAGTTGGTTTTAGAAGCTGCATAATTAGTTAATTGGAGATCACCTGTCTGTAGTCAAAGGGTTCCAGCTGACTGTAGTCTAAAATCACCTTATCTAGAAGGACCAACTTGTGGTGAGTCAGTAATTAGTGATGGGCGGAGTGAAGCCTCATGAAGCATCAAAACGTTTGAAGCAATTGTGTCGGAAATCGTATCGAAGCTTCGAAGCATTTGACACTCACCTCTCTAGTGACCCCTCCTGGCCATTTCCATTAACATTACACAAACTCATGATCCACTTCAATGACGTCTGTTATAACTCTTATTGCTTTTATTTTTTCGCTGCTACAGACTGACAACGAAGAGAAGGGTTCGTCAGCAACTTCTAGTGTCTGATGTCTAAAAAATATATATATAACTAACGCCGACAAGCAGAATGCACTATACGATAGCAAGAGTTAAACAAAATAAGACGCCTCACGCATGGATTCCCGGCTCTTCCAATTAGTATTTACTTTTGCACTGTATCATTATAATCGGTCCTGTTATTAGTACTATAATTAACCTTCATCTTTTCTTGAGATCACATTTAATAGCCTTAAATGTTTTCTTTGGTTTGACTTAATTAAAATGGAGTAGACGGAAAACAAAGGTTTATCCCTGTACTTTGCCATGTTATAGGTAAGCACATTTGAGAAAGAAAAGGTGAAATTCTTAAATCAGTTGTTATTATTCGATCAAGTATTGAAATATTTCATTCATTAATACTTTACAATATTTTGTGGAGCACGAAAGTAACGAATTAGCTATAAAGAACTGACGCCGTCAATGGCTCAACTAACTAAGGTGGTTGCTTTTCAAATTCTGAGCGTAGTGCTAGCCGGCGTTCGATCCGACTTAAAGACTCATCAAAATTAACAATAATAAAAAAAATGATCAGAATTGAAATCTTTATAACCAATTTGAACTAAATAATTTTGAGAGATACTGTGGAAGGATCGCATAAGAGATCAGTTCAGGAATCATCAAAATGCGATGTCTAATTGCGGATGGCAGCTCACGTATTTACATTAATCCATTTCTATTCATTGCCATTTTGACGTCCATGAACCCCTCCATTGAATAAGGCAGTGGTTCTCAACCTGTGGGGCGCGAAGTAACAAAAAGGGGGGCGCGAAGATGTGAAAAAAAGAAAACAAGAATCAAAAATATGATAAAAACATCTGTTGGAACCAAAACAAATTAACTTAAACTACATTCTGATAATAGAACAATAAATACTATATAGAGTTAGATAAATGTAGATAAAAGTTAAGTAGGTATAATCAAATAAGCATCTACATTTCAAAAAAATGTTGGGGGGGGGGGGG
>JANRMT010062808.1:24454712-24475667 GCA_026402145.1 Polypterus bichir lapradei | reverse complement strand
GTACTACTGAGATCATGACGGGGCTACTGAAGCCTCAGACATGCGTAGTACTGAGATTGCGTCATGACGGGCTTTGAACGGGGCTACTGAAGCCTCAGACATGCATACTACTGAGATGATGACGGGGCTACTGAAGCCTCAGACATGCGTAGAACTGAGATTTCGTCATGACGGGCTTCGAACGGGCTCCGAAGCCTAAGACAATCTTGACGATGCTCCGAAGCCTCAGACATGCGTAGAAATGAGATTGCGTCATGACGGGCTTTGAACGGGGCTCCGAAGCCTCAGACATGCGTACTACAGAGATCATGACGGGACTACTGAAGCCTCAGACATGCGTAGTACCGAGATTGGATCATGACAGGGCTTCGAGCAGACATGGTCACTGGTTACTGAATCTTTGTGAAGCCTCAGCACACTCAAAGGCATTGACCTCTATATTTTGAGAGTCTATCTGACACTTAACTCTCTAGTTATATTTTGTAATTCGTATTGACATTACACATTTCAGTTGATATGGTTAAGCTACAATTCAGGTAGTTGCTGAGAATTAATTATTGTTCTTGTGGATTGCTGTGATTTCCTTTGTCTGATACATAGTGTCAAAGATATATTGTCATATATCAACTTTATATATATGAAAAGATTAGGTAAATCGTTCAACCTTTTTATGGAACACTTAATTTTGTTCAAAACCGTACGTCATATAGTATACATGTATAAATATAATTTTTTCGTCTTCATTAGGAGAATACAAAAATGATACTCTCGTATCAATTAAACCATTTTAACGTGCATATGTCAAACAACATATTTCATCCGCCGCAGTAAGAACAGTAGTAGTAGTAGTAGTTCAGTTGTGCAGAGCTCGTTAATTATCCGGATTAGGTGGCTCAGTGGTGTTGTTGCTCAGGTTCGCGTCGCTGATCCTCCTCTTGTGAAAGTTTTTTTTTCTATTCCTCCATTTAACAAGCTTGGACGGATAGCGAGCGAATCGAGCTATCGAGGGAAGGTTGGGCCACCGTAGTCAGGTAGGGGGCACACGCCCCTAATTATATTGTGTATGTAAAGAGTTTCACTGTAAAACGTAATAAACTTCATATTTGTGTGTTTGGAGACCCTGGTGTCGTACTGAATTTGTATTGTAGAAAAACAAACTACTGTCCAGCATGCCTAAATGTGTCTTTTCGTGTCTGATCGCTATACGGCACTTCCAACTTGGGACAATTCGCTATAAACAGTTTCAGCCAACCAGCGCCTTCTAAACATGCAGAACAACAGTGTGAACCGTTATTGTAGCGGCGCAGCATCTTCGTTTCAGTCAGTCATTGTCCTGTTAGACTATTTACTGTTAAGTGCTGCTTGAGCTACCGTTTATAGTACAACAGGTGGCCTACGTAGTTTTTAAATTGATATTGAAACGCACACACAAGTCTCCTAAATTATTTATTGAAATACCTACATTTACAGTGTCCGTTTTAGGAAGTCGTAGTTTTTACTTGTTCCCGTTATTAGGAATTATAATTTCTCAGTGTCACATATTATTCGTTACTACTCGCGAGTCCCGCTTCATTGAGATTCTGTTTTATATTCTGTATAAGGAAACTTTTTAAAAGGAGCGTTGATTAAACTGACTATAGCAGACTTGTCATCTTCTTAAAATGACTTTATTGATTTGACAATTAATTAATTGTCAAATGATTAATAAATTAATCATAAGGTCAAACATCAAGGAGGATTTGAGTTTGCATGGACTGCGCTGTTTCATTTTTTTTCGTGACATCGTGTCAGTAGAGAGTGCGTCACGTTAACAATGCATTCTGTACTAAATGACAGCGCACACGCTTTTTTATATTTCCTAAAGGCTATTGTGTCTCAATTTCCTCATTAATATATTTTGACAGTGTATTTTAGTGAGAATGATTATAAACATATTACCCATGTTCATTTCGTAGATATGTAACGTTTGGTGAGTATTAATAAAAAGTAACAACACATATAATAGTTATGTTGCATTGTTTATGATTAACAAAATTCATCATTTATCGGAAATATTCTACTTATACAGTCGATTTATTCCACTTCTGAAGGTGTACATTGTCGGTATTCTCCATTGCATTTGCCCCCGAGTGTAACGTGTAACCGAGGAATGGCAGACGAGTTCACGTAATGGGTGACAAGAAACATTCTCATCCTGATGCCCAGGCTCTTGTCATAAATATTCCCATCTTGTGCTTTTTCTCGTTCCTGCAAGTTTACTATTATTATTGGACATGTAGAGGAAATGTGTTTTATTTTATGTCTATGAAAGGAAGGACGGTAAAGCCTTGAATGAAACTGAGTGTTGATGCTTTGGGTAACAAGACAGGTTAAGGAGCAGGGAACATTGAATGTGACATTGACTGCGGGGGATTGTGTAACTGGAGGATGGTTTAAGAATACAGAAACGACAAAAGCTTAGTGTTTCGGTAATTCTATTTACGTCAATTATTTACTCTGTTGTGCTGCACTTCGGAAGATGACTTATTTAACTCCCCAGCGCAGCCTTTGATAAGATACATTCACAAGGAAAGGATGTTGCTGACAAAGTCAGATGCTTTTTTGAAAGTTTGGCTCCAGATGTGCTTATCCAGCTGCTCCTTCTTCTCAGTACTTGAGTGATCTTTATGTTCACCTCTGGATGAATTCGCAAAGTTTCTTTACAACTTTTTTGTCTCATTAATGCAGAAATCCCGAGGCTTTCCTAAAATTGCAGAAGACACTGTTGATGGCGCTGATTCTGTTTTAAAGACAGTTGTGATTAGTTATGCAGAACACGCTTTTACTCACATTACTTTTTGGAAATCAATAATACAAATCGGCAACAGATCTGGGAATCACTGAATAGTAAAAACGTTTAATGAGGAATGTCTTGCGTATATACTGGTGTAATGACCACGTCGGCTTTAGTGAAGCATTTCTTAGCCTCTCTGATATGATCGACATGGGGTAGAATAGATTCTGGATTGTTATGATACGTGCTACCTTACGCAAAATATACTCATCAATTTGTTACAAATTCTTGGTGGACACGATTCCACACCAAGGAAAAAGGTGCCCCATGTAAATCGTTCATAATGTCTCCAAAATATATTTGTTAACTTTCAGACAAGTACTACTTAACTGTTTTATACAAAATCCTTTTTTCAACATATGCGAGCCCCAACTAGGATTTGAACTCGGGTTAGCGTATTTTATCAGTATAGCACAGACAACCACTTTTACGCTTTGAGCCAAAGCACTTCAGCGGACTAGATACTGACCAAATCGACTGCTGACTGCGCAGATGTCAATGACGTCATTACGCTAGCGTCCTCAAAATCACGTGACGGGCGCATTTGAAGCAAGTCTCGAAGCGGTGCTTCGATCTCCAATGCTTCGATAGCTCGACACAGTGTCGAAACCTGAGTATCGAGCGGCCCATCACTAAGTACTGTCGCCTAACCTACACTGTGAAGACAAAAAGAACACTCAAAGCAACTCAGTGGAAAGGTGACTGAAAACCACATGTCAGGAAATTGGGTCATGAAAATATCCAAGTCACTGAATCTCATTTGATGTCTAGCCAAATCAGTCATTAAGAAATGGAAAGAGTATGGTATTAATTTACAATACATGCCCAAGGATTTTTATGAAAGAGCAAAAAATAAATAAATAAACTTAGGCGAAGCAAGGGGTCAAAACCGAGAGATCAAAAAGGACTGGAACCCAAAAGGTATAAAACCTTAATTAAAAATACAAAGTAAAACCAGAGTAGACAAGCCTGGCACTAAGGTCTAAATTAATTAGAAACAAAGTGCAATGCTGAAGAACTTTGATAATAATTTTATCTACAGAGGGGCAGTACTTGAAGTGACCAATGTGTTTATAAATCATTACTTCCATAAAGTCATCAATGTGACAATCGTGGTTACTTGATGTGTCCAAATGGCATTGCATAACTAAAAATAACACCAGAGTAAAAATGAACTTTTGTAAATGAAGTTAACATTAAAGAAAGACAGAAATGAAATACTTATATAAAAAAAAAATAATAACATGCTCAAAAAAATCAAATAAAATAACAATGTGTTAATATGACATAAAATGGGAAACATAAATGGAGGGATTTGTCTTGAAATGAGTTGGCAATGCCAGATAATAAGTCACTGGAGTAACCGGGTAATTATATCAAACAGGCCAATGTACCAAGGACCAAATTTATGGGATGGCACCTTCAGGTAGATGTCTCGAGGATGGCAATGCATTTTTTATCTGTATACAGTCTGGCAGAGGCTCCCAACAGGCATTGTTGTTCTTTGGTCCATTTAGCACAAAATTTTAATAGGAATGGTATATTAGAGTCGGGGTTGTCGCAACAAAAAAAATATTGACATTTAAAAGGAGACCTTATTTTAGAAAGGAATTGCACAAAATATTCTGGGAAAAAATCTGCAAAAGGGAAATATCACATCAGAAACTGCTCAAAATCCTGATTAACATATTCTGATAGTCCTCTGCAATCATGAAAAATCTCAATCAACTGCTTTATAGAAGGCAGAAACAGAAAAGACACAAAATTACTTTTTTCAGAGAAATAATCACAATTACTAAAATAACAGTGTGACCTTTCAATGGCTGAAAATCAGTAATTAAATTGACAGAAATGTCTTCCTAGGGATGAATAGGCAGAGGGACAGGCTAAAATAATCCCAATCTGAACATAGCCTGAGACTTAGATTGGCAGCACACCTTGTAGGCTTTTATGTTATCCCTGAAATCCTTAGTCTTATTCAGACACTAAAACATATCTAATAAGAAATTCAAGGAATTTAGTAATCCCAGAGTGTCATAGAAAAGGAGAAGAGTGAACCCATTCTAACACTTTTATGATCATTTGAGCAGGGTAACATTGACAGGTTCAGAGACCACCTCAAAAGGTTCAAACAGCCCAGAAAGAGCGTCTGCCTTCAAATTATGTTTACTCGATCTGTAAGTAATAATAAACTTGAAACATCTAGAAAACAGGGAACAATTAGCTTGGTGAGCATTTACCCTTGTAGCCGATTTCAGATACATCAAATTTTTATGATCATTAAAAATGATGAACTGTTGTGCCACACCATCAAGACAGTGATGTCACTCATCCAATGCAAGTTTAAGGGCTACCATTAACAATCCCCCAATATCATAATTCTGTTGAAAAGTACAAACATGGATACAATCTATGAGTATTCAAAATGCTTCAAAAGAAAGGCACCCACCTCCACACTGGATACATTCACCTCTATTTCAAATACCACAATGATATTAGACTGACAGAAGCTGGGAGTAGACAAGTATTTTTCTTTTAAACTATCAAACACTTGCTGCACTTCGGAAGTCCAAAAATATTCCTCCCTTCACCCTTTCTTGGTAGGATTGGTAATGGGAATACCAATGAACTAAGATTCCTAATGAAAAAACAATAAAAGTTGGAAAAACCCACAAAACGTTGCCCCTGCTTTAACATTCATCCTGCTACGACTGATTTAGCGGAAAGAATCATACAAACCTTTTAAAGGGCAATTATGGCAATGGACGATTCACTGCAGCACAAAACAGATAATCTTTTATCTGTGTTCAGAAATGCAGTACATGCCACCACAGGACAAACTCCAGGTATGATGTTTCTCCGAAGAAACTTAATATCACGTATGGATCTCATTAAGCCAGAGATCAGGCAAGATGTTGAGAATAAGTAGTTTGCACACTTCAATGACAGAACTGCAAGGAGTTTCTACTAGGTGGGCCAGGAAGTACTGGCATGGGATTATTGGCATTAAAAATGGCAGCCTGGAACAACAGTCAATAGGACTGCACGGCTTACATATATAGTAGACACTGGAGAATCTACCAGGAGATGGCATGCAGACCAGATAGTAAACACGCATGTGAAATCCACTTCACCTGATGTCCGTGAATCCAGTGATGAAGCTAAAGAGGGATCTAAAGATACCAACAGACATTATCCTCTTAGGATCAGAAAACTCCCAAAGAGGCTTGATTTGTGAAGTTTATATCCTAATATATCTGTATATATTAAGTGGGGAGGGAATATAATGTACAAGACTTTTGACACAAGTTTCTGCAGTGGAGGAGTATACTCAGTAGGACAGTAAATATACAGTATATGTAGTATGTGTAAGTTGTGATTTGTTGTTCAATAAAAAGTTGTTAGCCTGGTGGCAGTTTATTTTAATGTATGTATTGAATTAGTTTACTACACCTGTCTAGTTAAAAAAAAAGGACAAACACAATAATGAGTGCTTGAAGAGGAATTAAATTACTGCCAGTGCACTCCCTTTTGTGTCTATTTACTCTTTGCAATGCATCATATAAAATACATAACATTACTTTGTTTGTGTTTAAATACATGCAGGTTCAGAGCAGGATGTGCCAGTATGCATCCACTATCTGTCGCTTAAACAGGGAAGTGATGGCACTTCAAACCCTGGGTATAATTAAGATGCTACTCAGATACTGTACATGCCTTACGGTCAGGTTGAGAAAGCCAAGATCAGCCATTGCTGATTGTCTTAAAGTAACAAGCAAAAATGACTACACTCATGTTGTAATAAAGACACCATCATGGAATGAATTTGTTTTGTAAACAAAAAGCACTTTCATTCAATTAATATGCAACCAACACATGGTGCTGAAATGTGTCTGATTTACGTTGTTGCGATCAGGCCCAGCTGAACCCGCGATTCCTTTATTATATCAAATAATAATATGCATGGGATGCAGACTTCAGGGTTATGCTGTACGTAATGGTAATGCTACCATTGCCAATTATGTTGTACAACACACTTTGTTTAAAGATGATTAGATATGTCATACCCTAAGGCAATTCGCTCCTAATGCACATTCTAAATGTTATTAAAAATGTAGAAGACAGCTGTATTGAGAGAACGCATCGGTTAATTGTGACAGAATTAGTTGAAGAACATGGAAATGGGATTGTCATGTCATTCAAAAGTGCAATGAAATGAGATTTTTTGTTTACTTCATTTTCCAGCTGCCTGGAATCACTAAAATGTCAAAAACAATCAAGTCTCCTTAAGACTTACAGATGGTCAAAAGTTTCTGTACCTTTAAGACAATTCCTACTTTTGTGTAAGAAATGGCTTATGTACGTTTTTTATTTTTACATGAGGCCCCTGTTGTGGAGATCTGTCTGTATCACTAGTGCAAAGGGCAAGCTAGTTAGCTGTGCAGCACACTCCTATTCTGGACTGAATTATTTCATGAGCAAGCACTTGGCAGAACTCTGTCATAACATTAGCTCCACCTGTAAAAACTAATATTACTTTGTGCACATTTTCGATTTGACATTAACTGTGTTGTTGACATTTTCTGTTGGAAAAAAAAACTTAGAATCTTGATGCTTTCTATATACCCTCCATAAGAAATTGGTTGTTTGCTGTTGTTATTGCTATTGAATCATCCATTGTCAAGTAAAAGAGTAGTTCTTAAAATATTTTATAGCTTTTCTGAGAAGATTGCATTAGCAATGGCTTGGTACATTTCCAACAAAAGTTTGTCACTTCTGTAGGTTCTATTGTCTATCTTACATTTTTTCAAAGAAGACATTCCATTTCCTACATGAACCAGAATTTAGAAATAAACGGCACTCTTCTTCATTTTTCATTTCAAGTCACAGATATAGTTTAGCCAATTTTCTTGAAAGCTATCTTTACACAATTTTGTTTTGTGTGTGTGTGTTATTGATGTTTTTTAATTTTACAGAATTGGGCTTTTTTTCTGTGCAAGTTCTTCTGTTTCTTAACCCAGACACAGGGGATGTACAAATCAGTGTGCTTCTTCATGTCAGTCCCAAGCCCAGATAAATGGGGAGGATTACATCAGGAAGGGCATCAGGTGTAAAATTTTGCCAAATCAATATGCGGACAACAATACAAATTTCCATACCGGATCAGTTGAGCCTCGGGTTAACAATGACCGCCACCAGTACTGTTAACCAACAGGGTGCTGGTGGAAATTGGGCTACTGTTGGCAGAAGAAGAAGAAGAAGAAGAAGGGGGGGGGGGAGACTTGTTTGCAGGCAGAAGGAGAGGAAGAAAGTAAAGAGAGTTGGCAGTATGACTGGTAAGGGGAGAGAGTTAGCAGATATGATGGAGAGAAGGAAGGTTGATATATTGTTTGTGCAAGAGAGTAAATGAAATGGCCAGGTTGATCGGAGGTAGATTCAAATTGTTCTATCATGGTGTGGATGGGAGGAGAAATAGGGTAGGGGTTATTCTAAAGAAACAGTATGTCAAGAGTGTTTTGGAGGTGAAAAGACTATCAGCCAGAGTAATGATTATGAAGCTGGAAATTGGAGATGTGATGATGAATGTTGTTTGTGCATATGCCCCGCAAGTTGGATATGCGATCGAGGAGAAAGAAGATTTTTGGAGTGATTTGGATGAACAGTGTACCCAAGGGACAGAAAGTGGTGATTAAAGCGGATATCAATGGACATGTTGGTGAAGGGAACAGAAGGGATGAGGAGGTGATGGGTAGGTATGGTGTCAAGGAGAGAAATGAAGAAGGTCAGATGATAGTGGATTTTGCCAAAAGGATGGACATGGCTCTGGTGAATACGTATTTTAAGAAGAGGGAGGAACATAGAGTTATATACAAGAGTGGAGGAAGATGCACACAGGTAGATTACATCCTATGTAGATTAGTCAATCTGAAGGAGATTGAAGACTGCAAAGTGGTGGCAGGGGAGAGTGTAGTCAAGCAGCATAGGATGGTGGTCTGTAGGATGACGTTGGAGATCAAATGGTGGAAACTGAAAAAGGAAGACTGCAAGGTTGAGTTTAGGGAGGAGGTGAGACAGGCACTGGGTGGCAGTGAAGAGTTACCAGACAGTTGGGAAACTACTGCAGAAGTAGTAAGGGTGACGGCAAAAAGAGTGCTTGGCGTGACATCTGCACAGAGGAAGGAGGAAAATGAAACCTGGTGGTGAAATGGGAAAGTACAGGAGAGCATACTGAGGAAGAGGATGGCAAAGAAGTGGGATAGTCAGAGAGATTCAGAAAGTAGACAAGAGTACAAGGAGATAAGTTGTAAGGTGAAGAGAGAGGTGGCGAAGGCTAAAGAAAAGGCGTATGATGAGTTGTATAAAAGGTTGGACACTGAGGAGGGAGAAAAGGACCTGTACCGATTGGCTAGAGAGAGGGACCAAGCTGGGAAAGATGTGCAGCAGGTTAGGGTGATAAACGATAAAGATGGAAATGAACTCACAAGCGAGGAGAGTGTGTTGAGCAGATGGAAAGAATACATTGAGAGGCTGATGAATGAAAAGAATGAGAGAGAGAAGACGATGGATGATGTGAAGATAGTGAATCAGGTGCAACACATTAGGAAGGAGGAAGTAAGGACAGCTATGAAGAGGATGAAAAATGGAAGGGCCGTTGGTCCAGATGACATACCTGTGGAAGCATGGAGGTATTTAGGAGAGATGGCAGTGGAGTTTTTAACCAGATTGTTTAATGGAATCTTGGAAAGTGAGAGGATACCTGAGGAGTGGAGAAAAAGTATACTGGTGCCGATATTAAAGAATAAGGGGGATGTGCAGGACTGTAATAAATACAGGGGGATAAATTGATGAGCCACAGCATGAAGTTATGGGAAAGAGTAGTGGAAGCTAGGTTAAGAAGTGAGGTGATGGTTAGTGAGCAGCAGTATGATTTCATGCTAATAAAGAGAACCACACATGCGATGTTTGCTCTGAGGGTGTTGATGGAGAAGAATTAAAACATGCCAGAAGGAGTTGCATTGCATCTTTGTGGACCTGGAGAAAGCATATGACAGGATGCCTCAAGAGGAGTTGTGGTATTGTATGAAGAAGTCGGGAGTGGCAGAGAAATATTTAAGAGTTGTACAGGATATGTACAAGGGAAGTGTGACAGTTGTAAGGTCTGTGGTAGGAGTGACAGATGCATTCAACATGCAGGTGGGATTACATCAGGGATCGGCTCTGAGCCCTTTCTTATTTGCAATGGTGATGGACAGGTTGACAGATGAGATTAGGAGTCCCTGTGGACTATGATGTTTGCTGATGAAATTGTGATCTGTAGCGATAGCAGGGAGCAGGTTGAGGAGACCCTGGAGAGGTGGAGGTATGCTTTGGAGAGGAGAGGAATGAAGGTCAGTAGGAACAAGACAGAATACATGTGTGTAAATGAAAGGGGGTCAGTGGAATGGTGAGGATGCAAGGAGTAGAGTTGGCGAAGGTGGATGATTTTAAATACTTGGGATCAACAGTACAGAGTAATGGGGATTGTGGAAGAGAGGTGAAGAAGAGAGTGCAGGCAGGGTGGAATGGGTGAAAAAGAGTGACAGGAGTAATTTGTGACACACAGGTATCAGCAAGAGTGAAACAGAAGGTCTACAGCACGGTAGTGAGACCAACTATGTTATATGGGTTGGAGACGGTGGCACTGACCAGAAGGCAGGAGACAAGAGCTGGAGGCAGCAGAGTTAAAGATGCTAAGATTTGCATTGGGTGTGGATGGATAGGATTAGAAATGAGTACATTAGAGGGTCAGCTCAAGTTGGACGGTTGGGAGACAAAGTCAGAGAGGCGAGATTGCGTTGGTTTGGACATGTGCAGTGGAGAAATGCTGAGTATACTGGGAGAAGGATGCTAAGGATAGAGCTTCCATGGAAGAGGAAAAGAGGAAGGCCTAAGAGAAGGTTTATGGATATGGTGAGAGAGGACATGCAGGTGATGGGTGTAACAGAACAAGATGTAGAGGACAGAAAGATATGGAAGAAGATGATCCGCTGTGGCAACCCCTAACGGGAGCAGCCGAAAGAAGAAGAAGAAGTTCTTCTTTTTATTCATTTGGTCTTCTTTTCTCCATACCATAACAATAAATGAGTACCTTGTGGTGTCAAAACACAACCAAGAACTAGAATGTACCTGCATTGCAGGACACTGGGAATTTGCCATCAAATTGTGGAGATCTGGTGTCATTAGAAATTTCAGAGTCATGCATCAGGTCCATTTACTTACAAAAATGTCAATATTAGATGACTTTTGGACTTTTTTTGTGGGTCCATGTGGTTTCCACAAAGAGCAGGTTGTGGTTTGAATGCAGTTTTGTTATTGTGTTGTTAATTCAGTTTGTAAATTGCAGTTTAACACTGAAACATCAAACTACACTATTGTCAAAATTCAGGCAAAGGTCAGAAACCAACTAGCTAGCAAAGAAACTGTGAATTCACTGAACTTTTCCAAGTAGATTTCCTAAAATGATTTGATTATTAATTTGCAAGGAGATATTTTCACATATAAAAATCTTATTGCGACATTTTCATCAGATGAAGATGACCAAGTATATCAGCAAATAAATATTGTATTTTGTGAATATTTACTTGGCAGGAATAAAGAGAAATGTCATTTTCTGTGATGGAAGAAGAAAGTGAAATCCTGGTGTTGCCTTCTTTTACAGAAAAGCATTTATGAAAGTGTTTATTGTCACTTCCACTCAGTTCCTTACAATGACTTAGGAGAAATCTTTGCCCAGTTATGCACAAGATATTTCCGAGCATTTCAATAAGATTTAGATTTGGGTTTTGATTCAGAAATTGCGAAACTCTTAATTTTTTTTATTAATTGTATTGTTGGTGTGTTCACATGTTATAAATCATTATTCCTTCCAAAGGACAATTGTGTGTTCACTGTTGAATTACCTAACTGTTAATATAAAGGTAATTCGATTATAAATTTGAGGTTTTTGATTGTGTCCTGTCTACAGGTAAACAATTTCAACCAAAGCTATTTTGCCTCTGTGAAACACTTGCAAAAGTTAACTGCAATATTTTGCAGATGTTCTATGTATCTGTTTTGGAGTATTTTGTCTGTGTTTTTGAAAATGTTCACACTCAAGATAAATTTAAACTGCAACACATGATTAAAATAGCAAGTGAGCTCACTGGAATTGATCAAACAATTTTGAATGGCCACGCAAGAAGATTGTCCTGAATCCTTAGTGATGCTGCCCTTCCTGTCCACTAAATTCATATTTTAAAGTCTGACAAGCAATAGACCTCCGCAATACACAATTTGATATAAAGATAAATTGTAGCTTTTTAGTGCCAAAGAACAGTTGAGCAAAAGCTGAAATGAAATAACTGCATGAAAATGATGAAATGAAACTTCCAGGCATAAAAAGTGGGCACTTTTCAGTGGTTTAGTTTACAGTTTTGCATATTGCAATATAGTTTTTGTCATTTATTTCAAATACACAATGCAAAACAGATTTTTTGGATATTTTGTGGAATTACTATACATTCTCTTTAGATGCAGAAAACTGGAATAATGCCCTCACCACCCTGCTTTTCAGATGATGTGCGTTTTTTTGTTGGCGAGAACAAGATATTTGAGGAATTGTACCAAAATAACTCTAACTTTGACCAATTTATCTTTGGCACATTGTCCCTAAAATGCTTGCTGTACAAATGGATTTAGAGACTGAATGAGTCAATGGCTCTCTTTTTCCCTGTTTGATCTAATTTTATGCAGTCTTTTACTGTCTGTTAAGTAAAGCACCTTGTCCTTTAGATATTGTGATTTTAATATAATGTGTCTTTATTTGTTTCTTTCAGCGGAAATCAAATAGAGAAAATGTCTGATGAAGAATCTTCTCCACCAAAAAAGATAAAAAGAAAAGGTGAAACTGAGCTGAAAACATCTAAACATTTCTCTATAAGAATCAGTGATGGATTCATACGTACTGTTGGCAATGTTATTGCACCTTTGGTAGCTGCACATGCATCGTTACAGATTATAAGAGAGCTGAGAGGTACAGTATCATGTATTTATTTTATTATTTCCTTTAGCATTAAATATTTAGGACTTTCTGTTGTATATCAGGTCAGCGTCTCTGAAAAGGTGGCCGATTTTTAAATAAATAATTAATTGGCTGGCTTGATCTCCGTGGGTGTGCGTGTTTACATAACTGTGGGAGGTTGGTGAGGTAAATGGGGTGAGGCGCACCTGCACATTTAGGTGCGGTTTGTCTCATTTGCTTCATTGGCTTTCTGCAGTGCGTGACTGAGGTGCTACACAAATGGAGGCATATGAGGGAGAACCTGTACAAGGGATGGAAAAAACAGAACAGAAAAAAAGAACAGAACGAGAGCTGTGAGAGCAACATCGAGAGGCGAGGCAGGATGAGCCAGCCAGCCATTCTGGGGAAAGGCAGCATGGTTGTAGGCCTCACAACAAAGAGAAGGATTGCTGCTCTAGGGACAAATCATCCCCACTGATTGTCCAGAGGACTGGATGCAATCGTGACATATTCCTCCCCAGGGATCCAAGGCACACCAGAGCGAGGGAGCAGGATGACAAAAGGACAGCCGACCCCGATCAGTCTGGCTGACACTACTTGAGTTAGGCAACATGGAGTCGGGTTGGTGAGGACCGCAGCTGCAGAAGTTAATATAGTCTGTGATGCAGTGACTGAGTTCCTCAACATTGTGTGCATTTGACTGACACATCATTTCCCAATGTGTCAAATGACAAGCAATTATTCAAAGCCATTTCAGCCTCCAGTCTGAACTTCCTCACTATTCTGGTGGTAACAGGTTGCTGTCTAATAACAGGCTTCTAGTTGGAAATAAGATGAAACAGGTTGTGGTCAGGTATGCCTAAAGGAGCAAGTGGATTACACTTAAAGGCATCTTTTAACATTTGATTACAGCAGGTCCAAGACATAGGAGAGGCAGAGGTGACTTGGAGGTGTAAAGAAGCAAATATAAGGATTATGACCTATAATACTGGGAGTAAGACATGAACATGTTTTACAGTGTACAGGAGACAAGATGGCAAGGTGAAGGTGTAAGAATGCTTAGTGGCAAGAGTGGAAGATGCATGCTTTTCTGGTGGAGAAGAGCTGATAGCAATTCTGAAGTTGGTGTACTTATGGTAAAAAATGGGCAGAAAAAGTGGTGGAGGTGAAGATGATGAATATGTGCATTATAGTTGTTGAGATTATTGTTAGTAAATGACTGATTAATATATATATATAGTTTGTCAGATTGGTTAGTAGAAGCAATGAGGAGAAATATGAGTTTTGGGAGAGGTTGTTGGCAGTTACATTTAGAGTTCCTTGGGGGAAGTTATTGTAATGGGTGGAGGCTTAAATCAGAATTTTGGAACCAGTGGTAATAGTTATAAAGGAGCCCACAGGTTCTGGTGTTTGGTGATGTGATGGAAATGTTTAAGCAGAAGGAACACAAGTTGGTGATACAGTATTTGAATCTGGTGAAGTAAGCAGCATAGTAGGCTGTTTGTTTAGTGAGTAAAGTTGATTGGGACATGGTGAAAAATATGAATGTGATCCCTTGCAAAGTGCATCAGTATCTCTTGGTTGTAGGAGATCTTTTACTTAGAGGTATGAATAAAAGTAAGAGGAAGTCTGAGGATTAACTTTGATAGCAAGAGCAAATTAAGTTCCAAAAAATCAGTTGTACATTGCAAGTGGGAAACAATGAATGATTGCCAAGACACAAGAACACATTGGTGGAAAGCTGATGCAGAGATGACAACTATGGAAAATAGGATATGCTCTAAATAGTTGCAAGAAATTAAGGGAGAAGGTAACAGAGCATTTACAGTCTTTGAGGTTTTACCTGGTGAACCCCTACTACTGACATACGTTACATCTTCTGAGAGGGATGAGACATGATACTTTTACATATGGTCTATCCTGCTTATGCACCTTGCTTTTCTTTAGCAATGTTTGACTCAGTTGGGCGTGCACATCTGTATTGTTCACTCTTTGGTCTGATACTAGATTCTGAAGTCACTCAAGGGTCACTCAAGCCTTAGTTGTGGGTCACATCCTAAGCAAAAGACAGTGTCTGTTGGACTGAGCAGATTAGTGCTGCTGTGATTTATCAATATAACTGACTAAAAACTTAAGTCAAATTGTATTTTCTTAATTGACAAGTTGTCCCTTCCCCTCTCCAACATTACACACTGGCCTGTTATGTCTCTCTGTACTGTTTTTGAGTAGGTTAATCATGGTGGTAACTGCACCACATTCAGCGGAAAACGTCTCTTTCAAATATCAGGCAAAAATGTCCTCTGCATGGGAGGGATTTGTCTGAAAATATGAGAAAGTGGTTGTTTGGTAATGATGTGGTGTTCCACAATAGCACTAGCTCAATGAATGAACACCCAAACAGGAAGAATGCTGGAAGCATAGCACAGGGCAAGCCAACAGTGTTGTAGGTAACCCACTTACACTTACTTAGCTGTCTGACAATAGTTATTTTAGTGCTGTGAAGTTGGTTAACCTGAGCAATATATGCTATTGACTAGGATTGGGGAAAAAAGTCAGAGCCAAGGTATTTCTTCAGACAGAACAGGTAAATTGTCTGCTTAATGGACTTGTCAGTTCCTGCTGCTATTACTTCCAAGTGTACATAACTAAAATAATTTTTCAATACATAGGCCAGCTAAATTCAATGGATTAGTTGATTAAATGCACTTGTTAGCTTTATTTCGGATTGAGTTGCATTTTCACCCTTTGCCAGATTCCTCTGTGTGGGAATATTCACCTGAAATATGAGAAAGTGGCTGTTTCAACATCAACATGCAGCCCTCCACTTGTAGGGGAGCTGCTTCTGGCCTTTTTGAAGATATTCAGTTACTACTACGGTTTAGATTGCTAAATGTGCAGACAGCACAATGCCTCAAAATCCTGGTTTTAATGTTAAGAAGGTATGAAGATAAGCGCATCTTAACTAAAATGGTTGTGGGTTCTTTCCACATTCTCTCTTAAGCCGCTGGAAAGGAGTGCCCTTGAAGTGTAATGTGTGAGTTAACCTGAATGCAGCTTATGAAGTGTTCTGTGGTGCAAAGGTTTTCTACTATTTCTTCTCTTTGCTCCCTATGTCTAAAACCGAGTATTTTTAGTAGAAGGTGTTCGGATAGAATTCATTGTGCTGCACAGGACCTTTTGCTCAGGATTTTTTATCAGTTACTATTGTGCAATTATAGTGTAACCTATTAATTAAGACATCTAACATAAACTGCTTTTAAAAAATGTATACAGCACATTTCCCCTGTTCAAACTGCTTAATGTCGTGAATGTAAAACAAATGAATGGGTTTTTGTGCATATTTTCAGCTTTGCTCATCATCGTTTTTATAAATAAATAATTCTTAAATGTGATGATGGCATTAATAAGAAATAGGAATAAAAAAAAATTGTATAGGCATTGCCTCTCCGCAATTCAGAACAAAGTGTAAAGTTGTACAAAAGTGAGAAGTGCAAAAATTAACTACTACTGAAAAGTTTAACTTAAAATGTTCTAATGCTCAGTGGTTGAATAGAACAGGGGTGGGCAATGTCGGTCCTGGAGAGCCGCAGTGGCTACAGGTTGTCATTCCAACCCAATTGCTTAATTAGAAAACAATCCTTGCCAATCTCAGACCTTATTTAATTTTATGGCTTGTCAGTGTGCAATTTTAGGTTCTTATATTGTAGGTTTTTTTCCATTCCAAGGATATCCTCCTCTAAAACGGATAATCTTCAGTTTGTTACATTTTTCTATTAAGTGTTTTATTAAATCAAACAGTGCATGATGAACACACACAGACGTAAATGGAAAAAAGAATGGAGCACTGCTGGCTGCTTTGTCATTTACATTTATTGCTAATAAGGAGCCATTAAAACTCTGAATGCAGCTGTTTAAGAATGAATTAAGCAATTAAGGGTGGGGAACCTTAAGAAGCGAGACCACTAAAATGATGCATCAAAATGTCACTTGAGCAGTAAGTGCTTGTTCATCAGCAATAATTGACTTTTCATAAAGAAACGGGGTTGGAACAAGAACCTGCAGGCACTGCTGCTCTCCAGGACCGACATTGCCCACCCCTGGCATAGAATATTGTTTTTTTGACCCCAGCCTTGTTTTCAAGATACATGATTTGCCCGTCTTCTGCAATATGATTTCTTTTGGTATAATTTATACGTTTGTTTTATCTTGTCCCCTTTTATACTCTGTATTATGTAGACCTTAACAAAGTGCCTCAAATCCATATACCCTTACCACTCTGTGGTCAGGTACTGTACTTCAGCACTTCCTCCCCCCTTTCCCGTCTTTATCTATAACTCCAGGCAATTAGATAAAGTGAAAGAACAGGCAGGAGAAAGAGCTACATATTCAGTTATGTATCATAATGCCAGATGTGCTATTTCAGGTGGCAAAATATCTTATAGTTGCATTTGATTCTTCTTCTTAGCTAGTTTATTATCTGCACAGGTCCAAGCAGTCTGCCTGTCTCAATATGGCTGCTGAGACAGAGTTGTCTTTTTTTGATGGAGGAATTAAAAGAGAGAGGGATGATCTTCTCTTCATGGCAAGAGAGAACTAGAAAGGTGGAGTGATCAACTTATACCAATCCTATCAAACATCTTGTACAGTCTTGTCTGTCCCTGGACAGCTACTGTAAGCAACGAGACTTACTAGCTCAGCATAAGCAGACCAAATGGTTGTCTCCAGACCTGAGCTATACCTGTGCCAATCACCAAAGCAGGTGCCTGCTCACTACACTGCTTTCTTTTGATGGATTTTTTTAAAATACAAGTGAAATGAGTCAGAAAGTAGCCATTGTAATACTGAAGTCTAATAAAGCCCAAAAACCTAATTATTTGGTTTTGTTTCAAGCTGGACTGCTGACACCAAGCTATGTTAATAAGTCTGTTATCAATAAAAATATATATTTCTAATTTTAGTCTTTTTGATTTTGTTATATTAATAACAGTAGTGTCGTGTTTTTCTTCTTGTTGGAGTTATTTAAGTTGTATATTTTTCATATCCTGATGTTTTCATATTCTGTATATGAAATTGCTTAATAAATATTCAAATATAAAAAACATTCATATTTGAATTATTTGGACAAAATCAGTCAAACAATTAATAATATAGTTGATAGATTGTTTTTAAAATAGTTGTTTACAGCAGCCCTAGTGAAGATGCTTTCTCAGGCTGAAATGATGTAGATAGAGCAGGGAGCTAGTGCTGACACTTTATTATAAAAGTAGGAGTGACATTTTGCCATTCATTCCTTGTGTGCAAGACCCAACCTTTCAGTTGATTGTGATTGTTGTGCAGTTTTTTTGCATCAGAAGGAACATTGACTTATTGCCTCCTGACTCTCCAACTAAGGTGCCTTATCGTGTGCTGTGCTGCATGCTTTGCAAGAGTGTCATTCGACTGTGATTGATACCTTCATATAAGTTGGAAAAATGTAGATCCTGCATAGCAAGAGGTCCACTCGCTGAGTTCTACAGAGATATTGTTCGTTAGTTTGCTAAAAAGGATCTCTTAGTTGTGGGATAATTTGTGTATAATATTGTTAAGTGTTAATGTAGGTTGCAGATGGAGGAATGCTAGTGGGGGGTGGTATGAACCGGAAAAGTGAGAAGGAGGGGCAAGGGCGAGGGAGGAAGTGCTTGTGGCAGGAAGACACTGTTTTTTTGGTGAAATAAAAGATAAAAGTGATTGAGTTCTCACAGCAGAGTCAAACTCACTTGTAAAACACGGCATTAATCAGTACTAGCATGATGTTAAAGTTATAATCAAAGGGGCTGCAGTGTAAGTCTGCATCTTCAACTGAGGTCTCGTGTGTCACATGGCAATTATTGGATAGACTTCACCTATTAGTTAATGGTGACTATTCAATTTTGGGCATACAGAAGTCAGCAAAATCTTCAAAGTCATTGACCATATTTTTTATTTATAGTTTTTATTTCAGAGAACAAAACACATAATTCTTTTCAAAATACTTCTTTTTTTAAGATATTGTTCATAGTGTTGACTAGAATAAGAAGGAATACAGTCCACCCGTTCGGTCAGTTAAGCAGGTAGGTGGGCAGCTGAATGTAGCTGGTGCAACAAGGTATAGGCATGAATTGCTGCAAATGAGATAAAACATTTAGAAAGCAAATGGAAAGCGCTTTTAAGATCATAGGGTACATGCATTATTCTGTCACAAGGTTGCATTCTAATAGAGAATAGTTATTATCTAACCGCATAGAACTGAATTACATTTCATTTAATTCATTAAATAAATTAGTAGCTTGTTACTAATTGACTCTTAAGTGGTATTGAGTGGAATTATAGAGTGTTGGTTCAGGCTAGTTTTCTTACCTTAGGAATGCTTCTGGAGTCAGGTCTTTAGGTACCTTTTATATTTTGACTAGCCATCCCCCGCCGCTTCGCCCACATACTGTATTAGTGAAACAAGACAGCCCGTCCAGCTCTCTAGTCCTGACATCACGCTTCCCCATCCCCTCAGCCCAATGCCTCTGTCTCAGATTAGCGCGAATATATCGGTCACGCAAGCAAACTATGATTCTTAGAGCAACAAGAGAAGTCGCAAAACCAGAATGTTCAAGCAAATTATTATAAAAAAGATCTAAATCCGTTAAGTAGTTCTCTCGTTTGCTAACTAAGCAGAGTTAAGGTTATACCCGACGCAGATGCGTGAGTGAGAAGGGCCCCGACCCCTCCCCACAGCCCGATAAGTCTCTCTTGGATTCATGCTAATAAATCAGTACCACAAATGAACTATGATACTTAACGTGATGAGAAAGTCGCGAATCAACAGAATGTTCAAGCAAATTCTAGAAAAAAAAAACGATCTAAATCCATTAAGTAGTTCTCTCGTGAAAAGTGGACAGACATACAAACGGGTCTAAAAAACTATAAGAAATTTTGTGCTTGGACCAAGAAATTTTTAAAACCGTTTCTTAGTGAGCACCTATGGGCCAAGGGTAACCTACATTCCAAATTTCAAGTCTCAAGTCCTCATGGTTCGGGAGATTTTGTGATGAGTGAGTAAGTGGTATTTGGCTTTTATATATATAGATTTACTATGGTGAAAAGTTGATTTGGGAAGAAGGTTTATGCAATGGGATATTTTTAACCAAATGCAATGCCTGGTGTAATTGAGTGGCTTTTCATTTTATTATTGCAAAATGCTAAAATGTGTAGAAGCCCATTCCTATTAAATAAAAAATGCACATGATCCATTTTAAATGTATTTCTTAGCTTGAGTTTAAAAATAGAATATTTTGTTTAAAAACAGCACAATAGAGAATAGTATTATTGTCTTAATTTGCTGGGACACCATTTTTATTTGAAGATAGATACCTTATGAGTAAAACTTGTATGTTCTTGTCATGTTCACTAGGATTTATTTCCTTCAGTCCAAAGATGGATTGGAGCTTTTAGTTAGTGAGGTTGTATGTATGTATGTATGTGCGAGTATTTCCGCCCTAAACAGTACGGGCTAAACAGGGTGGATTTAGACAAGCTACTGAAAACATTTAAAGCAATTAGTTTGGAAAGGAGGAGCAAGACAGCTAATGAGATCACCTAGAGCAGGGGTGCCCAATGCGTCGATCACGATCGACCGTTAGATCGCAAAGGTAGTGCAGGTAGATCGTGTTGCATTAAAAAAAATCTTTTTTTAAACTTTAGTCTATCATATATCCTCCCTATGGCATTTGCCATTTGATTGACATACAGGGCGGCCAGTCTTAGATCTCTTTACTTTTAACACACTCGTCATCCCGCACGCACGATCAAACGCGCGAGCTACTGCAAAACTCCGGCTGTGATCTAGTTAGCTTTCCAATTTATATCGACTAAAGAAGGGATTTAAAAAAAAATGTTTGGGGAGGGTATGGGCTGGATGTGGAATCGGAAGAGGATTTCTTTCTCGCAATGTCACAATCGAAGTGCGTTTGTCTGATCTGTCAATCTATCATTGCTATTCCAAAGAAGGAAAATGTGGAAAGGCATTTTCGAACTGTTCATAAAAACTACGAAACTGATGTCCTTCCAAAAAGCA
>JANRMT010062808.1:24406139-24436917 GCA_026402145.1 Polypterus bichir lapradei | reverse complement strand
TTGTATGTATCAGACGCTTCATATTTTTTTGCTGCCTTTTCAATTGTGTAATTCGGTTTTTGTTCAGCGCTCTTTGGAACTGTTGCTTTTTGTCTGTGCACTGCGTCAGTTCACGTGAGCCACTCGGTGTATATGCATCGAAGTTTCCCAGCTGTGCTGGTGCCATGTCGTGCTATGTCCACGGCTGTATTTAATGTTACCTAAGTCCCGGCACTTAAAACTTTCTCTCGCAGTTTTGCTGAGTTTGTGCCAAACACCACCCTGACCATCTCATCTTCCTCTGCATAAGCACAGTCCTTCACCCGTGAATATTTAGTGGCAGTGTTTCTATTGGATTGCCGCTGACGGACGGCCTTATATGGGCAGGCACTAAATTACAAACGCCAGCGGCAGCCTGTCTATGAACTTAATTTAAAGTTTAGGTTTACACCGTGCTTTGTTTCCGTAGTAGCAGCACTCATGAATATGGTTGTATATGTCACTCGCTCGCTTCTTATTGTTTTGCTGCCTTCTCAATTATATAATGCATGTTTTCTTCAGCGCTTTTTGGAGCTCTTCCTGGTTTTCTACGTACTGCGTGATTACGTGGGAGGCGTGATGATGTCACACGAAACTCCGCCCCCACGGCTTTCGAGCTCATCTCCATTACAGTAAATGGAGAAAAACAGCTTCCAGTTATGACCATTACGTGTAGAATTTCGAAATGAAACCTGCTTAACTTTTGTAAGTGAGCTGTAAGGAATAAGCCTGCCAAATTTCAGCCTTCTACCTACACGGGAAGTTGGAGAATTAGTGATGAGTCAGTGAGTGAGTGAGTGAGTCAGTCAGTCAGTCAGTCAGTCAGTCAGTCAGTCAGTGAGGGCTTTGCCTTTTATTAGTATAGATATATATGTATTTCAAATGCAGTTTGCTTTATTTGAAATTTAGACATTAACATACTGAATGGAATATTGAAATAAAAACTAACCATTTAAATTGCAGTTTTTATTGGCAGAAATGAATACACCTTGTCCTTGGCTTGGTGTAGAACTTGTATAGTTGTAATATCCCTTTTCTATGGCATGCCTTATTTGTTTAAAAGATCATTTATTATACAGACAGTTTTACTAGAGTGGTGACTTGCAAACAGCTGAATCCATCTCAAAAAATGCTTAGTTACCAGTACTCCCAAAACATCTAATTAATGTGGAGAAAATGTATGAAAATTTCAAAATGAAGAACATCAACATCTGATCATCCAAAACTTCACCCTTTGTCTATATTGATGGGAACTATTTTCATCCACACTGTTCTTCCACCCTCTTGTAACTTAATTTTAATTCCATTTTTCACACCTTCTAAATTCTCTGTCTACTCTGTGTACTGCATTCCATGGACTTACGTGATAAATGGCTCAACAGTAGAGGCAAAGTGTTTCTTGATTTTGGATTGCTTTTTCATCATGGAATCAACCTTTACCATTTTTTAAGAATTAATGTTTGTAATGTAAATTACATAGCAATACTGTTAGAATCCTTAGTAATATCAGAGACATTTATAAAGTGACACATTTCACATCCAAATTTATAGAATGAGTTTGGTATTTTTCAAGTCAAAGTTATTTATTCGCAGACATGGTATATATGCATTTGGCACACAAAATTGTGTTGTAAAGTTAAGTACTTTCTATACATTTTAAAAATATCTTGCATGCTCTTGCGCTTTAAAATACAGAGTATAGGGCACAAAGGATAAGTTTAAAAACACTCTGTTGTAAATCACTCCAGTATGAACTTGAGACCAGTCTGATCAAACTAAGAAGTCAACATCTTCAGCAAA
Organism: Polypterus bichir lapradei; assembly: GCA_026402145.1. Taxonomy (NCBI): domain Eukaryota; kingdom Metazoa; phylum Chordata; class Cladistia; order Polypteriformes; family Polypteridae; genus Polypterus; species Polypterus bichir. Next base: position 24,435,099 of record JANRMT010062808.1, on the reverse strand, counting down.
CAGCACAGATGTAAATTTTAGGTTCCCAAACTAGATAGTCCCCAATCCTAATATGCACCTTCATATCCTGCTTATGAAAAGGAAAAATACCATAAATGACAATCACACCCATGTCCACAATCAATGGGCTTGACTTAATGCAATAAGCACAGTCACACCTCTTTCTTTGCAAATAAAGAGGGACACCGAAGTGCCAAAACCAGCCTATTTGTACCACCTCCCACAAGATACCACAAAGTATTTTTTCCAATCCCACAAGAGAAAGGCATTATTAGCAAACTACCATGTCTGTGCAAATACAGACATGGCTTAAAGCAATGGCAGTCTTCCATTGTTTAAAAAAGAATCACAATATTCATTTGTTTAATTTTTAAAAGAGAATCACAATATTCATTTGTTTTATTTTTTTTAATAATATGTTCCATCCTAGTATAAAAGCTTAGTGTCTGGTCTATGAAATATGGCAGTGATTTCCAACTCTGATCCTGGAAGGCTGCAGTGACCACAGGTTTTCATTCTAACACTTATCTAAATTAGAGATCAGTTTTTCTGCTAATTAACTCTTTTGCCCTAATTTCAATTGATTTGCTATTTAAAATCCATGCCCCTTTATTGTTAATTTATTCCTTAATTAGGAGCCAAACAATAATAAGATACAAAACGAGCCAACACATGACCAGCAACCTGTGTCCATCATATACTATAGGAAAATATATGGCTCCATCCCTTAGGCCAAATGTGAAAGTAGGAACACCTTCTTTTAGTTGTGTGAATTTTAAAAGGATGTACTTACTTTCACATTCATTTCATATATTTAGTTATCCAATATCTAATTTCAATGTGGAAAAATATTATTGCTTGTTAAATAGACAATAATATTTTGATGTTACAATTACAATTACAATTACTCTCCCTTCCAATGCTGTGGATTTGTTTCTTGGTCATTTCTTAATGTCAGATTACTTCAGCTCTGAATAGTAGAAGATTTTTGTAAATCGAATTGCTGCTTTTCTCCAAAGAATAGGTCAACAATTTGATTTGGTCATCACAAAACAGTACGTTTCTCTGCCTGAATGACTCATTATGCTTTGGCTTCAAGAGATGGTATAGCTTTCTTGTGCACAACTATCCTTAATACAAAACTGGAGTAATGTTTCATTCAGTGATGTTGAAAAGTATCCTCAGACTGGTCATAAAACATTTAAATTGACAGAGTGATTTGGTTGTATGCCTAATCCAAGTTTCAATAAAGAACATAAGAGAGGTTTCACAATATTTGTCAAGATGTTGTGCAAGTTCTCTTAGCTTACCCAATTTATACATTGCATAGTGACAGATGGCAAAGACAATTTAAAGCCCTCAATCTTACTGTAGCTTGTAGTCTGCCTGATCTTCCTTTCATTCAGATCATGTAGGATAATAGCAGTACAGGGAACTTAGTCTGCAGCTGGTGACATCCTGGCCATTGAATAGTGAACAGTGATAGCCCCACGCATTACTTGCAAATTCAATGTGCAGGCATTGTGTGTGCTTTGTAGTAAATTCCATTGGCAATAACGATAAAAATAATAAAAAATGTACAAATATTGTTATATATTTTTATAAAATAAGTGACTTCTAACAAAGGATGAACAAATAAAACAGAAAGATTATTTAAGGCCTGCCACTTTCTTTAATACTGAAGTCAATGTTATGTTTTTGTTTCCCTCTGTTTCACTAATCCTCACCTCTACCAGGAGCATCTGATGGGAAATGCAGAAATGATACCAGAAGTTGTAAGTGTTTTAATTTGAATTTGCTTACTGTTGCTAGCATGTAATCATCTGAATGTCATTAGTTTTATCATAACCTAGTGTTTATATTTTCCAGTGTGAATGTTGATGGGAGATCAATTTTAAACTATTAGAAATCACATATAATGATCTGACAGTTCATTAAAGTTGGGTGTGTTATCTTGAGCCTGTTACTATGAAGGTGATTCATGCAAATAAATTATTTTTTCATAATTTGTTACATCTAGTTGTACTCTTTAATAGCTTGCAGAGGAACTTGAAAAGTATGAAGATGAAATTGGCAGTGACCAGAAGAAAGAGATAATTACAAAAATGATACAAAACTGCGATTATACATCATCAGTTTCAAAGGATAAGGTGATTCATTTCATAATTATTACTTGAATTTTAAGTTATGTACCATAAGTTAAATATTAACCCTCGAGTTAAGATATGCTGATAGTGTCTACCATTTCATTATTTAATCGTATTAAGGATTTAAGATTTCCTTTACTGTTCCTTTTGAATGCTAATTTGCTTTAAGCAAAATGTATTTTTTGTTCAGCCACACCTGGAAAAAAGGCAGATGGAAACAACAGGACAGTCCCAAGAGAAGAAGAAAGCAAATAATAAAATCAAGAGAGAGAACAAGGGTCAGAGGAGATGGGAATCTACAACAAAACAAAAAAACAGAAACATTACCTAAAATTTACAGTCAAATTAGAACACGCAGAATGTGTTTTGGCTCTGAAATATGTAAAGAAACTAACAACTAATGTGGTAAAATTATATTTTAATCTGGTATCTCACAGGAGAATCGTGTCACCACTTTAAATAGCTTCCTTGTCGTGATGTCACAATATGTGATGGCAGCAAGAACATGTTGGTGCCCACAAAACTGCTGCAAGTGAAATCAAATAAATCAAAATTAATATCAAATTATAAAATTAATAATGAAAAATTATTTCTTCACAATTATGTTAATTTGCCACATGCAATTATATTTTAAAGGGAAGCATTTTGTTTGATTTAATTTAAAAAAAATCCAGGCCTGTTCTTTCATTTTAAAATGGAAGTCATGGAACAGGAATCCATATGTGAAAACAAAAACCTTAAAACTTACTGAATATATTCACTTTGAAGCAGCAAAGATTTTAATTTAGGAAAAACTTGCCTTCCAGGTTTCTGACACATGCTTGTGACAGCAAAAGAAAACAGTAAGTAATGCATTTTATTGCAAATTTTTGATGCCTTTTTCTTGAGTTAAGGTTACATTCCCTGATAGGTGTCTGATATAACAGCAGAGCAGTCAGTGTGCCCTAAAATCCTGATTTGAATACAGTAATCCCTCCTCCATCGCGGGGGTTGCGTTCCAGACCCCCCCGCGATAGGTGAAAATCCGCGAAGTAGAAACCATATGTTTGTATGGTTATTTTTATATATTTTAAGCCCTTATAAACTCTCCTGCACTGTTTATAAATATTCCCCGCAGCGTTAAACAGCATAATCCCTTTGTATTCTCTTAGATATTAGGTAAGATTCATTGAAATTATGTATATAAACACACACTGTTTATATACAGTAAAACCTAAATATTATTTTAAAGATATTGAGCGTCTCCGATATCACATATGTTACAGCCATTACGATAGACAGGTCACCAGCAATAAATACGTACATTGCAAGAAAAATAGTATACAGTAAATGTATTAATTATTTATGGTTACTCACCAACAATGACACGATGACTTGTCCGATAACAATGAGTTTAATTTTACTGCACAACAAAGGAGAGCGTTATAGCCCTTGTAAAGGAGCCACTTCAGGCGATTGTGTAGCACTGCCGTTGTTCTTCTGGCAGTCTTCAATCCAAATCCCTAAAGCAGATTCCATCCAGACTACTGCCTTATTACATCCACTTACAACTCGTTTTGCACCCTGGTTAAAAGGACGCTGCAGCCGTAGATCTTATATTCCTTTCCTACTTTTTAAATAAAAAGAATCGTAGCCTTCAACAAATCCAAAACGTTTACCTTTTCGGCAATCGTTAACATCTTCTTCTTGCGCTTGGGCACGGCACCTGAAGCAGTAGCAGATTGTTTTGGAGCCATAATGAAGGGCTTGACTATGCACAAAGATAAACACTAAAGAGCACAACTCTTTACACAGCGAAGCACGTTGATGCTGAATGAGCGAGATGAAACTTCCTGGTTAACACTGCATAGCTCCTGCGTGCTCTGATTGGTTAGCTTCTCAGTCAGGAGAACTTAACTGCGTGCTCTGATTGGTTAGCTTCTCAGCCATCCGCCAATAGCGTTCCTTGTATGAAATCAACTGGGCAAACCAACTGAGGAAGCATATACAGGAAGTAAAAAGACACATTGTCCGCAGAACCCGCGAAGCAGCGAAAAATCCGCGTTATATTTAGCATTTATTTAGTTATGCTTTCATATAAAATCCGCGATAGAGTGAAGCCGCGAAAGTCGAAGCGCGATATAGCGAGGGATTACTGTATACATTTGCAATGATTCAAATCATGATCCAGCAACCAGTGCTACATGCATGGGCCTACTTAAATTGTTATTTATTTTTCTTATGCCATATGTAGTCAAATCATATTTTTTGTAGACAATGCTGGCATATACACTCACCTAAAGGATTATTAGGAACACCATACTAATACGGTGTTTGACCCCCTTTCGCCTTCAGAACTGCCTTAATTCTACGTGGCATTGATTCAACAAGGTGCCGAAAGCATTCTTTAGAAATGTTGGCCCATATTGATAGGATAGCATCTTGCAATTGATGGAGATTTGTGGGATGCACATCCAGGGCACGAAGCTCCCGTTCCACCACATCCCAAAGATGCTCTATTGGGTTGAGATCTGGTGACTGTGGGGGCCATTTTAGTACAGTGAACTCATTGTCATGTTCAAGAAACCAATTTGAAATGATTCGAGCTTTGTGACATGGTGCATTATCCTGCTGGAAGTAGCCATCAGAGGATGGGTACATGGTGGTCATGAAGGGATGGACATGGTCAGAAACAATGCTCAGGTAGCCCGTGGCATTTAAACGATGCCCAATTGGCACTAAGGGGCCTAAAGTGTGCCAAGAAAACATCCCCCACACCATTACACCACCACCACCAGCCTGCACAGTGGTAACAAGGCATGATGGATCCATGTTCTCATTCTGTTTACGCCAAATTCTGACTCTACCATTTGAATGTCTCAACAGAAATCGAGACTCATCAGACCAGGCAACATTTTTCCAGTCTTCAACTGTCCAATTTTGGTGAGCTCGTGCAAATTGTAGCCTCTTTTTCCTATTTGTAGTGGAGATGAGTGGTACCCGGTGGGGTCTTCTGCTGTTGTAGCCCATCCGCCTCAAGGTTGTGCGTGTTGTGGCTTCACAAATGCTTTGCTGCATACCTCGGTTGTAACGAGTGGTTATTTCAGTCAAAGTTGCTCTTCTATCAGCTTGAATCAGTCAGCCCATTCTCCTCTGACCCCTAGCATCAACAAGGCATTTTCGCCCACAGGACTGCCGCATACTGGATGTTTTTCCCTTTTCACACCATTCTTTGTAAACCCTAGAAATGGTTGTGCGTGAAAATCCCAGTAACTGAGCAGATTGTGAAATACTCAGACCGGCCCGTCTGGCACCAACAACCATGCCACGCTCAAAATTGCTTAAATCACCTTTCTTTCCCATTCTGACATTCAGTTTGGAGTTCAGGAGATTGTCTTGACCAGGACCACACCCCTAAATGCATTGAAGCAACTGCCATGTGATTGGTTGATTAGATAATTGCATTAATGAGAAACTGAACAGGTGTTCCTAATAATCCTTTAGGTGAGTGTACACTGAATCACATCCACAGAATACGGTGTGAGACTCATGCCGAGTGGCTGTGTAGTGTGTGATGGTGAAGCATTAGCATAAGAGTTTCAATGTATTTTGTACACAAAAAAAACCTGATTACATTGCATCACCTTTTTTTTATAAAAGCCTTAGATTTATAAAATAGCCAAGACCACCAATACACCAATATTGAATTCACTGGGCCAAGCAACATTTAGCATTTTCTGTGGTGTGTTGTGTGTGCACACAATTAAAAAATACTTGAAATGAGATTATGCACCATAGATAACATGAAACAGAGTGAAGTGCCATAAACCAATTATTGAATTTAAAGCGCATTAAGAGAGTAAACAGAATTAGTAAGTGTCACTGTTTGTTCATGGTAGACTCAAGCCTATAATATAATAGGCAGTTGTGAGTGATTTGTAGCAATTTTAATAAATGTTAATAATTATTATGAATTTTTTTCATTACCCGGTTGTAAACAGAAAGAGACAGTAATTCAGATCTGAGTATCAACAGTACCATCAATAATAGGGCTTGGAGATATCTGTCTCCAAAAGTGAAACAAATGTTCCAATGTTCAAATGAAACAAAAGTGAAACAATGTTCCTGGGGCTGAAAAGTTGCCATAAAGGAAGGCGTACACCAAGGTGAAGCATAACAGCCAGTCTCCTATTAAAATAGCTGAATTTCGGCAATATACTGATAACCCAATTGTGCTTCACTCACTCAGAATTTGGAACCAATGTAGAAAGCATTTTAAGATGGAGAAGCTTTTATCTGTGGCACCTCTGGAAGAGAACCACCTCTTTTAATCTTTGCAAACATATGCAGTTTTTAATATCTGGAAAAAATTTGGGATAAACTTGCTTAGAGATCTTTATATAGACAACATCTTTGCATCCTACGAACAATTACATTCCAAATTTAACATTCCAGCTACACATTTCTTTCACTATCTTCAAATTAGGAACTTTGTTAAACAGAACCTGCCTGATTTTCCTCATATTGCACCCTCATCCATGCTGGAAAAAATATTGCTCAATTTCAAAGACTTAGACGCCATCTCTGCAATATATAAAATTATATTTACAGTCCCTCCCTTTCAAAGATCCAAGAGGACACTGGGGAAAAGATCTCTTAATCAATATATAATCAATATATAATAATATATAATAATATATTGATTCAATCAATATATAATCAAGGAGTGGAAAATAGCAATGCAGAGAATTCACTCGAGCTCCATATGTGCAAAGCACACAATTATGCAACTCAAAATTACATATCGAGCACATCTGTCTCGTCTAAAACTCTCCAAAATGTTTCCAGGGCAAAATCCAACCTGCAAACGCTGCAATCAAGTCCCAGCCTCACTGGGTCACATGTTTTGGTCCTGCACCAAATTAACATCATTCTGGACCAAAATTTGTAATTACCTTTCAGGCAGCCTTGGTGTCACAATCCCTCCTAACCCATTAACAGCTGTGTTTGGGGTTCTTCCAGATGGGTTTAAAGTGGAGAAGGACAAACAAACTGTGATTGCATTCACTACACTTTTGGCACACAGACTTATTTTGCTAAACTGGGAGAATCCTAACTCTCCTCTTTTAAGTCAGAAACCGATGTTTTATACTATTTGAAATTGGAAAAAATCAAACACTCAGTTAGAGGATCTGTACAGATTTTTTTTCAAAACATGGCAGGATCTAATCAGTAATATTTTAGAATAAGCTCTGAAAGCACAGAGGAAGCAATTATTTCTGCATTTCTTTTTCTTCTCCATTCATCTCTATTGGTTTATCAAACTCATCAATTTAGGTATGTTTACAAGCCTTAAGTTTTACCCCATTGGCCATGCTCTCTCTCTCAGGGGTGGGGGTCGACTTGTTCTCAATTAATCTTTAGGAAAAAAATTGATTGATTTGTATGGAATGATTGCAGTAAAATTAATAAAAATAATAATAATAATAATAAAAAAACATAAAATAGCTGAATTTCATAAAAATGTTTTCCTTTTTTTCCTTACCAAACTGACATGGACACTGTTTTTTCATTTGTGTTTCAATATATTTTTCTGTAGTACTAGGGTGTTGTACTATGTTAGCCATTATGAATGTAGTGAGAAGTCAAGCAAAATGACACCTTTTATTGGCTAACTAAAAAGATTACAATATGTAAGCTTTCAAGGCAACTCAGGCCCCTTCTTCAGGCAAGATGTAATATATTTTTCAATATGTGTAATGTCAAGACTTGACTCAATAATCCATAACACTCTTAGCTTGATAAATGAATGTATTCAATAAGTTGTAAGGCTTTTTTTTCCACTTTTGGGTTCCTGTCCCATGTCTTCCATTTTAAAATGCAACAACAGGCTAGGTATTTTTTGTTTTACTATGTACATTAAATGCCTCAGTTTAAAACACAATTTCATGTGGCAAACAAATATGTACCATGATTGTGAACAAACAACTTCAACTTGAAAAATGCCCAGTGTATCATTTAATATTCTTAAAAGTAAACTGGAGAAAACCGTTACTATTTTAGTCTTTGTAATGTTGCCCCTTGAGAAAATGAAATCTGACCTTGTTCAGATACTTAATTGTTTGCTTCAAGCTACAGTATACCATCTCTAAAGAAGTTCCAAAAGCCCTCTGGACATGACTAAGGACTTTTGTACTGCTGCCTCTGGTTGAGCATTAGCTGGACTTCATAGGCTTTTGTGTAACTGTCTTCATAATGCCAAGAGACTGTAGAACTTTCATTCTGTATTTATTTTTTGTGACTGGTGAGCATCGACTATATTTGTTTGTAAAGGATGCAAGTATTCAAATGAAAATAAATACCTTAAGTGGAATATGTTTCAAAAGTGTTAAACCGGAATCACAAACAATAAATAGGTAAGGTTGAAAGAGTTTTTAAAATCAAATAACAAGTTGCATAAACATATAGCAGGTTAAAGTAGCAAATGATAGCAGAGAATGTGGACAGGTACATAATTTAGCAACTGTGTCTAAAAAACAGAAAAAGTAAAGCTAGAAAATGTTGATAAACTAAAACTAAGTAAAAGAAGAAACAAAATTTAAAAATTATCTTAAACATACAAAACACTGTTTTTTCAGTACCATATCTTATTAGCACATGAAATATACAAGCTATGCCTGCAAAAAATTGATGATTCAAAGAATGTGAGATACCAAGTATCATGAAGGATAAAAAGCGCATTGTTGAAGTGAAGGCTGCAGGAAAAATGCCATTTTCACTCCATTTTCAGCAAGCATGGCAAAGTTACAATCACATATTGGTACCACCATGCAGCCTCAGGCAGAAGCATTCATCAATATTCTGCTTTTTGCTGTAAACACTGCGTGCAATTAACTATCGAAAAGTTTGAAATGCTGAACCCAGAAATTTGTAATATCTTAATGTAATTTACTGGATAAAAAAGAAATGTTGAGAATACTATTTATTTAATTATCTTTCTTCATACTACAGAAATGTTGCACTTAAAGTTTTGCCATACATCCTCTTGATAACTGATTTGGTTAGTGGTAAAGGCATATTTCTTTATGTTTGTACTTAAAGCTTAATGCTATATTTAGGTGAACTGGGATTTGACTGGTGAATTGTTGAAAACTAGTTTTGATTTTATCATTTTAATGTTTCAGATGTCAGAAATGATCAAAGCTGAAGAGAAGTCATTTTCTGCTCTGAAACAATATTGTAATGGTCAGAGTCTCAGACACTTTCAATCCTATTTACTTCCCGAGTAAGTAAATTAAAGTAATCCTTATAAGAAATTAAGACCATAAAATCCTGACCTCTCTCGAAAATTCTGTACTGTAATATGTGTAATATGTAAGTGTGCGTATAAACTGTACATGTTTATATGCTTGGATTGTTGCTTGGAGTGGGTCAGTTTTATGCTTTTCTCAGGCTTATTGATGAGTTAAAGTACTTACCATATGGAATTTAAAAATGGCTTATATATCACTGGAATTGAGCAGTGACATGTAAATTTGTTTTGCTATAACTGGTATGAAGATAATTATGTTTAATATCATTCTATAATGTATTACTTTCTTAGAAATAATATGCAAGAGGTAATTCATTGAAATTATTGGTGTTCTGTCCATTTTAAGAAAAGGAACAAAGAGATCTTATATGGCAACTACGAAGACTGTTGTGCGTCTCCGTTATGGGCGGATTTATCAAATGAAAATTGAATATATGAGCACAGAAGATCTTCAAAACCATCTTTATGAACTTGTAGAAATTGCAAGAAATCGTAAGTTATTGCTTTGTTTATTAATCTTATACCACCTGTACAAAGCCAATACAATATTTTTTATAGTGTTTTATGTGTTGAACGCCATAACAAAGTAACATTTATATGCAGCATAGTATTTCCAGGTGTACAGTTGCTACAAATGCTGAAAACAAGTGGCATGGCAAGTTAGTGTCACTTAGTCAGTACTGGCTAGCCTTGTCGACTTTTGGGTTCTTTTCACAAACTGGTCCTTTTTTTTCTTGCTCTTCACTTGGGACCTGACACACAATTTTCTTTGATCGTCCAGTTTTGTCCTGCTCTGTTTTCACATTCTTCTACTGATCACTCCAAGCCTTGTCTGCCCTGTGGACATAACAGATTTGAACCCACAATTTCAGGATTTAATGTCCAAAGCCATAACTACTATACCACACTGCCTATTAACATAATTTTGATATTATACCAATACCCTGGATAAACAATAGAGATGGAGATGAGTATAGCATAGATGATTACATAGCTTTAAAGTTAATAGCCAAAAATGAAAGGGGAGGTTGCCATTTATGTACAACAGAATTTAAATGCTTGTCTTCTTCAATCTGATGATGAGACATATCTTAGTGGGGATTTCTGAATCTGACCAGAAAGCATTAGGGATATAGGTTAGATAATGGGAATGTACTTTCAGTGTACGTCTTTATGTGAGGGGGATTATAGCCACTGTGGACTTTGATTACCCAAATATTAACTGGACTAATCTTAGAAACGGTCAAGCAGAACAGCGGCAGTTTTTAGATGTAATCAGTACCTGTTTTTAACACACTATGTTAAATCTTCAATTAAAGGGAAGCAAGTATGGAATTAGTATTTTGTAATAATCAGGATGGAGTTCAGTGTGTAAAGGTGATTGAACCTGTAGGGTCAAGTGACTATAGCATGATATTGTTTTGACAAAGTTCAGATGAAAAAACTAAAACTTTGAAGTTTATCCTTAGAAGGATAAGTTTTGAGCAGATGTATTAAGGCCAAAAAAGATAAAAAGGGGTAAACTTTTAAGTGTGGAGACAGCTGAGAAGCAGTGGAGCAGGTTTTAAAGTGGTTCACATATAATGCAGGAAAAGTTTATCCCAAAATTAAGAAGCAATAGGAAATTAAACAACACACTGCTGTGGATAAATAAGGAGATAAAGCAGAACCTGCAAAGGAAAAAAACAGCTTTCTAATTTGTAAAAGTCGTATAACTGAGGTTCCAAAAGTAGGGCTTATAAGACAAACAGCTGAAAAGGCTTTTAGGAAAGCTAAAAGGCAAATCTTGTAAGTATAATGCTATTGTAATCTCTGGTCATCACCCTCTGATCATGGAGCTTAGCTTACTATGTCCTACACATTCATCTCAATGCTGGCGCCTTAACCCCCTGTTATTAGCTGATTAGAACTGAGACAAATGCATCCCTAGAGGTCTCAACAGGTACACTCTGAAGGCATTTTTAAGAGGACAGATTATTTTGTATCTTTCTCACAAAAATAAATCAGAAACCAAGAAGGCATCTGAGGTAATCAGTGCAATTACCAGAATATATGTAGAATATGCCAGGTCTCCAAATGAGGCACTTCATTTAGTTTAACCTCTGACTACTACAGAAATGGAACAGCTTATCTTTAGATCTCAACATCATTATTATGAACATGGAGAGAAGACCAATAAGATTTTAGCCCAACAAATCCACAATCATGAAGTCCATAATGAAATAACAGAATTTAACAACACAGATGGAGAAAAAAATACTGTAAGTCTTTATATTCCACTCAGCGTAAAGAAGATAAGACACAATCTATTAAGTTTCTTGATTCATTACAGATATCACAACTAGATACTCTTAGTGCTGTGGAACTGGATAAACCTCTGGCACTTTCAGAATTACTAGGTGCTATTAGCTCACTTCAAAGTGGGAAAGCTGCTGGCCCTGATGGCTACGCAGTGAAATTTTATAAAGAATTTTCAAATAAATTAGCTCCACTATTATTTAAAACATTTATAGAAGTTAAAGACAACAAAATTCTACCTCAAACCTTTCGCCAAGAATTAATTACCATCTTTCCTAAGAAAAATAAGGACTTATTGCAATGTGCATCATATAGACCAATCTCTCTTTTGAATAATGGCATTAAGATACTCTCCAAAGTTCTAGCCAGAACTTTGATATGGTTGAATGGGACTACCTATTCACTACATTGCTCAAATTTGGGTTTGGCCCAAACATATGTGCATGGATCAAACTACTTTATACTAGTCCAGAAGCCTTAGTTTGTGTTAACATTATTTCAGACTATTTCAAACTAGAAAGTGATGGTTGATAAAGATGCCCCTTATCACCTTTGTTCTTTGCAATTTATTATTGATGAATCAAACAAATCACATAAATAAGTTCTCTTAATCCAATAGTTCAAAAGAATTGAAACATTAAAATGTATCAAAATGCCCATCACTACTAACCGGAAGATAGCTTGCAATCTTGTAGAGCCAATCGAAGCACTGGATTTAAAACTGTTGCAGTTTCAAGCTTTATAAATAAACAGTGGCGTTTGTTTTCTAAGAGTAAGTTCTTTTTAGTGATTTTTTTTGTTCCCTTTTTTCTCTCTGTTTTCATATACAGTAAAACCTTGATTATCCATCACTCAATTAACAATCAGTCCAAAACAAAACCAAAACATTGCTCACGCCAGCACCTACCTTTTACTATAATACTACTGCTGTGCGGTACATTGTGAGCTATTTACGTTGGATCAGCTCTCCCTTGTGCTGGTGTGTAGTGTTCTTCCCCAGCACCACGTGTCACGCCACATTTTTAACACTAGAATTACCAGAGCCTACGAAAAAACTCGTAGATCCGTCCCACCTTAAATCGCTTCTTAAATCCGTCTTCACCTCTCCGCCAGCGTCTCTGTCCTGTTAATGTGCAGATTAAGAGCAGCAAGCAGCCGGCTATTCCATCCCCCACCGTCACAGAACAAGCACAAACTTCTCCCAGCTCATGCCTTGATGGATTATCTGGGAGTGAAGTGGAGTTTTAGAGTGGAAATAATAGATTGTTATTTGGAACACACGCATTTCATGTGTGTTCCGTTTCTACAGTAATCTGTATAAACACATTGTTAAAACCATTGTTTTTTAATACATCTATTTTACAGTACTTTCCCTGTTTATTTAGTGACTTCTCTGCCTGTTTGCCTGTCTCTCTATTACGCAGTGCTTTGTCTGTCTGTGTGTTATGGATCTTAAAAATAACAGTTATAAGGACACTTGTTCATGTTAATTGCAGTCTCAGTTGTTAAAAAATATTTTAAAAGGAGCATCCCACATGACAATATAACGATCTCATTATTTGACAGTGCATACCAATTTATAAATTTTATGTATGTTTGAAGTTAAAAAGAAAAAAATAATAACAGCTTCTCCCCAACAGGGAATTGAAGTCAAGTCTCTGAGGTACGGTAAATGTGCTACACCAGGAAAGCTTAGTGCTACGCCACAGGAGCTGCTGTGTTGTTCTTGAACCTTTTGCAAAAGTGTTTATTTCATCTTTGAAAATCATCTCTTACATATTCTATAGTTTATGCCTACATTTTGTAACATTTATTACTAAAATATGAAAAAGTTTGTATTTTAACAATGTGTTTACACAGATTACTGTAGAAACGGAACAAACATGAAATGCGTGTGTTCCAAATAACAATCTATTATTTCCACTCTAAAACTCCACTTCACTCCCAGATAATCAATCAAGACATGAGATATAAGAAGTTCGTGCATGTTCTAAGACGGTGGGAGATGGAATAGCCGGCTGCTTGCTGCTCTAAATCTGCACATTAACAGGACAAAAGACGCTGGGAGAGGTGCGGACGGATTTAAGTAGCGATTTAAGGTGGGACGGATCTACGAGTTTTTTCGTAGGCGCTGGTAATTCTAGTATTAAATCACAGTGTCAGTTACGTAACTTCAGTTTTAATAGCATTTCCTAGCTTTTCACTTTTGTTATAATTAATCTACTAAAAATTGTAACGGCCGATAAATGTATGCGTGTGGTGTTAGAATTGTCACAAAAAAAAATTAATTATTAAACATGTATGAAACAACAAAAGTATTCCTTCAATTTACGGATTAGGAATAACAACAGTGACCAATATAAAGTGTGATGTCAACAAAATTGAAAAACATGTTGATTAATGTTAATGTTCTTCTATATTGTAGTTTTCTTTTTAATTTATGTTATATTATATTTTGTTGTAGGCAGGTTGTGATGCTCTGTGCGGGAGCAAAAAGGGTGGAATGAATACTGTTAGTGATAGGCCTAGCTGAAGGGCTCCTGCTTTGTAAGGGGAGGACATGCTTCTTAGGAAATGAGGAACAGGAGAAATTAGGAAGAAAAAGAAGGTGTGGTGGAAGAAAGTTTTGAGTAGGGAGTCAGGGGACAATAAGCAGGAGTGTTTGCGGTATAGACAAATAAAGTATGTAATTGGCAGCAGATAAATTAACTGGTAGGGAAAGCTTTCTTTTTTTGTTATGGAATGAAGACTCCAAGTAAAACAGAAAACTGTAGTACCTCTGAGTTGTATTTGTTTATTAGGCTGGTCATTACAATACTATATGAATTAATTAATTTTGTTAATACTATATTATATTTTGTTAATATACTGTAGTTTTGTTTTGTAAATAAAAAGCAAATAAAAAACAAAACTAATCTACTGTATATAACTGTTAAAGTAACTGTCCTGTTATCCGTATTTTCTGTTATCCATCACGGCCTTGGTTCCTATCCCTGATGGATAATCAAGATTTTACTGTATAGTACTGTTAAAAGCTGGCATGACTGGAAACTTAAACTTGTCCTCAATCAGTGGACATAAAGCAATTGATGATAGGGTGAACTATTATTACATTACAGACATGCATCCATACATATATTACATTTCATACATCCCCACACAGTTTTCTGAGGCTTAGGTTTCGAAGGATTAAATAAAAATAAACAAACACTGAATGATTCACCTTCCTGTATTCCTCAGCCCTCTTCCAGTTACATATGCACAACGCCAGTAACTAACTCTTTACCCTCTTGCCCTTATCATGTTTCCCAAAGCAATCACAAATTTGACCTGATGCAGTTAATAAATTTTAAAATTGCAGCCCCCAAAAATGTGCAACTTGTAACAACCATTGAAACATTCATTTACAGCATGAATATATTCCAGGAGTTTCTGACAATTCAAGATCAGTACAGGGTGATTACGTAAGCTCTATATTAAAGGAGCAGGAGAACCTCATATTTGTCTGTCAGACTATTCTGCAGTTATCCTGCTAATGACCAGAGAAGCGTTAATGTTTTCTGCATCATTTCAAGAGGTAGATTTGGAGCAGATTAAATAGATTATTGAATAGCATATTTATGTTTCTTTGACTCCCATTCTTCTCTTCCACATTTAATAAAAATGAAATGAAAAATTTCCTATTGAAAATATCTGGTATTTTCATATAAATTTTCAGATATAAACTGCTGTATTCAGAATACAAAAAAGAGGCTTTTGGTTATTATTCTTTCACTTAATCCCCTGTTTATCTGTATTATAATTTAAGGTGAAGAAAACAAAAGAAGTGGTAAAAAGGAAAATAAACAAGAAGAAAGGCATCATATGGCTTTAAAAAAAAGGTTTGAGATCCTTACAACACATTTTCAGCAGCACAACTTTTACCAAGTGAGTTCTAAATACAGTGTACTATATTGATTCTGCTTTAATTTATCCCTAATTCTAACATTTTCCTTATAATTTTACTAGTGTTCTCAGTTCATACCTATTTACACATTAAAGCATATCTGGTAAGTCACAGTAGTGTGGTTTAATGAAATAAATCATAGCCCAAAGTACTAATTTTATCAAGGTGAACTGGGCAATAGGAATAATCAGGGCAAGCCAAAAATGAAGTCTTTAAACAAGCCAAAGTCAAAAAAAAAAAAGGTAAAGAAGTTAAATAATCAAAACCCAAATGTCAATTGAAAGTCAAAAAGAAACAAAGCTAAGATTCAGTCTGCCTAATTACCCTCTCCCTAATTAGCTACAGAAAATAGCAAATTTTCGCAATCTGGGATGCTAAATGCTACACTCCAGTGTTGATATGATAGCAACAGAGCTAGATTACTGTATTAATATGGAAGGTGGTCAGCACCCCAATGTACCATGTATCAAAGGTTCTTTCCTAAAAGGTTGCGACTTCTCCAATCAAACAAAAACCATTCCACTCACCCTGTGTTACATTTATGCTTACTAGACCTGAGAATGGTCTAAGTATTGTACTGAAGCAGCTGGTTCTATGGCCTCTAGAAACAGATATTCTACTCATGAAGACACAATACTACTACTCATTGGTGTTATTACCCAGGATGGGACATCACCCAGGGTGGCCATATATAGACACTACTCAGAGGTGTCCCACTGCTTGTCCTCTACTGACTCCAAACAACAGCTGATGATTCTTCTATTCCCCTGACAAGAATCTGCACAGTCATTAATTTTTATTTAAATGTAGTAGACAAAGATATATAACATACACAAAAGCAGACAAAAATGGAATACAACGTGGACGTAGGCAGGGACCCGAGAGTAGTCCAACTCTCGAAGATCCAGTGTCATTTGTCCATGCGGCACAGAGCTTGTGTTGCATTATGATAAATCTGGTAACACAGACGTTCATAATAACATGCCATTCAGTGTCCTTTTGCATGAATCTGCCGGCATGAATCTGCTTTCTCCTCAGATAATTGTCAGATTTTTGAACTATCATTCATCCATCCATCATATTCTAACCCTACTTATCCAGAGCAGTGTGTGCAGGGAAACAGGAGCCTGTCCTAACAAGCATCAGGCACAAGGCAGGAGCAATCCCTGGATATTGCAGGTCAAACAAACACACACAGACACATCAGAAGCCAATATAACATTGTCACCTGAATATAAAAGGAAGTGGAGGCTCTATATACTCAACTCATTTAGTCAAACTCATGCAACTGACTAGGGGAGATATATTTCATGCCCATCCAGAGGCTTGAAGCACATGGGCTCATTAAATGTAATCTGTTGGTATTACAGAAACTTTGCTTATGACATCACAAGTGAGGAGTAGGAGACAAATAGGCCATGCTTAGAATGTTCTTCTCTCAGAACCCCCCTCCCCCCTTTACACACAACTGATTACCATTAAATTAATGTATGTTGAGGGCCTGATCTACAATGAAAAATAAGGCAGACTGATATAGGGTCCACCATGAATCATAGACAAACACATTTAAACCATTGACATAAAAAAAATGAAACAATACTGTACACATACATTAATCAACAGTAAACTGGTGTGCAACCCCATTCATCAACTAGATCAATTGCAAAGGTGCTTTAAAGTATATAAGTTCAGTTCATCTGTGACGGTTTTCTCAAAATGGTGATATCCACAGAAGAAACAAAATGGAGTCATTGTAAAAGAACACACAAAACCATGTGAAAGGTTTGGGGATCCACACCATGTACTTGAAATATGGTTGTTGTAGAATAGCTCTTTACAAATGTGAGCTCAAAAGAAAACTGAAGAGAAACAAAAACAGCTGCCATATATTATTTGGTTGATGGGAAATGATGTAATAATGGAATAGTATTTTGGGAACATCAGAAGGAGGTGGGAAGTGATGTTGGCTGCTGTTGTTTGTTTTTGTGTTTGGACTTGTTTGCTTTAGGTTTACCTTTTGAGAAAAACTTGTTTTCAGCTTGTTTACTACATTTTGTTTTGTGTTTCTTTTTGAAATCTGTTTAATAAATCTTAAAATATATAAGGATTTTTTTTTTTGTTTAGTTTGAAGGTTTTAAGGTTGTTGGCTCTGTGTGTTGGATTTTTAAAGCTTTTAAGCCTGAGCCCCATTTTGTGCCTTTTGAGTTTGGGGCTATCCAGAAGGCCCTAACCAGACTTTAAAGAAGGTCTGGCCTTTTGTGTGTGGCTTTATGAAGCTCACTCCCCATATTTTTTTTGCTTTTGTGAGGCGTGATATCACTACACTTCTGAACTAAAATCAGTTCAGTCTAGTTCATTTGTGAGAAAGATTCCTCCTTCAGTGTTGTTATGTTTAAGCTAGGATTTCTCCCCTAACTTATATTTAATTTCCATTTTTGGGCATTATTGATTCTATTATTATGATTGTTTATATCAACATTTTTGTTTAATTTTCTAAGTTGACTAATTATGTATTATATGAAAATGCTATTTTATTTCTTAATTATGTAGCTTTTTGTGCATATTTTTGTTCTCTTATGTTCTATTTATTTTTTATGGAAGGAACTGCCCGGCCAAACCCCTGAACCACATTAAATCCCCCAAGCACACCTTTAAAGGCAGGCTGGGAGAGCAAGTTACTTGAGGTTCATTAAATGCACTTTGGAGGACAGTTAAGTGATTATGATGGATTATGATTTACAAATTTAGGGCTGGGCTTGTTTTCTGTAGATTGACTAATAGGCTTCTCCTTTTTTTGCTTTTTTTCGTGCCTTGCTTGTTTCTTTGTTATTTTTTATTTATAAAGATTCTTGGAGGACTATTCTTTGGTTTTTCAACACTTTTTCCCTTTCCTTTCAGAGATGCTTTGAATTATTTGGCTATTTAAGTGTATTTAAACAATTTTAAACTATAGCATACCTGGCTTGTTGTAAACCAAAGCCTGCCCTTTAGTAGTCACACCAGCATCAGGTAAGTGAGTCTTTTCTGGGCAGGCTAGGTAAGACACTGGCCTGTGCCACACCTCTGCTGTTTCAGAATGCATTAAGTCGTAACAAGTGGAGGTTGATCAAGAACATGAAATTCAGAACATTTTTGATTCACTTATCTATTTTGTTTGATGCACTAGTGTGGAAATAGTCTCTTGGATAATTTTATGGATCTTCATGTGAAAAAATGCTTACACTAAGTTCATTCATGCAATTCTAGAAAAACTAATGGGTATGAATGCAGTCTGTGCCTTAGAAGTAGGGTTCTGTTTATTTTTGGGGATTCTCCTCTCTAGAATTAATTTTCATGAATGTCTTCATAATTACTTTTGTATTTTGATTGTTATCATTTTTTATTCTCACCTTTATGCTGTTTCCATGCTGTTATTTGTTATATGAATTTGTATAGTGTTAAGGACAGCTGTCAGTCATACGTGGCCATGACGCATATGAGATGGAAGGGTGGGGTAAGGCAGCTTCTTTAGGGCACTCCCTCCCCCAGAAAGCTAGATGGCAGCCCACCCAGGTTGCAGTGGTGCCACAGTTTAGCGCAGGGCATCATGGGAATTGGAGTTCTTTGACTCAGTCCCATTGGGTGCCATGCGTGCTGTCAGAGGGTGCTGCAGGGGCTGGAGAGCCCTACTTTGTGGGGCTACAGCCTTACCTGGATGTGATCCTGGGCCAAGCCTTGGAGACAATGGAGGTACTTCCAGGGATTACTTAAAAGTAGCTGCCTGCCACTACTTTGGGAGCCAGGGTCAGGTCGGGATGAAGAGGGATGAAGTTTGCTAGAGGAGGAGTGGAGGCAGAAAGAAAGAGAAAGAAAAGAAGAGAAGGCATTGCTGTGTGCTATATTGTGTTTTGTACCATGACTGTGCTGTGAAAAATGATTTGGAAAGTGTTTCCCACCGAATAAAAGCCTGTGTTTGTGCTGGACTTATGCCTTGTGTCTGTCTGTGTCAGGTTTGGGGAGCTGGTACATCCCCTGAAGGCCACATAAGCAATTGCCACAATTTTGTATTTTTTAGCATGGCTGTGCACATAGTGGTCACTGGTTCTGTGCCTGTTGCTCATCATATGATAATGTGCTACATTCTGTGTTCAAGTTTTCATATTTTTTTAAACAACTTATTGTGTATTTAGTTGTTCAAACTCATTTTAGGAAGTCTGGACTTTTCATGTATTTATTTTTGACTTTGTTTTCTGGTTTGTGTTTTGGGCTTGGGTGATCAGCATTCTATTGTCTTACTGGCATTTGACTATGATTTTGTTTTTAGTTCTCATTTTCTCTTATGTCTCCTGATTTTTGTGAATCTATCACCTTGTCTGCATCTTCGAGATGGTGCCAGCACAGTTACGTAGTCGAAAACACATTCTAACTTTGTTGTTGTTGTCATCTAAGGGAAGCCCTTACTGCTAAGGTGCAAGTTATCCCATCTAAAAAACAAGAGGTCTCCATCATCCAGGAAGTCAAACCATGCCTCTTACAGAAAGAACAGCACTGCCAAATGTTATCCAGTGTACCTTGTAACTGCTCAAAATTTTGAATTAAAATATTAAAGTTATTGAGCTAAACACGTCACAGTTTCAGAAATTTTAAACATTATTAGAAAATATGCACTTTAGACAATGGCATTTTTCGGCTTTAGAGATAAATAATACCTAATATTAAACATTACCTTTTAATGTGGATGAGTAACTGAAATATTCAAAACTATTTTAATTAGAATTCATTCATTTTTATCTGCGCAATGGAGTGTAGAATGTGAAGTATTTTACCTATATGAAAAATGTGGAATTGCATTAAATTACAAAATCATTTTATGAAGAAAATTGTTACTATTTGTATTTTCAATGAGTGGTCTTTTTTTAGGAAGATCTGCTGAAAATTGAAAACCCAAATTTCATACTTCTGAATGAAGCAGTAAATACTTTTGAAGGGAGCACAGCATATTTTATGGGACTTGGAAAAAATGCAACTGAAGATCGCCTGTTCATTAGGGTAAGCAAAACTCTTTTTAAAATTCTCACTGCTGATACACATTATACCATGAGGAAAGTATGTATGTGAATTTGCAAGTTTAACAGGCAGCATCCAAAGCGTAAAGTTAGGGCATGCTGTGTGTTAAAAATCAAGGAAATGGGGATAAACATATATTAAATTAAAAATCGGATTTTAGTAAGGGAAAGCAATTTCTAGTCAAATTTAATGACTTTGGCAATGAATTTTTCTCTTAGTTTACTTTTGACAATTAATCTTTTATCTTTTTTGACAATAGATATTTGTCCAGTATTAATGACAGTTCTTTATGTGTCCCTCACTTGCTTTCTTACTACTAATAGAGATGAACCTAGCTAATTTTTCACTTACTGTCTTACTGCTGAGCTGAGTTATGCCTATCATAGCTACTGCCATTACTGGCTCACACATGTAGTCAGGCTGCACACTCAAAACATGCCCTTGCTCTTGAGTAGCTGGATAAAAAAGAGTCATACTAGAAGGGAGTTTGCCCTAACCAAAAATAGCTTCTGAAATGCTAGAATAGTTTGTAAATCATCCTAGAGCTAGGGAACAGACTCTGTTGTGCCATCACGTTTTCAAGGTGGGCCTGATGATGCAATGTGTCACTTGACCTCTCATAACCTAACCAATATGGGAATAGCATCAGCAAACAATATGGCCACGGTCATGCAAAGACAGTCACAAAATGGTGGTGAATGTGCAAAAGACAGCTCAACATTGTGTCGCTGGAAAACTGATAAAATAAACAGCTGTTTTAAATATTACATTTGTGCAACAATAATCAAAAATTAATTTCTTGATTGCATTAGATGACTGCTAAAGGCAGTGGTATTTGCTTTCTGTTCATCACTTTAGTACATTTTGTTTATCTCCCCCTTGTGTTTATTCTTTATACAATGATATCTTCACTTTTTAATACTTTGACTTCTTTGGTATATTTTGGAGTTGGGAAAGTTTCAAGACTGTCCCCATAATAACACACCTGAGAAAACTCCCATCAATGCTAGTAAAACATAAAAATTCCATGCAGACAATATTGGGACTTGAAAGTGAAAATTATAATTTTAATGAAGAAAAACAGGACACTATTAAATTCTAGTCAAATTCTCTAACTAACCAGTCAAAAAAGAGGCAGTAATATGGGGAAACAGGATTCATGTAAAAAAACATACTGAAAAATGTAGGCCTTTAAACTATTCAGAAAGCAAACAGTGAGCTAACAAAGCATAAATAAAATGAATACATTAAATAAATAACATAATGCACCAAAACAGCACATAATGCATTCTGCAGGCTCATAGAGATGACATCTAGGAAGTGCAGAAATTTAGGAAAGGGAAGTTAATTAAATGTAAAGTTCAATAAAAGAAAAACATCAGTCTCAGATTAGGTGAGTGGTTGCAGTAGAATATTGCAGACACTGCAGCCCACCAGAATGACAATTGAATAATTCTGACTGATTTGAATGATTTAGACTGAAGCAGTGGTTAGTAGAAGCAGGGTAAGGGCAGATAGAGGAAAAGCACATTGTGTTTAGTCATACAGGTAAGTCTTTCTTTAAAGGTCTAATTGAGACCAACTGAACACATTTTTTAAAAAAAATGGCAAACATAATGTTTTGCTGACACTAATTATAATGTTGAGTTACTAAGGATGCTATATTTAGAAAATGTTTAACAAAAGAGATCAATCTTATTACCCTTTTGGAACAATTACTGAAACTAAATTTCAGGTGATCCCAAAATGCAATATTATCAAGATACTAGAGTTATGATGCAAGAAAATTGAAATTCTTTGATCTATACGATTTATTAAGTTTGTAATGCAACTCTGAAATATAGTAATTTATTATTCAAATAAAGTTGAAATAAATTGCAAGTACCTTAGCAGTCTAGTATGCACAGTACACATGCACATATCCATACATTGTCTAAATGTATCTCAAAGTAATGCCTTGTGAAATGAAATCTAATGTTTGTAGTAGGAGATTCAACCAGCATCTGTAATTAGAATATTTCATATAGCATTTTTTTTTCAGTTTTAAATTCAATTCAGTTCAACTTACTTTTGTATAGCGCTCTTCACTGAAGGCAGAGAACCTCCAAAGTTTTCAAGGAAAATGCAATTATAAACTTTACAAATTACTTAGTGAATTAATAAAGACAAAGTATTTTGAAACATACATAAATAAAGCCCAGCAGTATCTATTAGTTAACTGCTGAACTGTGGCCAGTTGACCATGGAGCTGCATCCTTGGAGAAAATAAATGTCTGACAGGACTTGGAGGTATGATTATACTAAGGGGTTTTTTCTTCTGTGCTGAATTTTTGTAGCCCAACTTTGCACAACAGGTAGAATGGTAGAAAGGAACTACTAGTACAAAGTGTGCCCTTGTGTGTGTTTATTATTTTAATTATTCATATTTTTTTCATGACATCAGTTTCTTTGCACAGGGATGTTCAAAATTCCACTTTGCATGAAATTTAAATGAACCTTCAGAGCATTGGCAGAGACTGACTTTTAGATTTGCAGGGGCCAGAAAAACAATAAAACAATTGCATTTTTTTAGTGTTACAACCATGCTGCTACATAATTTAAAGTTACAATGTTAACAAAATCACATTTACATTAATACATTTAAAACTTTGAAATTGCAGAAAAGTAAACAAGTACCATTAATAATATTTAAATGACAGGAAATGTTGCATTTTTAGTTTGTTTGCCTACTTATTGTAATTGTCACAAAATAAGAGTTTTATTTAAAACAAGTTTGAAAATGTATGCATGGTGTAACATTCAGGAGCATTCAGGAACTATTTGTTCAGACCACCACACTTCTAGTTAAACAACACAGCCCATTCAGGAATACGCAACAAGACATGCATGCGATATTTTGATGTTTCAGTAGATCACTACTGAATATCTGGTTTCAGATAAGAGTGGCTATCAGTTATGTAAAAGAGGAACATATACTGAATACATATCTAACATCAACAGATTAGATCTGAAGGTATATCAGAGTAAGCCAAAGAACAGAACACAAATGAACACATTGAACATGTTGAACACATAGCTGATGCTGGAGGCATAATATACAAAATGAATTATTTGAATATTATTTGAATTCCATACTCTATAATAATTTTGCCCTTGACACCAGACTAAAGCATTACCAAGTGCGAGAGAACATGTAGGTACAATATAAGGGGTAAAAACGCAAGGGCATTTGCAGGAACTGCACGCATGCAACACAGCAGAGAGAAAAGAAAATGGTAACTCACCTGGTATGGAGCCTCCCATAGTTATGTGTTCAGTATGACATGTTCAGGATTGTCTGTGTGCACCTCATCCACAGTGCACAAACTCGGCACTTGTAATTTAGTCTGACTCTGTTTGGTGTTTCTTTCATGACTAAGACTAGCATAAACTACATTCCAATGACTTCAGGGTGGGATTCTTTGCTGTAATATCAAATTAAGAGGCAAAGTCTTTTCCACCTTTGTTTTTTAGTAGCAGTGATTTTATGCAATTTCTAATAGCCATATTGTAATTTTTGAAAAAAAATGCTGTCTGCTGCATAATTATCAAAGATCTACATTAACAACTTTGCACAAGCTCCCTCCTAACATAATGTTACGTTATAAACGGCAGCATATAACCAGTCTGGGCAAAAAACATAATCATGATTACAAGAAGGGTGCTTTTCAATAAAAAAAATCTCTTTGTGAATTCACACACACACATCTATATATATATATACAGTATTTAATATTAATATTATTAGGATCATTGATGAGATAAAGAGAGAGTCATTTAGGGCAGGCCAGATCTAATTAGCACATTCATTGATTATTAATTTACATATTTACATTTGCTGCTGCCCTACAATTTTTTTAACAGACAAATGTCTGTTAATGGTGTTTGGATTTCCAGCTACAAATATGCAAACTGTGTCACAGACTTTCACATCCATATGTATACAGACACTAAATACAATAGGGTACCAGGGCATGGTTTAGGCAAATGGTATTGTACCATGTTTTAAACAAATTACTGTATGCAGCTTATAAAGCTAATTCTTTACAAATAAAAGTTCCAATTGCTACCAGCAAATCACCCTTGGACACACTCACTTTGTTTGTAGAAAGTGTGTGAAAGATAGCGCAGGATGTTGATACAGTAATTGTAAATTTAGATAACAACTGTGGAGTTGTTTCAGAGATGGTGTGGAAGTTCTGCTATTTATAAGACACATTTAGTGCAGACCGAGGTGCGAGTACAGCAGTGACGGACAATGGTGAGAAGTCAAAGGAAGAAATTCTGCAATCTGTCCCATATTGTGAACACTAACAGAGTTTCTCTAGCACTGAAAGGCACAGATTTTGAAAGCTGTGTGAGAAAAGTATGCTGTATGAGAATAAAATGTGGTAGATGAAATTGGAACATGAAGCAAAACAATAAGATCAAAGACAGAAATGATCAGAAGGATGGGTGAAGTGTTATGGAGTGAGAGGAAACTGAATGCCAAGTTAAGAGAAACCATAGGTGTTGTGCTGTAGAGGAACAAAGTAAGGGGGTCTTGACATGTGGTGCAAAAGGCAGAAAATAATTAGGTGAAGAGGTACACCATAGAGGTGGAGGAGATGTGGCCAAACAAGACAATTTTGAGGTGGTGTCAGATAATATGAAGACAGGGCCGTTCTTTAGCAGTTTAGGGGCTCTATGCAGTTCAGAAATGTGCAGGCCCCGGATGGGGGGGTGGTGCCCCCTTTGAGCCCCGGAAGGTGCTCTAATAAAATGTCCGGAAAAGAAAGATAAAATTTAGTATGAGGAGAGTATTGTGACATGTGACGTGAGGGACTGGCATAGATGGCTGCAGTGCCAGGGGCATGATAGGAGCCCCAGGCCCACAGCCCAACAACAAACAAAAAAAAAATTGTAACTCGGGGCCGGGTCAGGGCCCTACACAAATGCATAGTTCACATATGCCTAAGAACGTCCCTGATGAAAAGAATGCATCTCATCCCAAAGAAAGCTCAAGACTGTGGCGAGTACAGGAAAAAGTTTTGGATGCAACTTGCTAACCTGAGACAACCTGAAAACTGGACATTGAATTAGTGGTGAGGATGATGATTACAAAATATACACTACAGTCATTTTGTTGACTTTTAAGATTGTATTATTAACATAGATAAGAAATTAATACTAAAACATTATATTTTTAATGTTTCATAAAGGAGAAACTGCGAGAGATGATTACTATGACAAATGTATCTGCTGACCAGGAGAAACTTCAAGAAATGAAAATTGCAGCAGTGAAGGAAATAGTAGTCTATGCTCCCTGCAAACTTCTCTGTGGTGAAAAAGAACTAATTGAAATGCCTGGGACAGATGAGTCTGACCCTCTTGCTCTTCATGACATTGGAAACATACTAGAGGAGGTAAATTGAAAAGTTAATGATTTTCTGAGATAAAGTAAGAGAATAATACAAGATGAAATATGCCCACCTATTAATTTTTTATTTGTGTGTTTTATTAAATAAAATTAAGCTGTGTATTTTAATGTATTCTTGTTTATAATGGTGATGTAGAGCTGAGATACTTCGCATGTTGATCAGGACATGCAAAGAAGTAGTTCATTACCACTAGAATTACCAAATCCTACGAAACAACTCATAAATCCAGCCCACCTTAAATAAGTTTGCATCCGTCCGTCGGCGTCTTTCGTCTTGTAAATGTGTCGATAAGCCCAAGCAGCAAGTAGCCTGCTATCCCATCCTCCCACTGCCGCAAAAACGGCAATAACCTCTCCCAGCAAGCCCTGGAAAGGCGAGGGTGAAGGTGAGGGTAGAGGGTAAAATGAATACAGCAAAACACAGGGAAATTTGGAGGAATACCAGATGAAGTCGGCAATAGACCTGCACCTTGGGAGAAGATTTGTTTTCCAGCATTCAATATCCCCAAGCATAAAGTCAAAGCTTCACAGGAATGGCTTAAAAACCACAATGTTAATGTCCTGGAGTGGCCTGTGAATGTGGACTCAAGGCTGTCATGGTTGCCATACTTATGCAATCAATTACTTTGTTTTTTTGGTCAATTTAGATAATTTTGTAGAGATCTGTTTTTCACTTTTACATTAGAGAATCATCTTCTGTTGACTGACAAAAAAGCCAAATTAAATCCACTGTGATTTAATGCTATATTACAATGAAATGTGAAAGCTTCCAAGGAAATGAATACTTTTTTTAGGTACTATATGTCTATATAAAACTTTCAAATAAAATAAACTGTTACTTTTAGACATTAAGACTTAGAAGCTGCAAGGATGGTTTATTGTTAATTATGTAACACACTTGAAGATAAAAAGACTTGTATTTTTTCCATTAGGCGAATGTTACCTTACTTTTCTCAGAATCTTCCTTTAATATTGGAGAAGCTGATGTAAAGACAATACTTCGAGACAGTAAATTCCTTTACAACTTTGTAAAATCTCCAGAAGAATACATGTTGATGTTCATCTCTTATCAGGAGAAGGTTTTCATTTTTCTTTTAAATTAAAAATTTATGTGATATTACTTTGAAATTAGAATATTTAAATATGCTTATTTATAGTTTCTTTCTTTTGTCTGTTTATCCTGGACTTAGATTGAAAACCAAATTAGAAAGGTTAACTCATGTGAAATCATAGTAAAGTACATGAAAGATATCTTTTAGTATATTGTATGATTTGTAAGGATTTTCAGTGAATTTGATAGGAGTTTCTAGTTTTATGTATTCATTTTATGTATTGTCTGTAAAAGAGAACACAGAAACAAGAAAAAGGTTTGGCGATCCACCCCATATACAGTATTGTCATAAATTATGAGCTCTGTAGAGTAATTTCAATCCTGAGTCCTGAATGGAACTGACATGTTTCATAGGCAGTGGAAAGGAAGAGGAGGGTCCAACAGGGCACTGGCGGAATTGAGGTCAGCAAGACGGCATGGTCTGCAAAGGGAACTGGAAATTAGTTAGGCTGTAGTCAGTCTTCTCTTCTGTGGTTCAGCAGAGGAGGGGGAGGAGGTGTGCACTTCATTAATCCCCAACTCAGCGTATTACCCTTAGTTAAGCCCACAGACTGCCTCCCATGCGCACGTGCGTGACCATCACAAGACTGGTTCCTGGAGTGCTACAGTTACTACAACTTTTGGCAACAACTTTTTTTTCATTATTATTACTACTAAAAGGGAGAATTTTCCAGTTTTCGTTAAGGGAACATGTCATTTAATTTATAATTTTAAACTATAAATTTATAAAATTATAAATGCCATATAAACTAACTGACTTTGTATTGATTTTGTAGAATAAGGATTTACAATTTACAAAGGAAGACAAAATTATGGATATGGAATTTGTTAAAGAAGAGCAAAAAAAAAAGGAAGGAGAAATTCAAGGTCTTGAAAGGCTTCTTGAGGTCTGAATTTTACAAAGTTTTAATGTATTACATATTAAATGTCATCTACACAAATAAATGATGTTAGATTCTTTGCTAGTGTACCTATATTTTGTAAAGTACGGCTATAAGATCTTTTTCAAATAAGCACTTGTAATATAGTTTGTTTAGCTACCATAATCTATTTATTCAATAAATCATTTATCCAGATACTGCAGTGCTTGCTTTTTGCAGCTGTTGAGTGTAGAGGCTTTGAAAAACTCCACAGATACGTCAGTAGTCCTGAGTGATTTTTCAGTATTGAGATCATTTAGTGCCGCAGTCATTTCTTCCTGAGTGAGGCTAACTTTTTGAAGGTCCTTCTTCCCAGCTAGAATATGTGGCAAATCCTTTAAGAAAACTCAATGCCTCAAAAAAGTCCTTGATGATTTATGCAGAAGTTCTTGTGATTTTTCATTTTTTAAGCAAGAAAAAAAATATTCTCTGTCCTATTTTTCTTTCTAATCCAGAAAAGAACTGAGTGGGCACATCCATCTGAGAAAGTGTAGAGCAGAGGAGTGCACCATGTACTTTCCGGTCCATCAGAAGTTGATTTTTTTGTTTTCAGTGTCTCATAAATGCACCACTCAAAGTTTGTGGTCAGTGTTGCATGAAGCTCATGAATGTCTCTTTCCATCTCATTTGTGCGCTTTTCACTACATTATTCATATAGCACTCATATTTCTGTTTTAGAAATGTTCCGCTATTTTCATAGTGAAGAAAGTTCTCTTTCATTCATCTCCCTTGGCTCCAGAAGT
>JANRMT010062808.1:24358205-24370656 GCA_026402145.1 Polypterus bichir lapradei | reverse complement strand
TGGTTCTTTGTGTAAAGAAAAAACTTCCTAACGTTAGTGCAAAATTTACCCTTAACAGGTTTCCAACTGTGCCCCCTTGTTCTTGATGAACTAATTTTCCCTATATTATTTTAAACACTCCAATCATGTCACCTCTTATTCTTCTTAATCTTCTTTTGGTTAATGGAAAGTAAATTAACAGAATTCAAAATAAATGAGAATACATCAGAAATAAACAACAATAACAAAGTCTGAAAAATGGAAAACATAAAATTCAGAAATGAGACATAAACAGTAACATTTCAGAACACATTATAGTCTTAATATAAGGAAAATGCTGTGGAACAAACAATCAGATAACTTTTGGAAGCCTTGTGGAATCTGGTGACACAACATTAGGAGCTGGACCCTGCTACATCTACTACACTATGCCATAAATTGAGCTCAATACAGAGTGTAAAAAGGAACTTTAACAGTTCAAAGAGGGGATAGATAAAAGATCAACACATGAATGTTAAAGTGCCATTTACAACTAAGAACGTACAGTTTGAGTTGGTAAAGGTAGACATTAAAATATGGAAATTTTCCATATGGAAATATTTTAATATCAGTATTGTTATTTGCATATATATTTAATTTATTATTAAGTGACATCATTGCATTTTAGTTTTTTCTCAACTTCATTGTGATCACCACTTTTCCACGTTTTTCTCTTTTTGTTTGCTTCTAAGACTCCTTGTCATTTTCAGGTTTGTTAATAAAAACAAAATTAATTTGAGTCTTTTTGATTTGCCATTTTCCAGCTCAGCCATAAATGCTGTAGATAAAAATGGAGCTAAAAAGAAAATGAATGGAAGAAATAGAAAACTAATAACAGTTACAACAAGCAAAAGTTGATGCGTTTCAAGAATTCTGTACTAACTTGTATCATGGTACTTGAGTGAGCAGGTATGGATATGGATGCAAACAAAATATCAAATAGAAAATCAATGCTGTGAAGGAAACAAGTTAAAGATATGGAAAACACTCTAGAAATAATGTAAAAAATATTGATATTCTGGAATGTATTAAAGTAATAATCTGACTTTGTTTTTTTCCTGGAAAACCTGAAAACAACACTCTGGAGATTATGGAAATTGACATGACTCATTATTTACCTGTTAAAAAATGTCTTGTTCATGGAAGAATCAAGAGTACTTCAGGTGTGGCTTATGTGTTAGCAGGCTTGAGATGAAGTACTCTGCTACATCAGAAAGAACAGAACTTTTCTTTATGAAGACGATGGGTTCAAGATTATGACATTCATGTTTGTAAAATTAAATACATATGGACTTTATCTGGCTGAAACTTAAAGTAACACTTGGCAGTTAGACACATCTATTTTTACAGAAAACTGCAGAAATGATGAAAAGTTTATTTAAAATTGGATCAGTTTGATCTACGTAAAGACTGGATACAGAATGAACAGTGAAATAAAGTATTTTATTCTTATTAAAGAAGAGTCATAGAGGACATTAGCTGTTAGCCTCTACAGTGAGTTGGTACTTTATTAAGTACACCTATCTAGTGTCACAAAACTCACACAGAGTCATAGAAAGGTTTGGGCAGCCACCCGTATAATTTGGTTGCCTGGCTGCAACAGTCGTTTTTAAATGAATACTGTACTGATGTGCACACAACCGAGTCCAAGACAGAGCTGAGGGACTAGGGAAAAGGTGTAGGTTTTTAAAGGGGAAGACAGGAAGTGAGATCATAGGGATCGGGCTCATGGTCTTCAGCCATTGGTTCAAGTGTGGACGTGACATCACAGGGGCCGGCAAGGTCTTCTTCCATTGGCTTTGTCCCGGAAATGACGTCAAGAGAGCCAGGTGGGATCTCCCGTGAATGGTCTACAGGAAAGGGAGAAAAAGAGTCACTGCACTCTGCCACATCCCGGCAAGCTTTGGAACTGCCCTTACTCAAGCCATTTAGCTGCCTCCCATGCGCACGTGTGTGACACTAGTAACATTTTGTATCTACATTCGCCTTCAGAGCAGCGTGAATTCATCTGGGCATAAACTCTACAAGATGCGGGATACATTGTTAAGGAGGCAATTGGTGCAGTTGATGCAAATTAGAAGCCTTCAGAGTCTTGCTACAAATACCTCCATAAGATACTTGATAGGGTTGAAGGTACAGGGATGGTTCAGGACACTGAAACAATGAAAACTTGCTGTCTTCTTCCCAGATCCATTCAGTTACAATATGCAACTTGTGACAGGATGTGTCATCTTGCTCTAAATGTCTGTCCTAGTAGGGCAAACTTTAGCCATGAAGGCTACAGCAATGATATTCAGATGCACAATGCAATTCAGACATTCTTCAGTCAGTATCAAAGGCCCTTATGTGTACCAGGAAAACATTCCCCACATCATCGTACTAACATCACCAGCCTGTACTATTGACACACAACTGATAACTCCCTGTACTCATATTTCTTACACCAAATTCTGATCTTTTCATAATGACGATACAAATCAAGCAACATTTTTCACTTCCCAAAGACTCAGCTTTAATGTTTCTGTATCCACTGGTAATGTGATTTCTTATTTTTTACAGACAACATCAGCGCCCAACATAGTCTTTGACTGTTGTAGCCCTTTCTGGATAGTTTTGTGCACACCAGTGTTGAGTTCTGATGTTATTTGCATGGTTGAGACTCATCTGTTTGTATGATTGTTGCCATTCTCCTTCAGAACCACCGAATCCACCAGCTGTTTTTTTCCAGTGAACTCACATATCACATTCAAAAATCACTAAGATTACACATTTTGCCCATTTCTAAGTTCAATTGAACAACACCTAATTCTAAATGTTGGTCTGCATGAATTATTTCGTATACCACAATCACATGATGTAGGACTTATTGGAATGTTGAATCTGTGTAAAGGCAGTTAGTGACCCTAATCAACTGGCAACTTAGTGTACATGTTATTCAGACTAACAAATGTATACATTTTTACCAATTGTTTGGCAATGCTTGATTTTTAATTAATCATTTTAGGCTTTATTCAGTGAAAATATACTATTAAAATGTCATGTTTTATTAGTATATGTTAATTTAATCTTTTTAATACTGCATGCAAATTTTATTATGACACTGTCATGACAACATATACAACATTAGTCATTCAGCATTATTTTGTGCAGTGCAAGAATACAAATCTGTCTTTTATTGGATGATGGGAAAATACTGTTATATATTATTAATATTAAATATTATTACAATTAAATTATTATTAAATATACTGCATTATTATTATTATTCTTAATATTATTGATAGTAACTGTATATTACAAGGAACAATTCAGTGTTTTTTTCAAATTTCATTGCCCCTTGTTGATGACATTCTCATCTCTAGTTAGCACTGCTCCATGAAACCTATACCCTTTAACACTAGAATTACCAGAGCCTACGAAAAAACTTGTAGATCCGGCCCACCTTAAATCCCATTGCACCTCTCTGTTAGCGTCTTTTGTCCTGTAAATGTGATGATAAAGACAAGCCACCGCCGCAGAATATGCACAAAGTTCTCCCAGCTCATGCCTTGATTATCTGGGAGTGAATTGCTGGAGTTTTAGAGTGGAAATAATAGATTGTTATTTGGAACACATGCATTTCATATGTGTTCTGTTTCTACACTAATCTGTGTAAACAAATTGTTTAAACAGAAACGTTTTTTAATATTTTAGTAGTAAATGACAAAATGTAGGCATAAACTATATAATGTGTGAAGCCTGAAGTCCAAAGATCAAATAAACACTTTCACAAAAGGTTCAGGGACAAGACAGCAGCTTGTTTGATCCCGACTGCTTCCTATATTTACCATTTTCAGTAGTGATCTGCTCTTAGTGTTAATATTATACAGTACACACATACATTTGGTTTGCGTCTGTAACAGCCGATGTGCATTTATAGGACTTGTAAAAGTTGCCGTTTTTTTTTTACTTTTATTCTCTTAGTCACGATCACGATACATACTACTGCCATAGGGATCTGACGCTGTTAGTTTTTATTTGAAACTGGGAATAACTGTAGATGTGAGTGGTGTTTTGAGGCAATGGAACTGGACATTGTCTGATTTGGAGGGATAAAAACTGACACACAAACACTGCTGAATCTGCCTTCTTTGTATCTCACCGTCACTTGATTTTCTTTTATTCAGTTTTATTAAGTGTTCCTGCTCACGCTGAATTAGTATGCACCTTATGGTCTATGATGTCTAAAAAAAAGAGACATAGGTATATATGATATTTGGAATTATTCATTTTATGACCTGTATAGTACATTTCGGAAAACATTGTGGCACGGATACAACATTATTCTTGCGCTTGTAATCAGTAACTGCATGTTGTTTTTTTTCCCCAATCTTGCCAGTCATCACATTTTGGTGCACAGAGCTGTTTCTTTTGTACTTCAGGACATGCAGAGGAAAGAATAATACAGAGAGGTCAGTTCAGCACTATATGCAATCATCAGATTCAAATGTTAACAGTTCACACACATGCAAGGACCGTCCTTCCTACATTTACGACGTGTGTACCTGTTGCAATGTACACACTTCTCTCTATGCTGTGGTTTCTACAGTATTACACACCTGAAAGAAAGAGACAATATATAGTATGTGACATTTTGAAGAAATCATTTTATGACCTGAATAGTACCAATCAGAAAACATCTCCACACTAATGCAATATTATTTGAAAACGAACAGCGTCAGATCAGGTGTGAATTTATGCTGGCGCTGTTACTTAGAGTCAGATCAAAAGGGGCGGGGTTAGGTGGGGGGTACAGCGTGATCGTGATTGAGAGAATAAAACTGAAAAAGCTAACTTTTACAAGTACAATAAATTTATACCCAATGTCCCATATATTTGTCTCTTTCTTTTTTTTTCTCCGTGCTGCGTTGACATCGTGCACCAGAAGGCGTGAGCTTATTCAGTGCGGCAGGGGCATGCAGGTGGCCGGTTGCTGTGTGCTACGGCGGCGATCAATGCAAATGTACTGTGCAAGGCATGCGCGGGGGCCACTGAGAAAAGAAGAGAGTTCATGTCTCACCTTGCAGAGGAACTTCGTTGTCGCATCTTACTAGAAAAGGCAATAGAAAAAGAAGAGGAGGATGCAACATTGACAAGCTTCTGTTCCAAAACAGACGTTTCCCCAGGAAAGTAAACTGAGTCAGTGTCAGGTGCCCTTTCAATGTAATAGGAACCAAAGCATACAGAGAAGTGTGCGCATTGCAACAGGCACACATGTCTTAAATGTAGGAAGGACGGTCCTTGTGTGTGTGTGAACTGTTAACATTTGAATCTGATGATTGCATACAGCGCTGAACTGACCTCTCTGTACTATTCTTTCCTCTGCATGTCCTGGAGTATAAAAGAAACAGCACCATACAGCAACGTGGAGAAAAACGTGGGGGAAAAAAAGAAAACATGCAAAACACGCGGTCAGTGATTACAAGCACAAGATGTTATGCGATATAAATATAAATAATATGAATAATTAATATGAAAAATGTTGCATCCGTGTCACAATGTTTTCCGAAATGTACTATACAGGTCATAAAATGAGTTATTCGAAATATCATATACTGTATACCTATGTCTTTTATCCAATCAGATCAGAGAATGTCCAGTTCCATTGCCTCAAAACACCACTCACATCTACAGTTATTCCCAGTTATAGATAAAAAGTAACAGCATCAGATCCCTGAGGATTTTACAAGTTCTACAAATGTACATCGGCTGTTACAGCCACAAACCAAATGTATGTGTTTACTGTATAATATTAAAAGTTAAAGCAGCCTACTACTGAAAACAGTAAATACAGGAGGCATTCAGGATTGAACCGGGGACTCTTGATTATAAGCCAGCAAATCTTACCGCTACGCCACGGAAGCTGTTGTCTTGTCTTTGAACCTTTTGTGAAAGTGTTTATTTGATCTTTGGACTGCAGGCTTCACACATTATATAGTTTATACCTACATTTTGTCATTTACTACTAAAATATGAAAAACGTTTCTGTTGTAACAATGTATTTACACAAATTATTGTAGAAACGGAACACACATTAAATCCATGTGTTCCAAATAACGATCTATTAGTTCCACTTTATGCACGTTCTGCAGCGGTGGGGGGGATGGAATAGCAGGCTACTTGTCTTTATCGGCACATTTACAGGACAAAAGATGCTGACGGAGAGGTGTGATGGGATTTAAGGTGGGCCGAATCTACAAGTTTTTTTGGTAATTCTAGTGTTAATTCTCTGCACAGACTTTGCAAGTTGTATTTATCTGGATTTTTCTCTGGTTATTCTAGTTTTACTCCCACATCTTGTAAATAAGGTTTTACACTATACTCATTCCTGCAGTGGGCTGGCACCCTACCCAGGATTTGTTCCTGCCTTGCACCCTGTGTTGGCTGGGATTGGCTCCGGCAGACCCCCGTGACCCTGTGTTAGGATATAGTGGGTTGGATAATGACTGACTTACTCATTTTTGTTCTTTCTGTATCCCCTTTGGTGAAGAAGGGATACTTAAATACGATTGACTCGATGGACTAATTAATGTATTTTATATTTGGCTTACTTATTTGCATTTATTGAACTATTGGGCACAGCCATAAGCAGTGTGTCTGTCTGTGGAGGGAATGTCAACCTCGTCGAAAGGTTTGCTTTACCTTGGCAGCGACATTCATGTCTCTGGTGACTCTTCCTATGAAGTCAGTAGACAGATTAGGAGAGCGTGGAGGATCATGAAGTCCCCAGAAAAGGGTGTGTAGCACTCCCAATATCTATGCAAAAGACTGAAGTTCCAAGTCCTGGTGCTTCCTGTTTTGCTATATGGTTGCGAGACATGGACAGTATCCAGTGACTTGAGACGAAGATTGAACTCTTTGGGTACCGTTGGTTTGACTTTGTGTCAAAAGAGCAGCTTCTCATGGAGTCCCAAATGAGGCACATTATCTGCACTGTGATGGAGCATAGTTACGGCACTACATCCATGTGGTGGGATTCCCTGAGGGTGATCTAGCTCAGAGAATACTCATTACTGAGGACCCGAGCAGCTGGGCTAAGCCAAGGGGCCGCCCATGTAACACCTGGCTGTGGCAGATAAATGGTCATTTCCAGAGGGTGGCACTGGACCACATATCTACACGGGGGGTTACCAACTGGGAACTCAAGCTGTTTCATCATGTGGTGGGTGTAGTAATGCGCTGTACCAATGCATGCTCCCCAGCCTAAACTGACCTGACCTGAATCTTAACATGTGTAATGTGCTTGTATTATAAAATCAATTTTAAAACAGCTACACCTTTTGTCTTATTCAATTTGAACCAAGTTATCATTCTCTACAACTTAGTTTAATTCGACCTTGTCATGCTGTTTTTCTAATTCAGTCCTAAGTCCATTTATGCAGATATTCAATCTGTTCCTTTGTTGTAGAAGAAAGTTCATCTCCTTGTTTACCATGTGCTTTATCTGACTTGTTGAAACTAAGGCAAATGAAATGTACATTCACAGTTGTGTCCTATTATTAAGGTTGTTTCCATTTAGTCTTATGCATATGTTTTTTTTTTTATTTATAGGAGGACACACTAAAGTTGCTCAAAAGAACACTAGAATACACTGAAATTGATAAGTCAGATATGGAAGCATTGATTATGAAAGCAGCTGATCTTGAATTAGATGAAGCTATTGTCTGGTAATTATTGCAGTGAATATTTTTGTATTTAAACATTACCTCATTCAAAAATATATATTTTACATATGGTGAAAAAAAGCAAAAAACACACCCATGCACATGCACATGCAAAGTCAAGATAGCACTGCACAAGATTTTGGATGCTGACCACGAATATCACATCAAAATTTACCCATCACATAATGTTTCAGTTTTGTTATGATTTTTTCTTATATTTGTATCCAAACATTTTCGCTCCCATAAGTGACTTAACAACGGTTTATGCAGCCTGAGCATGTCCAGGCATGGAATCAGGCCAGGTTGGAAGCTGTTCTGTGGAAGTTGACATCCTGGGCATACCTGGGCAGGTCTGAACAAGCTTGATGCTGTCTGAGCTTGCTATAAAGGTGGCTTGCATACACCAATCCTGCTCATTTGGTTTATATAGATAGTCAGTGTGTATGTATAGTATCTGTATAGTAAAGTATAGTATCTGTAGCAATATAACAGTAAGTAAGCTTGATGCTATAGATGTTTTGGTGTTGGGCGATATGTCTCGTCAATGTCGTAACAGCCGCAATACATTCTGCTATATCTGTGGTGAATATACACTGGCGAATATACACTTGCGCCTCAGAGACGTTGGATGACTCTTGTGAAGAAAGCTTATCATCTGTATTTCGGCTGCAAAATTGGTGATCAAGACAAGGAATGGACGCCTCACATTTGCTGTGCGACTTGTGCTGTCAGTCTGAGAGTCTGGCTTAGAGGCTCTTGAAAGACGATGCCGTTTGTTGTTCCGATGATATGGCGAGAACAGAAAGAACATGTGATGGACTGTTACTTCTGTTTGACTAATGTGTCTAGTTTCTCTGCCAAAAACAAGATGTCAATTGAATATCCTAATCTGACTTCAGCAATGAGACCCGTGCCATATGACGACAGTCTTCCAATTCCAAAACCACCAGAGGATTGGACCTTAGATGAACCAGATGAAGAAACTGCAATGCAGGGTACTGACAGCAACGTTGACCCGGATTTTGAACCGTGCTCTTCAGACGATCCACATCTGATAACACAGAAGAATGTGGCACAT
This sequence comes from Polypterus bichir lapradei, assembly GCA_026402145.1. Classification (NCBI taxonomy): domain Eukaryota; kingdom Metazoa; phylum Chordata; class Cladistia; order Polypteriformes; family Polypteridae; genus Polypterus; species Polypterus bichir. The sequence goes on along the minus strand of JANRMT010062808.1, from coordinate 24,361,857 downwards.
GAATCGCTTGTCAAACCGGCAAAGACATTTTTGCCTCCTCTTCACATAAAACTGGGACTCATGAAGAATTTCATGAAAGCACTGAACAAGGAAGGTGAAGGTTTTCGTTATTTAAGACAGATGTTCCCAAGAATAACTGATGGCAAGATCAAAGAGGGCACTTTTGTTGGCCCCCAGATCAGACATGTTATGAGTGACAAGCAGTTTGAAGATCTGTTAGTTGGGCCAGGAAAAATTGCCTGGAAAGCCTTCAAAGACGTTGTTGACAATTTTCTGGGCAATTACAGAGCCCCAAATTACATTCAACTGGTAGACAAACTTCTCAAAGCATACAAGACAATGAAGTGCAACATGTCACTCAAGATTCATTTCCTCTGCTCACACTTGGACTTCTTCCCCGCAAACCTTGGTGCTGTCAGTGACGAACATGATGAAAGGTTTCACCAGGACATTGCTACAATGGAGAAACGATACCAGGGCAACTGGAATCCGTCAATGCTTGCTGACTACTGTTGGACACTGCAACGTGATGCACCAGACATTGAATACAAAACAAAATCAGGAGCAAAATACTTTTTTAATTCTGTTGAATTTAATAGCTTATGCGAAACATAAACATGACTAAATACGTTATTGTCAGTAAACATATAAATGTCTATTTCTCAGATTGCCCACGTGATGCAGTAGAACCAAAACTATATTTGTGCATACCCAGTTGTTACCTGTCACAATCAGCTTTTCAGGAAGCAAGACTTTTCAAAAAAATTGTTGTGTAGTGTTAACCTTATAAGTAAGAAACAGTCCTTAAGAGAAAAGTTGGTGCAAAAATTGCATGGCTTTAGGGGCTGCTTTTACAAGACAGAATAGAGACATTTTAGCTGAATCTAGATTAAAATCTGAAACAGTGTTAACATTGATGCCAATACCATCGTTTTAATTAGGAAAAAAGTAAGCAATTTATTTTAAAGGAAATAAAGCAATTATTGGATGAAACAAATAAATAGAAATGAAAGTAATTTACTAGTTCTGCTGTTGCGGTAAGTATCTAGTATTTTAAAATTTAGTTTCTGATTAATCAAAATAACAGTTCCACAGATATGTTTGGGCACAAATGAAGATTCTAGAATCCTGTTAAGTGTATTTGATCCCTTCCTAAATCATTTTGCATAGTGTAAGTTTTTGTGAAGGTCTGATATCAGTTTCATTAGCCATCTATCCACCAACAAACCAACGTGTGCAATCCATCATGATAACTAATCCATATGGATGGATGACTTCCATATAAACCTGAAAAGAGAAAATCTAGTTAATAATAAAAGTTAAAAATAAAAAGAACAAGAACCTTCCTTCTCTTAACAAAGGCTGAATCTCTGATGAGACAAGCAGTTTTGTAGCATTGACAGTATCCTCTGAAAAGTGACATAGGCATGTTAAGCATGATTCAAGGAAATTTCAAGTGTGTGAAACATAAAAAGAAAGGTTGCATGCTTGGCCCTTTGGATAATGGTGTTGAAAGCTCTCTTTTTGTGTGTTGTAATTGGCAGAAAATTAGGACAGAATTCTGAGTTAAATCTGTTACAAGTCAATTTTATTTATAGAGCACATTTAAAACAAGAAAAGTTGACCAAAGTGCTGTGTTGCTTCCATATACAGTTCAGCCTCGGGTCATGAACATCTCGGACCACGTACAAATCGGGTTACGACCAAAACGTTTGCCAAACTTTTGCATCTGTTCACGACCACACACTCGGGTGACGAACAAGCCAGTTTCCCTTCCGGTTTTTTTCTACTCGCCGATGATTTCCGCACGTGTTCAGTCTCTCCCTGTGCATTCCCTGTGCAGCGAGCGAGAGAGAGAGAGAGAGAGAGCGAGAAGGCAGTTAAAGAATGCACCGGGCTTGTTTTTAAGGAGACTGCAAGGTTAGTTTTCTCTGTTCAAGGTTTTCTCAGTGTTATTCAATATATTTTACATTTAGTTTAATATTACACTGTGCATTCTACTGTATAATTAACTATTTTTGTACTTAAAAATCTTTAAAAAAATATATTTACATACAGCTCATACTGTCCGGAACAGATTAACTGTATTTACATACAATCCTATGGGGGAAATTACTTCGGGTCAGAACCAAATCGGGTTGCGACCAGAGTTTTGGAACGAATTACGGTCGTGACCTGAGGTTCCACTGTATACACAAATACATATATAAATACAGTAAGTAAATACACCAAAAATAATTAAATTAAAAAAAAGTTTTAAAAGCTAAGGCAAAAAGATTTAATAGTGACCAAAGTTGGTGATGACCTAATATTAAAAGGTAAATTGTTCCAAAGCTTAGGGGCAGCTACTGCAAGAGTAGTCCCTTCTAAACTTAAGTCTAGAACTTGGGACGACCAATAACTTCTGGTCAGAGGACTTCAGTGACTCTGAAGGAGAATAAGGGTGTAAGAGGTCAGTAAGGTTAAAGGGAGCTAAACCATTCAGGGACTTAAAAACAAACAGTAAAATTTTAAACTCAGTCCTGTAGCGAACAGGAAGACAATGAAGAGAACTGATGTGATGTGATTCTGCTTTCAAGTGCCTGTTAGAAGTTTAGCAGAAGCTGGACTAGCTAAAATCAAGCAAGGGATGACTGATTAATTCCAGTGTAAAATGAGTTGCAATAGTCAAGCTGAGAAGAGACAAACGCATGAATTCATTTTCAAAATTATCTACAGAAAGAAACAGCTTGATTTTACCTAATACACTGAGCTGACAGAAACAGGCATTAAGAATGGAGTTAATTTGTTTTTCAAATTTAAGGGAATTATCAAAAATCAAACCAAGATTTTTTGAGAAGGGTTTACAGTAGATTGTCAAAGGGTCAAGATTACTTGCAGGAGCACAAGTAAGATCAGAAGGTCCAAAACACACAATCTCTGTTTTGTTGGCATTTAACCTTATGAAAATTTTGTGACATCCATGTTTAAATGTCCAATGATGGTCTAGATAGATAGATAGATAGATAGATAGATAGATAGATAGATAGATAGATAGATAGATAGATACTTTACTAATCCCAAGGGGAAATTCACATAAGGGAATTTGGGGGTTTTGATCTGTTTCAGTGAATGATATAACTGTTTATCATCTGCACAGCAATGAAAAGAAATAATATATTTATTTTAAGAATGGATCCTAAGTGCAACATGGACAGTGAAAAAAGAATAGGAGCTAGAATAGATTCTTGAGAGACCCCACACATGAGAGGGGCCAAAGAAGAGGAGAGATTGCCCAGGCTGACTGATAAGCTCCTGCCTGTGAGGTATGACCTGAACCATTCCAAAGCAGTTTCTTGAATTCCCAGAGACTGCTCAAAACAAGCAATAAGGATATGATGATCAACTGTATCAATGCTGCAGTCAGACCTAATAACAACAGTACAGTAGTATCCCCAGAGTTACTTATTAATAAGAGATTTTTTAGAATCCTTAAAAGTGCAGAGTCTGTGCTCTGGTGTATCTTAAAACCAGACTGAAATACCATTTTCATTCAAAAAGGTTTGCAGCTGTAGTTGAACAATCTTCTATAGAATTTTTTTTGAATCATTTATAACTTCCCTTACTTGACAATTATAACAAAACTAGCTGTTGGACCTGTCGAAGAAGGTAG
>JANRMT010062808.1:24268274-24304161 GCA_026402145.1 Polypterus bichir lapradei | reverse complement strand
ATACAAAACATTTATCAAGTTATATGTAAAATCTCACATCACAACACATGTTAAGTATGATTCAAGGAAATTTCAAGTGCGTGAAACATAAAAAGAAAGGTTGCATGCTTGGCCTTTTGGATAATGGTGTTGAAAGCTTTCTTTTTTATGTGTTGTAATTGGCAGGAAATTAGGACAGAATCCTGAGTTAAATCTGTTACAAGTCAATTTTAGTCAAGTCAATTTTATTTATAGAGCACATTTAAAACAAAACAAGTTGACCAAAGTGCTGTATAGCTTCCATATATACACAAATACATATATAGACACAGTAAGTGAATACACTAAAAATAATTATATTAAAAAAAAGTTTTAAAAGCTAAGGCAAAAAGATTTAAAACCGACCAAAGTTGGTGATGGCCTGACATTAAATGATAAACTGTTCCAAAGCTTAGGGGCAACTTCTGCAAGAGTGGTCCTTTCTAATCTTAAGTCTAGAACTTGGCATGACCAATAACTTCTGGTCAGAGGACCTCAGTGACTCTGATGTAGAATAAGGGTGTAAGAGGTCAGTAAAGTAAAAGGGAGCTAAACCATTCAGGTACTTAAAAACAAGCAGTAAAATTTTAAACTCAGTCCTGTAGCGAACAGGAAGCCAATGAAGAGAACTGATGATATATGATTCTGCTTTCAAGTACATACCTGTTAGAAGTTTGGCAGCAGCTGGACTAGCTGAAGTCAAGCAAGGGATGACTGATTAATTCCAGTATAAAATGAGTTGCAGTAGTCAAGCTGAGAAGAGACAAACACATGAATTCATTTTTCAAAATCATGTACAGAAAGAAACAGCTTGATTTTATCTAATACACTGAGCTGACAGAAACAGGCTTTAAGAATGGAGTTAATTTGTTTTTCAAATTTAAGGGCATTATCAAAAAAAAAAAAATCCAACATTTTTTGTGAAGGGTTTACAGTAGATTGTCAAAGGGCCAAGATTACTAACAGAAGCACAAGTAAGATCAGAAGGTCCAAAACACACAATCTCTGTTTTTTTGGCATTTAAACTTATGAAAATTTTGTGATATCCATATTTAAATGTCTTCCAGACATTCCAATGATGGTCTAAGGGAATTTGGGGGTTTTGATCTGTTTCAGTGAATGATATAACTGTTTGTCATCTGCACAGCAATGAAAAGAAATAATATATTTATTTTAAGAATGGATCCTAAGTGCAGCATGTACAGTGAAAAAAGAATAGGAGCTAGAATAGATCCTTGAGGGACCCCACATATGAGAGGGGCCAAAGAAGAGGAGAGATTGCCCAGGCTGACTGAAAAGGTATGTCCTGAACAATTCCAAAGCAGTTCCTTGAATTCCCAGAGACTACTCAAGATGGGCAATAAGGATATCATGATCAACTTGTATCAATGCTGCAGTCAGACCTAATAACAACAGGACAGTAGTATCCCCAGAGTTACTTATTAATAAGAGATTGTTTAGAATCCTTAAAAGTGCAGAGTCTGTGCTCTGGTGTATCTTAAAACCAGACTGAAATACCATTTTCATTCAAAAAGGTTTTCAGCTGTAGAAGAACAATCTTCTATAGAATTTTATAGGCGATTTCAATGGCCTTACTTAAGACTTTCAGTGCACAAGTGTATTATCGTAGTATTTCCCTTTACTTACCCTTTACCTGTTTTCCCTCAAGGGTAAGTGTACTTGTCAAGTTCGTTATCAGGTTGGTCTACTGTTGCATTTGATGATGAACACACACATACATAGCTATACACATACATACAGACCCTAACCACAACAGTGAATGACACACACACACACTGATTAACCTTTAGCACTTTAAACCACACAGCCTGTCATTCAGCACTTCAAGAGACTTACTTATTATCGCTATGAACAACTTATGATGTTTTAATGATATCTCAGACCTAAATATTACTTTTGGTCTACAAGAATACATTTAAACATACAAAGACTCAGCACTCTTGACTATAGGTCATTTATCAGTCAAGAATACCTTCTTTATGTACTATTCCTGCTATTGAGTGGAGCTCTGACTCTCAGCCAAAATAAACCTCGCAGCACAGAGGTGATGACAAATCTCTGGCTGTAATAGGTGCTCAAAGAAATCTAACTTATTACTTCAATCAGTCTAGACATTAAGACAAAGCAAGAAAGTTAAAGGCACCATGGTATTTATTACAAGAATAATAATGATACCACTAGGAAAGTCTGAATATATGTATAGTCTTTAGAAAAAGCTTACGAAAAAGTTACAGATGACAAGGATGAATGTCCCAGGGCGGCGTCTGATTTAGCAATCGATGTTCATGATGCTTTTCTGATGACCAGTGACGTCTTCATCCGTTCTTATTCCTCCCTCCTTCCTTACTTCCTTACGTCCTTACTTTCTTCTGACGTTGTTTTCAAAGTGAGGCATATTTATTATGAAATGTCATGTCGTGGTTTCACAACACATGCACCTGACTGGCTGGCTGTCAATATGATTGATGAATTTTACTTAAACTCTTTAATCTATCTTTTCCCAGATTATAAAGATTTTTGATGTTGCCTAAAACATTGCCATGTCCGTCTTTCCCAGGCTGTAAACCAAATTGTTGTCCCAGGTGTCCATCCATAAACTAATCAACAGCCTAAGGTATTGGCTCAGCATCCTTTCCCAGGCTGTAAAACCATTTTAGCACTATGCTATGAACAACTGTTATAAAAGTAAGGTGTAAGGGAAGAGGATATGCCTTGATTTTTCCTAAATGTAGTTCATCTGTTGTCTTGTCTTGAACAAAATATAATGGAAAATTAAACCAAAATGTACAGATTTCATACACCATAACAACAAGCTATTGTCTGTAAAATGTAGGAGCTTAACAATCATTCCTTGAGTTTTTTTTTATTATGAGGAGAGAGTACCTGAAACGGATTTTCTGTGAGTTCTCATGATTTTCACATGCTCCAGGGCCAACATACAGTAAGTAGGAAAAGTTTCAAAACATGTTACTCAATAAAAGACTTGGGAGTCACCTCTAATTTCCCTTACTCGACAATTATAACAAAACTAGCTGTTGGACCTGTTGAAGAAGGTAGACCTCAGCATTAATATTTACAGTGCACCATACAATGCATATTTCTCTGTTATATACCATATGGTATGAGATTCATAAAAGCAGTGTTAATGTTTGTGATGTGCCATCAATTGGAAATAGCAACCAGACAAACACACAGACAGACAATTATCCTTTTATTAAGGTGGATTGTTCCTTCTGAAATGGACCTTCCAGGTAGCTCAGTTCCTCCTTCAAGTTTGTGTTTAGCCTCATGGTTGTACTGCCATACTAATTTCAGAGCACACGTCATAAAAAGGAATTTACGAATCAGGAATGACAACTAAAATCATAGTCAGAAAGAAAATACACTAAATTTCATCATTGGGAAAAAATGTTTAATAAGAGAGCTGCTCACAAGAATTTCATTGTTGCTTATCCAGAAACGTGTACAATTCTAAGAGGTGCTCTGCTTGTTTAAATACTGTCACCATATGACACAATAACAACACAGCTTCCTGTAACCACCTGGTAGCAACCCATACCAAAAATGGCATTACAGCATAATGAAAATAATAATTATTCAAATATATTTATTCAGAAAAAGAAATAATACAAAGAAGTAACATGAAATATAGAGGTGTTGCTGTCTTTGGAAGCAGAAAAAGTCCTTGACAGAGTTAAATGGGTTATTTACTGAGTTGTTCAATTTTCGGATTCAGACAAGCTGAGAGTCTCCTGTATGGTTGCATTCACATATACAATGCTCCCCTCATGAGAAGAAGGTCTCAAATGAAACTGCCAAAGAATTCTGGGAGCATTGACATTTCCAGCAGGAGACCAAGAAAAATATGTCAGTCTATAACCACACCAATGAACTAAATATTGAACATGAAAACTAAGGTGTTAGCTATCAATGATTTTTCAAACTTCACTCCTCAAAAGGCAGGTTAACTACTGGCATGTTTGTTTTGCTCAACAGAATTTCAAAGAGATGAATACACATGACTGCAATTTCTTAGTTTTCAGGAAATACTAAGACAAAATAGTAGTATCCCCAGCAGAGCATAAATCCACATTCAAATTGTAAGAAAAAAATTGGCTTGTTGCAATATAGATGCAGAGAATAAAACTTTTAATTTATTTAATTTTTTTGGGCTTCTTTAGTCCATAAAACGTTTATCTGTGCTTCCTTTGTCAAAGTCTATTTACCTATTGCACATATTGTGCAATATTTCTGGTGTGTTTAAGTATTAGCTCTTTCTAGAAAAAATATTTGAATGAAAAGTATGTGTGTGATATGTTCACATGAGCATGTTCTCATTTACTTTTAAACAGGTTAAATGAAAGTACAGTATTTTTCATGTTAATGAAAGCAAAGTACAGAGACATCATGAACAGTTTGTCACTTACAGTGTACACTGCATGTAGGATAACCAACAGACCAGTATTTTGGCGGACACCCTGATTTTCGGCACTGTATAGAGGCATTCAGAATAACCCTAGACCGTGTACCATTTGTCCTGATTTATCAATATAACATTATTCTCACACTGAAAGAAGCTTGCGGAGAAGGGTGAAGGGATGTTTAGGACAGGATGATGAGGAGGCTTTAATGCAGTGGTCCTCAAACTTTTTAATCAAGGGGCCAGCTTAGTGTCCTTCACAGTATGAGGGGGTCGGAGTGGGGGTGAAATACAAAATATATGGGCATAATTCCATAAATCTAGGTACATTCGAGAGACAAATTTTTTTTCCATGAAATTACACAACTTCTTTGAAATGTAATGAAATTACAATATATCCTGTAAACTCAAAAGTACTTAATCTTAGTACTTAACTAAATCAATTTGAACTATGAGTCTGGTTTTGGCTAACAAGGAAGTATATGTCAGGTTTCATGTTTGTCACTGCCAATCGTTAATAGGTGTGCCTCAGTGATTCTGGATCTGGTCAGAGATTTGATGTGTTTTAATTTGGAAAAATTCTACTCACAGATATATTTGCTTCCAGAAATGATGGTCATTTTCAGTGCATGTTTTTTAAGATTATGGTAAGCCTCAGATGGGAAAGAAGAATAGAAATTAATTAGGCTGATTGATTTGAATGAGTTGTTCAGGCTGTCACAGTTTTGCAATTCTGCCAGTTGCAGCTGGTAAATGGAGTCAACAATCTCAATGTCTGTGGCAAAACAGTTCTGAAACAACTGAATTTCTTTTGCATGTACATGAAGCTCCCAAAATTGTTTGTGGAACTAATTTTGTAACATTTCTAAGGCTTCTACACATTGGTCAAATGAGAATGCAACTGGTGCTTTTTCAGCTAATCGTGTCTTCCTTACTTGTTTAAGAAGGAGACCCAGTTTTGCTTCAAATGCTTTTACATGTGAATGCATGTCACTAATGAGTTTTTCCTTCCTTTGAATCTGCATGTTGAGACCATTTATTAGCTCTGTTAAAGAGGCGAGGTGCCATTTCCATTCTTGATCATTAAGCTCTGGAACTACTTTGATTTTCTTCTGCAGAAATGTGTTGATTTTCGGGAACAAGTCATAAAAACATTTCAAAACTCATCCCCAGCTTAGCCAATGCACCTCCTTGTGATACAGAACACCTCCGTATGCAGTATTCATCTCTGAATTAAAATCATGAAACTGTCTATGGTTGGGAGCACTTGCTCGAATTAAGTTAACACAAGACATCACAGCTTTCATGACAGAGTCCCACTTAACTGATTTGGTGCACAGTGTTTGCTGATGGATCAGGCAGTTTATTGTAATTGGATGCATAAGACTACATTTGTCCATCTCTCTATGGATGTGTGCATCCACTCCTTTTGCAGGACCCACAATGCTTGGGGAACCATCAGCTGTCACGTTGGTTAAAATGGACCCAGCTGAGCCCCAAATTATCAACAGTTTAGTGGACATTTTCGTAGATGTCCTCTCCCATTGTTGTGCTGTATATGCTCTGCAGTGCATCAATCTCTTCTGTGATTTCGAATTGTTCACCAGTTTACTGAATAAAAACCAAAAGCTGTGCCATATCACGAATATCATTGCTTTTAATTTAATTCAATTCAGCCATTATAATTTTATGAGTGTTCAAATTAGGAATGGATGGAAATACGTTTTGGATGAAACCTCTATTATCCTCATTGGGTGTGTAGATATTTGTCAAAATCACTTTACAATTGAAAAAATTTCCCATGATGATCATATATCACCTTTCAGAATCAGATACCATATCTGATTCTACAAATGAAATTGTTCTATGTGTTAAAATTCCCACATCAATAGTTTTCTTTTTGTAGCTGGAGTGGAATATTTGGCCAGTCCAATCTCTTTGCAACCGAAACTAATCCTTTCTTAATAAGTGGATCTTCTGTAAAAGTATTATCTTGTCGTTTAGACCTGTGAGGTGACAGAATACTCTTTAATTCGTGATTGAGACCATTGACATTCTAGCTTACAGAGTTCAGTTTGGTCATAGAGACATTCAGGCTTCTGAACTTTTGTTGCCATTTTGTAGTCTTAAATTAGGGTTCTGCATTATTAAATAAGATAGCTTTAACTTTAATTTAAAAATTTGCCAGGAGTTATTGCTATGAAACCTACTGTTGTTTTGACACTTACAATTGTAAGGGTTAAAAGGATAGATTAGAATTAGCTTGCTCTCTTTCTGAGCCCCCTCCCCCCATTTTCCCTCCCCATGTGATGGTAGACCACACTTCATGAAGTCACAGTTCTCTGACATACCTAGAGACAGAGCACAAACGAAACAAAACAAGCCCCCCAGCAGCAGTGTAGAAGGATTAAAGTAGAGATATCCATTGGCAATACAGTCCAAATGCTATAAATCTAGAATATAATCTTAAACAGTCCCGAAAGAGTAATTCCAGGGTATGATGTTAAACAGTCCCCTTTGAAAATAGAATGTATACTTATGTCAAAGGTCTGATTGTGAATAGACCAAATAGTAGGTAAATTCTTCTTTGCCTTGCCAAGACACAATTTTACTCACAATCGTTTTCAAAAAGTGCTGGGATCAATTTTATTAGATCTTTTTCTGCTTCATTCAGAGAACTAAAAATGTAGAACTTGACTTGAAAATCCACTTTCAGTTTAGAGGGATACAAGAGGCTATATCTGATTTCGGCTTTGCATAAACACTGTTTAATGCTGTAAAATGTGGCACGTTTAGCAGTTGTTGAAGATGACAAATCATGGAAAATATGAACGTAGTTAATTTCAAATATAATGTCTTGTTTCAGTCTGAGAAGTGACATCACTTTTAACTTAGATTGTAATTTCTCAAAACATATAATGAAGCTTCTAGGTTTGGAGGCATTCAATCCACATATGCGGTAAGCTGTTGATATCTCCGTCTCTGATTTAAAGTCCTCTTTAATTATATTACAGAATAGTTCAGCTATGAATTTCATTGGATTTGGACTTTCACGGTTTTCAGGGAGAACTTTGATTCTGATATTATTCCTTCTGTATTCATTTTCCATTGCAGCTAGTCTGTCTCCAAGCACTTTGCAACTAGCTTGTTCCCCCAAGTGTGATAGTTATTGCGGTGATCATTACCTTCAGCTCAAACTGTTAATTTCAGTCTTCTCCATGCTCTGCGGGTGGAGTAGCAAGCCCAGTTGGAGTTGGCACTGCTGATTTGCAGGGGGTAGTTGACAGCACAGGCATTAAGGACAATTTCAGTTTCAATGAATCTTCTGGAATTGACATGTTCTCCTGGTGCAACTCACTTGCACTTTTGCTCTCAGCTGGAGGTGATGCTGCGGCATCAGGTCCCAGGAGATATGTTCTTTCGTCTATGTGTTCCAGGTTAGTCTTTGGCAACCTGTACCTTGAACTTGAGGCCTGTTTAGACTTAGATGAAGGCTTTAGCTGTCTTTTCTGTATCTCTCTGAGCCCCTTTTCTGCTATTCATGCTTGTTTATTCATTGAATTTACTTTAATTAAAGCACCTCAGGTTCAGTAAATACAGGATACCTCGGGATGATGGTAAAAAAAGTAAAATAACACCGCTGCTAACAGAGTTCTGCTTCAGATGTACATCTCCTGAAACGGGCAAGAACAACTTGTGTTTTAAATCCAGACCTGGATAGGTTTCCAGCCACAGGGGTGATAACATCTAACACTGCAAAAACAATTACACAGTTTGCAATTGATCACAACTTATCAGACCCTTGGAGATTTCTAAATCCAAACTCAAGAGCAGAATCCTTGTTCTCACCAGCACATCTCTGTTACTCAAGAATTGATTATTTCTTTATAGATAACAATTTTTTTGCCAACGATCAAATCTTGCAAGTACAATGCTATTGTTATCTCTGACCACGCCCTTCTGATCATGGAGCTCAAATCAATATGCCTCACATACAGCTGGCACCTTAACCCACTTTTATTAGCTGACGAGAACTATACAGAGTTAATATCCAATCAGACTGATTTCTTTAGAGACAAATACATCCTCAGAGGTCTCTGCTGGAATACTTTGGGAAATTAAAGGCATTTTTAAGAGGGCAGATTATTTCATATCTCTCCCACAAAAATAAATTGGAAACCAAGAAGGCATCAGAGTTAATCAGTGAAAGTACCAGAAAGGATGAAGAACACGCCAGGTTCTCAAATGAGGCACTTTATAGGAGAAGACAGGCTTTACATTCAGAACTCAACCTCTTCACAACAAAACAACAAAATAAATGGAACAACTGATTTTTAAATAGTGACATCATTACTGTGAAAACGGAGAGAAAGGTAATATGATCTTAGCTCAACAAATCCATAAGCAGAAAGTTCACAATGCAATACCAGTAACTACCAACACACACAGATACAAAGTCATTGACAATAAAAATATAATGCACACATATAGAGACTACTATAACTCCTTATGTTCTACTCAGTTTAAAGAAGACAAGACACAATCTAATGTTTTTTTTGATGCATTACAGATACCACAGCTAGATACTCTCAGTGCAGAGGAATTGGATAAACCTCTGTCACTCCCAGAATTATTAGATGCTACAAACTCACTTCAGAGTTGGAAAGCAGCAGGCCCTGATGGCTACCCTGCTGAATTTTATAAAAAAAATTTCAATTAGGTTAGCTTTCCTTTTATTAACAACATTTATAGATGAAGGAGACAATACAATTTTACCACAAACTTTTCATCAAGCATTAATAACCATCTTTCCTAAGAAAAATAAGGACTTATTACAATGTGCATCATATAGACCAATCTCATACTCTCAAAAGTTCTAGCTAGAAGGATTGAGAAATTATTTCTTACGATATCACAAGACCAAACCAGATTTATTAACACTAGAATTACCAGAGCCTACGAAAAGCTCATAGCTCCATCCTACCTTAAATCGCTTCTCACCTCTCCGTCAGCGTCTTTTGTCCTGTAAATGTGTGGATAAGCAGTGAAGTGAGTGTTCCAAATGACGATATAGTATTTGTAAAAGGTGTCATTTTGCTTGACTTCTCACTCTATACAACTCTAAGCAACTGTCTGTTTACTTGCGCTGAGAAAACTGTGCGGGGTAGGGGGATGTGATAGCAGGCTGCTTGCTGTTTGCTGCTTATCCACACATTTACGGGACAAAAGATGCTGGCGGAGAGGTGAGAAGTGATTGAAGGTGGGACAGATCTACGAGTTTTTTCGTAGGCTCTGGTAATTCTAGTGTTAACGGCAGACTCTTAGCTTCCAATCTTCGATGCCTGTTTAATATAGTATATTTATCCACAAAGTCTAACACCCCGAAGATCGTATTATCATGGGATGCAGAAATAGCATTTGATATGGGTGAATGGGACTGCTTATTCACTACACTGCACAAATTTGGGTTTGGCCCAAACTTATGTGCATGGATCAAACTACTGTATACAAGTCCAGAAGCTTCAGTTTGTATTAATAACATTGTTTTAGAATACTTCAAACCAGAACATGGTACTAGACAAGGATGCCCCCTGTCACCACTATTATTTGCAATCACCATTGAGCCATTGGCAGTTCACTTTCTAAATACTTCTGAGATAATGGGGATAATCAGAGAAGGACTTGAACAGAAAATATTATTCTATGCAGATGATATTATATGTCAGATCCACAAAATACTGTGCCTGCAGTCCTAACAGCACTAGCAGAATTCCAAAAGATATCTGGACTCAAAATTAATTTGAATAAAAGTGTGGTCTGTCCAGTGAAAACTTTAGTGCACAATATTAGATTGGACAAATTCCCTTTCATCATTGCAGATCAGTTTAAATACCTAGAGGTAAACATCACAAGTAAACATGAAGCTTTTTTTCAACAAACTTTTGCTGCCTGTATGGAAAAATCTTAAGCAAGACTCGCATTGATTGTATACGTTCCATCTCACTTTAGCAGAGAGGATTAACACTGTCAAGTATCTTTTTCTATTTCAAAGCATCCCCATACATATTAACAGATGCTATTTTAAGAAATTAGATTCAATCATAACCTTGTTTATTTGGAATTCAAACCATCCACTCATCCAAAGAGCAACTCTACAAAGACCTAAGGCAGAGGGTGGCATGGCTTTACTTAACTTTCAATTTTATTATTGGGCAGCAAATATACAAGCTATAAAAACTTTGACATTGACACAAATGGATGAACACACACAGATTTTGTCCACAATAGAAATAAAATCCTGCAGTACTTCTTTATATTCCTTGCTATGTTCTCCAGTAAATACAAGTTATCATCAATATAATAACAACACAACTGTGCTTCATTCACGCTCATTGAAACCAATGTAGGAAGTAGTTCAAGGCAGAGAAGCTTGGCACGATAACCACCTTTTTCCACCTTCTCAAACTTACAGTTTTAAATGTTTGGAAAACGTATGGTATTAAATTAGTTAAAGACTTTTACATAAATAACATCTTTGCATCCTATGAACAATTACATTCCAAATTTAGCTTCCCATCAACACAATTTTTACACTATTTCCAAATTAGAAACTTTGCTAAACAAAATCTGCCCAATTGTCCTCTCCTCTGACCTACTTCTTTTCCGGAAGAAATATTGATCAGTCTTGAGAACTCAGACAGCATTTCTATAATGTATAAAAACAGTCCCTTGCTTTCAAAGATCACAGGGTACAGTAGGAAAAGGATCTCTTACTCAACATTTTAGAAAAGGAGTGGAAGGCAGCCATGCACAGAATTCATTCTAACTCCATATGCGCAAAGCATACAATTACTCAACTTAAAATCTTTTATCCAGCATATCAATCTCATTTATAATTGTCCAAAATGTTTTTAAGGCAAGATCCAACCTGCAAATATTGCAGTCGAGCTCCTGCCTCATTTGGCTACATGTTCTGGACCTGCACCAAATTAACATCATTCTGAACCAAAATCTTTAAATACCTATCAGACAGCCTTGGTGTCACAATCACTCCTAATCCACTAACAGTTGTATTTGGTGTTCTTCCAGATGGGCTTAAAGTGGAGAAGGTCAAGCAAACTGTAATTGCCTTTAGTTCACTATTAGCACGTAAACTTATTTTGATCAGCTGGAAGAATCCAAGCCCACTTCTTTTAAGTCAGTGGGTAACTGATGTTATATACTATTTGAAATAGGAAATAATTAAATTGTCACTTAGAGGATCTGTTCAAAACTCTAATAAAGAGTAGACAGATTTAATTAATGTAGTCATAGAATAAGCGTTCATATTAGGGTTAAAAGACACTTTCCTTTTACTAATTTTTGCCCATGCTTTTGGCTCTCAGCTCTTACTCTAAGGTGGGGGCTGAATTCTGTTTTATTAGGTTTTGCCATTTAAATTTTATTTATTTATTTATTTATTTATTTATTTATTTATTTATTTATTTATTTATTTATTTATTCTTTTTCTAATTTGAATACTAACTTATTTTTCATTTTTACTGGATTGAAGTCAATGTTATTTTCTTCAAATAAAATAAATTAAAAAAGCAGGAAAATTGTGAACTTTAAGTATAATAGGAAATGTTTAGCTTGTACACTCTTAACATTTAAGCTGTTACTGTCACTGCACATCAGTCAAGTGGAGTGGCTTTTCAAACTGAGGCTGTTTATACTAGAAAAATAACCTAGTATATTTGATTTGCTTTGAAGAATTTCAGCATCATGATATTGATGCACAAGATATTAGCCCTATGTATGGACACCCAATATTACAGGCTGAGCATTACTGCAAAGTAATGGATACCGAACAAGCCATTTTCAGAAAATATACCTTGTCATTATTATGACACGCAGAGTATCAAGGATTACTGTGAAGGAAAAAAGACCAGGGGCCTCATGCATAAGTTGTCAGATATCAAAGTCACCATGAAAAGGCGAGTCGTAGCCCACCGCCTGAGTGTCATATGAAAGCTTATTAGGGTACAGAGAAAAGAAAAAAAAAGTAGGGATACAGTGAGAAAAAAGCTCAAAATATCAACCCTAATCTCGAAATTTCCACTTTAATCACGTAGTTTATTTTGACATTAAAGTAGAACATCATAAAGTTTTTTTTCTTTTCTCTGTACCCTAATATGCTTCTGTATGACACTCAGATGGTGGGCTTTGACTCTCCTTTTCATGGCGACTTTGATATATGACCTCTTCTTTTTTTATTTCAAGCACTGTGTGACTTTCTGAACTGGAACGTTCAAGTTTCTCAACCACTCTATGTTACTCAATCAACTTGCTTTTGTTGTTTATACCACTGCTTAAGCAAACAAACAGTACTTCCTTGCTTCCAGTTCACATTCACAGAAATTCTTTTTTTCACATGCTTTTGTCATTGTCTTATAACCCAACACAATAAGCGGAAGGTGATATTTATATTGATTTGCATATTAAAATAAGCACAATTCTGGGAGGAGTCAGGGTGGGATGGCAGGTGCATGCACGTGCATTACGTTTCACGTTGATTGGGATTTATGGAGCTGAAGTGCATGGAATTTGGCTTATGCATAGTTTTGTGCATCTGAATTTTTTTGTGCTTATGCACATTTCCATTTTTGTCCATAAGCCATGTTTTAGTGTGAGTACTACGCGTGGCATTACGTTGTTTTTAAGACTTACCATTCTTTTCATCTTGGTGCTAACACCAAAAACCAATTAAGTGTAGTTTTCTACACTTAAATATGCGTTTAAATTGAGTAAACCGCCGAATAGGGTTTCACTGGGAATATCCAGCATTTATAAAAATGGTATCCTGCAAATACTCAAGTGTAAGGAGTGGAATTTGTTCATTGAGGACTTATTCAGCAAAGAACAGAGAAAAGAAGACAAATGGACTGAAGAGATGAGTGGGATCCCACACGCTCTTAGTACTGAATGAAGTGGCAGAGAGTGGAAAAAGTGACAGTGAGAAATACCAAAATGAAACAACATTTTGGAATGATTGAAGGCCAGAAGTAACCATATCGCCCACATTGCTGATGCCAAACTGTATGTCGTCAGACTGTAAACAGGGATGACCACCTACCAGAAATATGCAATTGTTAAATATTGTCAGTTGCGTATACTATATGGTTATAGACACTAACTGCCTCTCTGCTTATGCTACATTTAATAGTATATACAGTACAACAATGGCCCTTGGGTCAAGCGTATAGTTTCAAATTTAATTAAACAATTGTATTAAATATATAGGTGAAGTCAGTTGTAGACTCAGTGGAAAACTGGGATGGAGAGGCACTGCAGGAAGTAGTCTATTGCTATCATAATCACAAGAAAAGAGCAATTAGGAAAGGAAAACAGGCAGACCATTATAACCCATAAAAGTGGGAGTCTTCCCTTTAAAGAAATAGCAAAAAAATCCAAGGTGTCAGTGAGTACAGTTTCCTATACCATCAAAAGGAACGTAAAAACTGGAGGAAAGTCTGAAAGACCCAAGTCTGGCAGATCTAAAGCCACAAAAATCAGAAGACAAGTTACTGAGAGTGACCAGCACCTCACAGGACAACAGTCAAAGCAAGCACAAGTTTGTGAAGAGAAGACTTTGATTTGCAGGTCTGACAGGTCGAGTGTCAGTTAGAAAGCCTTTGCTAAAATTGCAAAGTAAGAAAAAAGCTTGTATGAGCCAGTTTCAATGTACTCAGAAGTAAAAGCATAGGACAAATAAACAGTAGAAGATATGGATACTGCAGTGCTGTTATACTGTGATTGAAGCTCTTGTCCTGTGAGGCACCTATCATGCCAGCTGTTGATTGTCCAAAACTGTGTTCTGATTGTGTTGAGGCTTCTGGCCTGCCTGACCTGCTCCTATTAGTTTCCTCCTGTTTCCAAGTTCCTTTTGAAGGTGTCAAAAATTGTACACTGAACACTAACAACTTGGCTTTCTTTGGACTTTCTATAAATCTTTCAGGAGGCACCTCTGTTAGGCTATGCCTTTGCCTCTGTCTTGCCCCACTCATTGCGGTTGTGAGATATTTTTGTGTTTTTTGTTTATTTTGTGACACTAGTCGTACGTGGTTTTCCAGCCGCATTAGAGTACGATCGTATTGCATTGATCAACATTAGATCAGCAATTGAAAATTTTTCTCAGCATTACAACTATACCTTTTTTCCTCCACCTTTTGTGAATGCCACGTTGTTCAGCGGCTTTTCCCCACTGTTGGTTAACGGTACCCAAGTCAACCAGCGGTCCCGTCGGAGGAAACATGGAAAAAGGGCAGGGGTGCATGCGAAGTTTCGGCGTCTATGCCGCTGTGGTTCTGGAGTGGATCCTCCATCTTTATCTGAGGATTATCAGAGTAGGCTGGCGTGCTTGAGACCTGTTCTGCCGGTATTACCTGACGTGTTGCGTCCCGCTCCCCATCTGAGATGCCGAGTTAACCGAGGAAGTAATCCCAGACTGCTCCGCACTATCGTATTCCAGGAAATGCTAATTTGACGCCCACTGTTTCTATGACTCTACCAGCTAAGGTAGCACTGATTAATGCATGCTCTATCACAAACAAGTCATTTATTTTGAATGACTTTTTTACTAGTCATAAATTTGATTTCATGTTCCTGACAGAGATTTGGCAGCGTGGTTCTGATGTTACTAATCTGATAGAATTGTGCCCTGAGGACTGCCCTTTCATTAGCACACCGCAGCACTCTGGCTGTGGAGGTGGGATTGCCATGGTTTTTGAGAAGTTATTTTTATGTCATTCTGTTCCTACCATTTCATATAAGACTTTTGAACTTCAGAAAAAGTTGGCTGTGTAACCCCAACATATTTTAATTTATTGTCCACCTGGTACAATTAGTCCTTTTCTTGCTGATTTTCAAGATTTTGTATCCACCATTATTAAGCTGGATAGAATAATAATGCTTGGTGACTTTGACATCCATGTGGATGATATTTCATGTAGTGTGGCTTCTGAATTTATGTGTATCAGCGACTCTGTTAATTTTGTACAACATGTTGTTGGCCCTATCCATAGTGGGGGGCATACATTGGATTTGTTTTTTTCTTATGGAGTTAGATTGAATGATGTTACAATTTGTAATGTACCCTTTAGTGACCATAAGTGTGTTTTGTTTGACTTGTTTTCAAATTTAGAGTTGTTATATTGTGTTAACTGGCGTATTCTTTTCATTAATGAATCAGTGATTAATCAGTTTGTTGATTTGGTTTGGCATCTGATGCTGGTAGTAATGTTGATAATGTTGAGTTAGCAGTTCAATGTTTTAATGACCATTGTACTGATATTTTGAATAAGATTGCTCCTCTTAAAGCGTTCTGTTACCAACTCAGCTCCTTAGATGAATGACTCCATTTGTAATCTCAGGCATTCCTGTCAAAAAGCGGACCGTCTATGGAAGTCTACTAATCTGGAAGTTCATCGTTCACACTTAAAGGATTTACTTGCTTCTTTTAATTCTTTGGTTAGGGATGCTAGAACATCTTATTTTTCTAATCTTATTCAGACTCACAAGCGTAATCCCAAAGTGCTATTTGATACTATTTACAATATTATTTCTCCATCTCAATCTACTGTATTACTCAGGTTTTTTCTGATAGTGACTGTAATGAATTTCTTACATTTTTTAATGGCAAGGTTAATGTTGTTCGGGCTAATATTGTTCCAGCTGTCTTACCTAGTGGTCTTATTCACTCATGTTCTGATTCTTTTGTTTTCTCAGAAGTTTCACTTTATGATCTTTCTGACTTGCTCAGGAAGATGAACCCTTCATCAAGTCCAAATGACCTGTTGCCAACGTCATTAATGTTAAAATCTTTTAGTCATATAGGTCCGTGCCTTTTGAATATCATAAATTGCTCCCTGAGATCTGGTGTGGTTCCATCGTATTTAAAACATGCTGTAATTCAACTGCTGTTGAAAAAATCTAATTTTGATCCCTCTATTTTGAGTAATTACAGGCCAATTTCAAAACTTCCTTTTATTGCCGAAGTTTTGGAAAAGGTGGTTGAACAGCAACTTTGTGCCTTCTTAGAGGAGCAGCGGTTCTTTAATTCCTATCAATCTGGTTTTCGAAGGCAAAATTCTATATTAAAAAGTTTTTAATGATCTTTTAATTGCCGCTGATGCAGGCGGGTTTTCTATGCTTGTACTGTTACATCTTACCGCAGCTTTTGATACGGTGGACCATTGGATTTTAATTAATAGATTACAGCTGTTAGGTGTCTCTGGCTCTGCTTTGGACAGGTTCTCCTCTTATTTGTCGAATAGGAGTTTCTCAGTCGGTGTGGCTGGCTTTTCATCCGACTCTGCTCCTTTGACACGTGGAGTGCCACAGGGCTCAGTACTTGGACCTGTACTTTTCTATTTATATATTCTTCCCCTATCACAGATTCTTTACTATTTTAAGTATATCTTGTATCATCTATATGCAGATGATATACAGCTTTATTTTTCATTTAAGCCTAACCAAATTAATACCTTGGTCACATTGGTTGATTGTCTCTCTCAGGTTAACGACTGGCTCAGTAGTACAGTAATTACCTGCAGTTGAATTCAGGAAAGACTGAGGTACTAATTTTTGCTCCTCCTGTTCTTCATTCTGAGATTAGTTTAAAATGATCTTCTGTCTCTCCTGTTATTCAGTCGAGTCTACGTAGTCTTGGGGTTATTTTTGACCAGTCCCTGACGCTTGATATTTGTTATATGATATGTGGGATCAGGCAGCCACTCGTGTTTCTTTCATTTAAGAAATCTCTCAAAACTAAGAAATGCTGTTTCTAAATCAGAATTGGAGATGCTTGTTCATTCTTTTATTTCCTCACGGCTTGATTACTGTAATACTCTCTTTACGGGTTTGAGCAAGTCCTCTCTCTCATGTCTTCAGTTAGTTCAAATTGCAGCTACCAGGCTCCTAACTTGCGCTAGCCGGAGTGATCATATCACCCCCATTTTGTACACACTGCACTGGCTCCCAGTGTTTTATAGAATTCATTTTAAAGTTTTGGTACTTACTTTCAGATCTTTACATGGACAAGCTCCTGAGTACCTAACCAGCCTGCTCCGATTCTATACAGCTTGTCGGACTCTCAGATCTGGGCAACAGGGCCTTCTAGTTGTCCCACACACTCAGCTGAAAACCCGTGGGGATCGTGCCTTTCAGTCTGTGGCACCAAGACTATGGAATAGCCTGCCTTGTGGTCTGCGTGTAGCCGAGTCTGTTGATTCTTTTAAATAGCAACTAAAAACATTTCTTTTCAAACAAGCTTTTAATCAGTGCTGAATAGTTTCAGTTTGTTTATTTATTGTTTTTATTGGTTTTGTTTATGTTTTGTTTTAACTGTTGTATTTGTACTGTATTTGCTGTTCAGCACTCGTTGATCTTTTATCTGTGAAGGGCGATATATTAATAAACTACTGCTACTACTACTACTACTAAAAGAAAGACCTCCACTTTCAAGGGTTATAATGGCCTTTCTGTTTCCCTTTGCTAGTTGTCTTTTTTCAACATTATGATAGAATTATACCGTGCAATATTGTCCAGATATGCTTCAACGAATGTCTCAACACTGCTTTTTATAAAGACACAAATAATCAGCAGAAGTTGAGACCCCTTTAGGAATTGTTTGCATCAACTTTAATTAACGTCCGTTGTTGCAGAAAAGCTTTACATTTTTAATTTATTACTTATTATTGTGTAATATAACTTTATTTTTCAGTTTTTGGTAACCTAAACTTTTTTTTTCTGTGACAGTTTACCACTTACCTTTGTACCATTTAAGGTTATTCACTGGACTTAAACTGCTTAAATGTAGTGAAGGCTATAGTTGTGGAGATTAAACAATTGGATGAGAAAACAAAGTGATTTGATGTGGAGCCTGATCTTCTGTCCTCCCCAAATGTAAAACCATTCATAGTAAAACAAAGAATTATTTTTCTAAATAATAAAATGTAATTTTTAGCCAGTATTCTTCCCATCATGTATTACGTACATGCTTAAAGCATTTATTCTTCAGTTTTAACAAAGTGAACCTGAACTGTATTTCAACATGCAAAACACATACATCTATTTATCTTTATTCGTAATTAATCTTATTTTAATATAGGCTAATTTGTAGAAACAAAACAAATTCAGAAAAATGCACCCTTAGCAGCATTTTAAATAGTAAAATTATTAGCATATCATGCAAAAAGTTTATCCTTTCAGTTTTTTCTTTGCTTACATTGTCTGCACACAGATGTTATTGCACTAATATAGTTTAACTAATAATCTATTATAAGGGATTAAGTGCTAAAGCAAATAAACAGATCAATATTATGACAAATCCTTGAAAGATATTTTACTTAATTCTCAGCTTCACAGTTTTATTATCGCTACAAGATAATGTGTTGATATTTGAATTAAATTCATTTTATTTAGGTGTTTAATTTGAATAAATATACATATTTCATTTAGGTACATGGGAAAGAAAAAAATGCTTTTTGACAAACAAAGGCTAATACAACTTTTTGAGAAAAGCCTGGTTGATTGTCTGAAATATAATCTCCTAGAAAACGCTTTTCTAGAAATCACTATTGAAGATGCTAAAGAAATGGTAAGTTGTTGTACATTTAAATTATATACAGGTATGTGTGCATATTTTATGTTATAAACTTTTAATAAAGCTTACATCATATAAACCTCTTAGAACATCACATCGGGGATATTCTGAACTGATCTTTTTATTTAAGAAACTTTTTACACAACATTTAGCAAATGCTCATTTAACATTGGGGCCTCTAGGTTCCTGGAACACTCATCTTGCTCTGTGCTGTACTGTATGTCTTAACATTCATATTCAAACTAAAGACACACTTGTTCCCTCTGGCAAATTAACTTCTGTTCCTTCATTTATAAGTTTCCATATTTTGACTAGTTTAATGAGATTGTACTGTCACTTCCACATTATAGCAAACTGATGTGGCCAGTGAGCTTTTACAGTTTTCCCTAGAATTAATCAATGTATCTTGTTTTGTTACTTTTACCTTTTTATAACTTTACACTGTAGCCACACTAGATTACTATAGCTTTCTTTTTAATGTTGTTTACACCTTGTGTCTAATTATTTTTGGGCTAGGCCACAACTGTGCCAAGATCCTGCCCTGGATAAGTAAGTTATGAAAAATGATTGAATGAATGTAATATTTAAATCCCCCAGGTACACTTTCAAGATCCTTCTGGTATCTCACAGTACAGTAGAAAGTGTATTTCTGTTTGATTTTTTTTAATAGTTTTTTTTTCTGGTGTTACTCTCTATTTAGAAATACAAATGAAAATTCTTATTTTGTAATAAATATGCAGTAGCAAAATATATATACACATATATTGCATTACTGTTGAAGCTTGTTATGCAGCTTTTAATATTTTTTTGTGGTTTTACACTTTCCATTTTGCAATTGTTAAGAAAGTGTGCACATCTAAAGGGGCAAAATAATAAATAATTAACAGTTATAAGATATGACAATAATAATAGGATCTACCAGCAAACACTAATTGTACTTACATGTTTTTGATAAGTTAAATAGAAGTTTTAAAGCATCAAATAATTAATTTTAAAATCTTATGAAGCTCTAGAGAGACAGTCTTCTATGGAAAGTACATAGAAATGTGCATACTTCCTTAACATATGAAATACACACTGTTGCATTTCTCTGAGGTGACAGTTATTATAAAACAAAGTAATAATGTAAATCTAAATCCCATGTACTACACATATAGTAATTTCAGTTGCAATGCTTGAAATTTTGTGAAAATTCATTGAGATATAATGTCAGTTTAATTTTATGCTCTTTTGATATTCATCCAGAGTATTCATATGACTGATCTAAAATAACCTGAGCATTCATTTTTAGCTTTTATTAAATAAATATAAATTAGACAAAAAGATGATGACCCGAATTTGCTAGTATGAACACTAGTCGGTGTTGCAGCACCCCAAACCCCAGACACTACTGCACAGGCACAAGTCCTGGTATAATAAAGACGTTCACTACAGTTCCCAGCATTCTCCGTGTGTATCTGAATGGGTACCAAAGCCCAGGGGTGCTGCCATCTAGTGTGTCGGAGAAGCATACAGTTTTAAAATGGAGCCTTCCCCAATCTCTGTTATATTGGCCTCCCAGCCAGTTAAAGAAATAGGAACAATCCCATCCAGAATGCCAGCCCATGCATGCTGTCCTTTACAATACCTCTCCCTCAACTGAACCTCGTAGGAGCCAGCGACCAGTCCCACAAGGGTTTTAGTCCGAGTCACAGGAGGAGGGTTTCTGAACCATCTACACACCCTTTACCTGTAAGAAACAAAAGCACAATTAATTGGCAGACAAGGTTGCTGAGAGTTGTTACTGCCTATTGTCCATGAAGGTTGTCTGTCTGGAAACCTGAACCCTTGACCTCCACTGCAGGCAACAGTGCCTCCAGTAGTGTTCCAATTCCTGACACTCAAAACATTGGGTTCGGTACACTTTTTAGTTCTTCTTTTGAAGCAGAGAGGGAACTTGACAGACCCCTTTCCTTTTGGTGCTTTAACAGTTTTTTGAAGGGTTTCTCCTACTTGCTGCTGCTTGCCGTAAGTAGACATAGCCAGAGCAGGTGATGCAGTCACATGACCTCAATGGGCTTATACGATTGGATGGATTCCTGTTGTTGGGTGAGTCTTTATTTTAAAGCAGACTCCCCATTATTCTTTGTGGCATTTGGCAGTTTGGGACCCTCTGTTGGTTAAAGTTGGTGCCTTTATCGTGTGTTGCCTTTTTCTATGCCCTTTCTAATCTCAGCGGTCTGAGAAGTAGCCTCTACAACTTGAGGATCAGACAGGGGACCTCGTCACATTGTATAACTTTATAGTTTATAGCACAGGACTTCATCACCCGTACAGCTGAAATGGCCATTACAACCGGCCACTGTCCAAGTTTTTGCAAATACTGTTGTATCACTTTGATTGTAGCTTTTGTAGTATCTTCTATCCATGTTATGGTTAAGATAAGGAATTTCAATAACTTCAGCAGCATACATATTGGTGCTAATAACATTTCCAAGTCTACAAAGTTGATTCACTGCTTTTGTTGTGCCCTCTTTGTTCTCTTCACTTTTCTCTGGGTCAACAGGCTCGCATTTCTTCTGCGCATGTCCATTCATAACTTCAGGTGCAGTATGGGAGATGTAGTGAGGACCAGTCTGGTTCAGCAACATAGATATCTGGCAAAAACCTTACACATGTCCTGACCTTCTTTATTCTCTTTACAGGAATAATTTATTCCACTCACCATCAAGGGTTTTAAAGTATTCTCCTCAATGCCTTAACCTTCCAGGTGTAGCTCTGGGCTTTGGACGCTATATTGGTTCTACCAGAATGCTTTGCGACTCCCCACATGACTAGATTTAGCCAATGGGTATCCAATAACATCAGTGCCAATTTGGTCCTCCACGCACACAGCTTTGAAACTGAACCCCCCCCCACACCTCTTATATTGACCTCCCAGCTGGTTAAGGGAATAGAGCCAATCCCGTCCAGGACACCAACCCATGCATGCTATCCTTTACACTAGTTACCCAGAGACAATAATGCCAAATATGAAAAGATACAGTATATTGTTGGACATTTAAAAAGATGAACATGAATGCTGAAGTTCTTCTTTGGGTTTTTGAAAAGTTTTTATAAATTTGAGTGGTGGAGAAATAAACCTGTGGCAGGTAGACTTAATCAATCAATCATGAAGAATCCACTGCATCCACTGTACAGTGTCATCTCCAGACAGAGGAGCAGCTTCAGTGATAGACTTTTGTCACTGTCCTGCTCCACTGACAGACTGAGGAGATCGTTCCTCTCCTACACTATGCGACTCTTCAATCCCACCCGGGGGAGTAAATGCTAACATAATTCAAAGTTATTGTCTGGTTTTACATGCATTTTTATTACTCTTTAATTTAATTTTTTTTTGTATCAGTATACTGCTGCTGGATTATGTGAATTTCCCCTTGGGATTAATAAAGTATCTATCTATCTATCTATCTATCTATCTATCTATCTATCTATCTATCTTAATAATTTATCATCATTACTTTTAATTTACTCCTCCTGCTGATTTACAACTAAATGCTTTAAACTCAAAGAAACGGAAAATGTTAAATCTACATCACTAATAATGCAATTAAATTAATCACATAAATATCATTCTAATTTTCTGTTGATACTCTTTAGGTGACAAAACAAATAGCAGCAGATGTTGAAAAGGCTGGAAAATATTTTGAAGAAAACATTGAAAAAAAACTTCATCATAAAAGGTACAGTATTTTACAGTTCCATATTGACCTCTACCATAGTTGAAGCCACTAAAGAATTATTTGGTTTGTCTGCACTGCAAAATTCTGTTGTTTAACGTTTCATCATCATTGCAGTATTTTTTTCTTAAAGAAATATAGGCTGTTACTTCTCCCAAAACAAAGTCTACTTTGTTTTTTTCTAACAGAACCTAGAATTTTGATTGTATTTGTGTGTGGTGTCAGAGGAAGCACCATTTAATTGCACATTTGAAAAATAAATATATCTGTGTAACTTACAACTTATATTTTCTATCTCCAGCGAAAAATGGAAAAACAGTAAGTAGTACTTACATAGAAACAATGGCAATATAATTAACATCAACCTTTGTCTACAGGGAAATGGATATATTCCTGACTATCAAGGTTGTGAGTTGACTCAGCAGAATGGTGAATACAATTTAAGGAGTAAATTAAAATACAGAAATTCCACAGAACCAACCCCTAAGACATTGTTAATATGAACTTTAAATCAGTTATGACAACCACTGCTCAGAAAGTGATTCAGATTAATAGTACATTGAAAGCTTCATTTGGAAAGGGGAGCTACATATGTAGATTGTCTCATATCTTCATAGTGTGGAATACAGCCCGGACACAGACAGGTAGACATGGTTAAATCACCCAACACATGTTTATTTACACAACTAATATTTACAACAGTGCACACAGCCCTAATACTTCCCCAAAGTCCAGGCCTCTACCAAAATGCCTCTCTCTCTTCAGGCCGCCTCCTTTCCTCTCCTCCCGAGCTCCATCCTTCTCTGCTCCTGACTCAAACCAACGAATGGAGGGAGACGGCCTCTTTTATCCCCACCCAGACGTGGTTTAGGTGCCTCCCAATAATCTTCCACCGGCACTGTGGCAGAAGTACCGGCTGCACACCCGGAAGTATTTCAGCTGTCCCTGGTCTTCTTCCCCCCAGCACTTCTGGGTGTGGCGGAAGTGCTGAGGACCAGGGCTCCTCAGGCATTGGGGCGCCCCCTGGCGGTGACCACGAGCCCCTATAGGTTTGAACTTCCAAGCTCTGTTCTTGTGGTTCCCAAAGCCACCAGGGCGGTCGCCCCCTCATGGTCTGGAGAAGGCGCAATCCCTCCTTGGGTACTTCCAGGCATCCCAGCTGGGTGCCACCCCCAGCCACTTGCCACACTGCCCGTCTGCCAGCTGAGACCCCTAGGGGCCAGCGGCTCGTCCCACGAGGGCAGGTCTCCCACGAAGCGGGTCCTACTTTTGCATATCCAGGGTCTGGTCCTGAAAAACAAGGAAAAACAGAGGCGGAACCGCTGCCTGGACACTACCACCTGGCTTCGATCTGCATCACACACAGGCAATGCTCTCCCCTTTTACCGGCACCCCGGCATTTGCCACTGGCACCTTCTCCGAGGATTCCATGCCCCTCTGGTTGGGACCCCTCAGCTGACTTCGGGTTTTCCCTCTGTCTCCGCAGAGGGCGGCCATTCTCCAGATGTGAGCTCCCAGCCTCACGTCCTCCCTTACCAGAGAAACCGGCTCTCTTTCCACGATTCTTCCTCTTTCTCTGGGACGCTGTGATGGTTTGGGTCTCCCTATGGGAAATGTACAGACCCTGTCCCATCTGCGTCCCTGTGGAGTGGTGTGAGACCGACGCTGGCTCAGGGCGTAGGGCACTAGGACCTGCAGCACTCATCAGCCTGCATCCCGCCTGCCCTCTCGCTCTCTCCCTCCTCACCGCGTGCTCGGCTCTCACTGTCGCGTCCACTTTTGGAGCCCCCCCACTTGAATCCACTCACTTACGTTATGGTTCTCTTCGGTGGAGTCTCCCTTATCCTTTATGGGGCCGGTTCTTCTCACCTGCCCCGCCGTGCCTCTCCGGCCGAAGGATCCAGCATCACGTCATTGTGTCCACTTACACAACGTCTTCACAGACGTGACCACTTTCCCCTCTCGCTTCTTCAATTCCTTTTCGGAGGGCATGTATCACCTGTAATAACGACTCTGATGGCTGAAGGCACTCCCCCAGCTCGCGCAGAGCCGCTGGCAAGCACAGAGAGTCAGCTGACGGAGGATTTATGTTTTGATCAGTCACACACGCCGGCTGCTTCCTACGGGGCCTCTCCCTTTGCCCAATCGGATCCTTCACGGGCTTGGGGTGGACATTCCTTGGTCCAACCTCCATCCAATCATTGGCAGGCACAGAAGACACACCGTCCAATCCCTTGCCCAACTTGGGGAGGGACATCTGGTCTGCAACCATCTTGTCTCCCCTCCTCCCCATGCAGTTGCGTGCCTCCGGACAGCCTTGCAGTTGCCACGGCCTCTCGAGCTGCAGCGACTCCTCCTCCACAGCTTCTTCTGCTGCCGCTGCGCTGACAAAGCCCCGCAGGCTGGCACACGTCTGACACTGGCGTGGATCCGACAACACACAAAACTCTCCTGGCCATCCAGGGCCGGCTGCCGGTGAGCAGGGAACTTACTTTCTGGGTCCCGTCTGTCCGAGGAAACGTTCTCAGCATGGCCTCGCTAGACGTAATGCCGTCCCGGGTGCCTCTAGCGATGGCGCGTTCGTAGGAGCCTGCTCCACTCCTGCAACGCTCCTCGTCTTCCCACACCAGGGGGAAATGACCCTTCTGCAAACCAGTGGTGGTCCGTGGGTCAAGTCTGTCTCGCAGGGTTGTGTGCGTGCCGCTCCTGCGGCGCATGTGTGAGCTCCCCTGCTGCACCAGGCCATCCACAAAATTATTTAAATTGACAGGTCCCCGTCTTGAAACAGGCGGAGAGTCCCATTTGGGATGCCATTGTGGAATACAGCCCGGACACAGACAGGTAGATATGGTTAAATCACCCAACACACGTTTATTTACACAACTAATATTTATAACAGTGCACACAACCCCAATACTTCCCCAAAGTCCAGGCCTCTACCAAAATACCTCTCTCTCTTCAGGCTGCCTCCTTTCCTCTCCTCTCGAGCTCCATCCTTCTCTGCTCCCGACTCAAGCCAACGAATGTAGTGAGGCGGCCTCTTTTATCCCCACCCAGACATGCTCTAGGTGCCTCCCAATAATCTTCCACCGGCACTGTGGCAGAAGTACCGGCTGCATACCTGAAAGCATTTCAGCTGTCCCTGGTCTTCTTCCCCCCAGCACTTCCAGGTGTGGCGGAAGTGCTGAGTGCCAGGGCTCCTCAGGCATTGGGGCTGCCCCTGGCGGTGACCACGGGCCCCTATAGTTTTGAGCTTCTAAACTCTGTTCCTGTGGTCCCCAAAGCCACCAGGGCGTTCACCCCCTTGTGGTCTGGAGGAAGCGCAATTCCTCCTCCGGTCCTTCCAGGCATCCCGGCTGGGTGACACCCCCAGCCGCTTGCCACAATGGTTAAAAGTGTCTGTAAAGTACACATCTTGTCCACCAGCTTATATGAACTAAGAAAATAAAACTGTAGCGTGTCAGTAAATTTGGGTGGTTTTAACAAGTTAGTATCCCATGCAATGTTGGTTGATGTTTTATTGCTTTGTATTGGAGGTATATGTTAAGGATTACATATACAGTATTGCAACCTGGTTAAGTAAGCCCATAAAATTTATAGGTGGGTGGATGGAGGGATGAAGCTTATCAGAATCAAACTACATTTAAGTCAGACATGTAAAAAAATGTTGCCTTCATGAATGACACTGCAAAGAAATATTTTGTTTTTAAAGTACCCTAACATTGAAAAAAGCTATTTCAAGTATTTTTTCTGTGAATAGCTTAATGATTACAATGTAAATAATACACATAAAATAACGTGAGGACCTGGGGCCTCTTGCAAAATGCTGTGCATAGAACTCACACTAACACATGGCAAACGGACAAATGTGGAAATGTGCATACACACAAAAAAATTCAGATGCGCAAAAGCGTGCGTAAGCCAACTTCCACGTATTTCAGCTCCATAAATCCCTATCAGCATGAAAAGTAACACACATGCACTCTCCTGCAATCACACCCCATCTCCCCCCAGAATTTTGCATATTTTAATATGCAAATCAATATAAATATGATGTACCCTGTTCAGTATTTGGTTAAAAGACAATGGCAAAAGCACATGAAAAAAAGAATTGCAATGTGGAGGCAAGGAAAAAATCCTATTTGTTGACTTACGCAGTAGTATAATCAACAAAAGGAAGTTGATTGAGTGATACAGAGTGGTGGAGAAACTCAGAAATTCAAGTTCAGAAAGTCGCACAGTGCCTGAAATAAAAAAGAAATGGTCGTATATCAAACTCGCTGTGAAAAGGCGAGTCGGAGCCCACCATCTCAGTGTCATATGGCAGCGTATTAGGGACACAGTGGAAAAAAAAGGTTGAAATGTCCACTTTAATCTCGTAGTTTATTTCATCATTAAAGTAGAACGTCATAAACTTAATCTTAAAATCAATGTTAAATTTACTAGAGTTTTTCATCCCATTGTAACTAAAGTAGTATGTTAAATGCTTTGTATTGTTTGTGTTCTTCTATGTGCTCTACAGTATGTGTGTGAATTACTACGTGCTTCTTAAATGAGCTTTCTCTTACCCTGACAGGACACAAAATACATTACTTTCATGATATTAGACCTCTCTGAACAATTTAAATACTAAGATGCTGCAAACATACAGCATGAGGTAGGAAAAATTCCTGGACGGGGCGCTAGCTCATTGCTACCGCTGTGCCACCGTGCCCACACGTTTAATTATTAACAGTATACTTTATTTAAGTGAAGTTAAAAATTTACAATTTACATACGTTACATACTGCATTACATCTTAAAAATTATTTCAAGAGCTCCAAGAAGATAGCTCTTTGAAATCTGAATCAACTTAGAAGCTTGTCGTCATCATCTGTAAATACATGCTCTCTTCTATTGAATTCAGTTGAATTCCTTTATTGTTATTGTATGGTACAAAGAGATTCAATATTCAAATCCTCCATAAATTTATTTTCCTATAAAATGATAAAATAACAATAATAATCATACAATAAAAACAATGAAAAATATATAATATGAAGGCATAAGTAAAATATACATGTACATATAGTGCAGGTAGTGCTAATGGTTCATAAAGTGACTCAGGTTATGCATTATTACAACTGTAGTTCAAGTTTACAGTGAAGTAATTGTAATTCTAAGTGCAAACAGTTCCACCAGGAGCACCTGATGGACTGATTGAGTGTTTTTATAGCTTTTGGGATGAAACTGTTTCTGAACCTCGAGGTTTGTGCAGGAAAGGCTCTGAAGTATTTGCCGAATGGGATTAATGTTCAAATAGACTGTGTGCATGGCAGAAGCAGCATGTAATATAAATGTTCTCCAGGGCTACTTGCTGTTTCCCGATTATCCACTGTGCTCTTGACACATTCCACCGTAGAGCTTTCCAGTCGGCTTCTCTACAGCTGTGATTCCACACTTAGATACAGTGGGTTAAAATACTCTGAGTGGTGTACCAAGCAGAAAATGTGCGTACGCAATGTGTTGTGCTGCCATGAGAATGTGTATGGCTTTACGCCAAGTTCAGTTTTTATACATCGTGATGTGAGTGTGGAAACAGGCATATGCAACATTTTTGTGAGTACGCACTGTTTATCCATAAGACCCTTGCTCTTTATGTATCCTTTTACTTACAAATAATGCATTATATTAACGTTTTTGCCCATGAAGCATGCTCGCATTTCAGTTATAACTTTCTATGAACTCCTTCAAGGTGAGCAATGGAGTAATGTAGTCTTGTCATATTTATGGGATATGTCCTGTGTTTTAAGCTCAAATGACTTTTTTGGAAAGGGTTTTAAAACCATCCAGAATGAAAGGTGTCTAATCATCTCTCATTTTTAATATAATGTATATTCAAAATCTGTATAATAATAATAGTAGTAATAATAATACATTTAATCATGTATATATTTATATAGCATCTGAGCTATACTCAGAGAACATCACAAGTAACTCTGAATAGAACATTAAACAGAGAACATTAAAATAACACTGAATAGAAAATTACATCTACTCATTACACATCATATTAAAAATAAATAAATGACATAAAAAATTATGGATTAGTTAGGCATGAATGCAATAAAAAGTACTAGAGTAACAATGAAAAATTAACATAGAGTTACACCATAGGGACCTGGACAAAGGATGTGAGAACAGAGAAGGCATCAGAATATTAGTTTTAGTTAAATGTCTTCTTGAACACATCTGTAAATTTAAACAGTAGTGACCCCCTAAATTTTGGCTTGTTTCAATTATAAATCATACCAAGTAAGATCACTACAATGTCATTTTTTATATAAAAAATGGCAACCCTTGCCAATTGTCATCAGAGTAGGTATGAGTAGGTAAGGAGTAGTACTCAATAAGGATCATTGATCATGCTTTCATACACATAAATATTCTGATCTTTGCTGACTACTCAGTATAGAACCATTCCCAACATCATTAACATTAATATACAGTGTTCACTAAACAAATGTATGCAATGCACATTTATTGAATTGTGCAAGACTGTGTTTTTTTCAGAAAAAGTGGAAGTATTTGTCACATGTGTAGATAAGAGTTAATCATTTTTTTTATCATTTTAGATGGAATATCTTTTGTAGAAGAGTTAATCCAAAATCAAATAGTAAAACACCAAGGCTACTGCAGACCACAATGTCAGTTTTGAAACCGATGGCAGGAACCCTCACTAAAGAAAAAGAAGAAATATTAAAAGTAATCAAAGAGCTGGATAAAATGATAAAAATGGTAATTATTAAATTGTATATGTTTTATTTATCTTGGTATATACAAAACTTGTACCACCCAGTTTTTTTTTTGGTACATATTAATGAAACATTTGCTAAGATGCATTTGTGTAGCAATGATGGTTATTTAACCATTGTGGATCCTACATATTAGGGAAATGTTGTTTTGCTCTGTTGACATTTATAAAACTTAATAATTAATTTAGTTTAACTAAAATGCATGTAAAGACACAGTCATAGAATGGAACATTTATAAAAGTTGCATAAAATATTGTGAACACAGACCAATTTTATTTTAAAAAACTTTGTTAAAAATGACCAGTGCCCATCAATCATCTCAGAGTAGAAAAATGGAATAAAAGTGACTCAAAAATCTCAGAATGACCCTTATTTGGTCCTGCTCTTAAGAGTAGGAGTAAAATAATTTTATCAATTTTACTAATTTAGGGAACTACTCCTAATTTCATCAAAATTTTGAAGAGCTTTTCAGCTGTCCTAACTCACTATGAGCTGCCAGAAGATGACGTTTAGGCAGAGATCAGCATGCAAATCCCAGGAAAGGTTGAATGTTTTTGAAATAACTTGTATAAAGATATCAGTTTGACAGAGATGGAATAATACAGTATTTGTAACAAATCGTGTATATCATGTAATTGTTTTATCTATGTGGAGAAGCCATGAGCTGTCAGCCAAAGTGTTGGTATCATTATATTTTTTGAACACAGTGATAATGCAACATTGTAATAGTGATGATTTAAGTATGTCACAATAAACCATTTCTTGAATTTTGCACCAAACTCTGAATGCCCTCACAGCACATGAATTATAAAGTAATGTTAAAGCAAGCTGCATTCATACGAATTGGCATGAACATATAGATCATTGCCCCAAGTGTGGATGAACATGCATATGTGAATCTCAAGCAATATCACAGTATCAGTACACAGGTGGTCATGCATGCAGACTGTACTGTGGTAGCCATTATGTTACCCTGAAGATAAATGGAGATGGATGGGTGATTGACAGCAAAATGTCACATAGACACACTGAGTTCTGCTTTCTGTTACATTACACTTTACAAGCCCTGGAAGGTTTAAGAAGGCAGGCAGAGACTCCCCAGACATTGGATAAATAGAGCCTTGCATAAGGTAAGGAAGGATCAGGGAGAGAGGCATGGAACATTGCCAGAATTGTTAAATCAACATGCTTTTTATCACGCTTTACTCTCATTTGATGGGTGCATCTCAATCTTTTGATCTCAGTGCTCATTACATTATTATTCTTGATGCTGTTATGAAAAGCAAACAATTACTGTTTTTGCAGCTTAGTGCAGTATCCTACATTATTATGTTTTCTTTCTTCTTCTTTTTCTACTACTTTGACTATTATTATTATTACTATTATCTTTGTGATAAAGCATTAGTGTTAGTATCACAAAACTACAGAATGTCATCATGAGTGCCATTTTGCATCTCAGGGTGCCATAAAATCGTGACATCATTCATTCTCAAACATGACCTCCTACTCCTTGATGGGAGTGTGTGTAGGATGCTTCATAAATACTTCTAATGTCCTACTTTGAGTTAGGACAAATTCTCATCCTAGTCAAACTTTTAGTGCAATTCCTAGGAGTAATTCTGAGATGCCTGATAACTACAATGATCACAAGACATACTGTTGTAGATATTTCTGTAATTGTACTGCATATTGTTTCCCAAGCATGTTTAGAACAACAAAAATTAAGCATAAAGAAAAATTCAGGTTTAGTTTATATATGGCCTTTGTCAATAACTTATTAGATGTTTCCCTGATTAATTTTATGTAATTTGTTGTTACTTAAACTGATTTCAAAAATGTTACATAATAGTGTATGATAAGAGCGGGTCTTCATGGCAGACCTCCATACCAAAGTAATATGAAATAGGCTTAAAATGAACATACAAAAAAAGATAGCTTTATTGATAAAAATACTAAAAGGAGGTAAATGGGGAACTCAAAGTGCATTTAAAACTCAACTGAAGCAAACCTGTTGCATCTTTTAAAGTCTTGAACTCCAGTCTGTTGGGTGGGTGGCTATTGCTCATGTCTTTGAAGAGTTCATCTGTGCACGTCAGTTAGCTGTGCTTTAAGAGACAGAATCGAAGACCAGCGTCCTTCCAGGGCCAAGCTTTTCTACTTCTGATCTGCATGTCCCCACAGACTTTCAGCTTAGCTGTCTTTTCCCTGCAATAAGTATGAATGCAGTAACTTTCTGTGTTCCTGTAAATTTTGCCAACATTTTACTTTAGCTATGCCCTACAACATAAAAACCTTTTTATTATTTCTCAAAGGTTACAGCTTATCACTGCCATTAAATATTTTGTGGTGATAGATAAGGACAAATGGAAGTCTAGGTGGCTGAGTTCACTTAAACCAAATGTAATAAGAACGGCAGAAAAAAACACTATAAATAAAAGTCTTTTGTTATAATAATAAAAAAAAGAATATAACCACAAAATTGAATTTATGGCTGAGCTCATTGTACTATTTTTTTGTTGCCCTAATACCACGGAAAATCACTGGTCTTTATAACAAATTCTAACAAGTTATAGACTCTACAACATTATGTTAATCAGAAATAGATGTATTTATATTCATATTTAATGTCGTTATCGAGGCTAAGCCAATACTCATGTTTTTTTTTTAAATCCTACTATTGTTTTCATTTTAACTATTGTAATATTGATCACTGCTGCAGTAGCATTTTTGAAACCTGCAGTAGAAAGTGTACTTGACAGTTTGTATTTTTATCCATAAGTAAGGAAATTAGATTTTTAAACAGCACTTTTAGTTTTGAGAAGCTGAGATAAATTGTACTTTAAACTGAATAAAGCCAGAGTCTATTCTGGTTGCCATAGATTAAAGTATGCTACAGTAACAGAAGAAAGCACACCCCTTTCTCACTTCTCATCTCTTACCCACTCTATTTCTCTCCCTTCGGCCAGCTAAAGGTTCACTGGTCTCTCATCCCAATTCTCTACATTCAAAAAAGCCCATTGCCATGAACCAGCTTTAAATCCCAACAAGATCTCATTCTGGATATTTTCTTATGGAAATGTGTCATATATCGACTAAGACAGAAGGTGTTGCACTCCCCTTTTTTGCTTCTAGTCAAATGGCCAGGCAACCAGCCCACTGCTATGTCACTTTCCCTTTAGTGTATAGGAGAGCATTATGTACATTCACTTAGACTACCTCTCTCTGACACACATGCTGAAGCTCTGAGTAATGTCATTCTAGGACACATAAGCGACATACATGACATACTGTACTTAGTGGTCCCTATGTTTCAACACAGTATCTGCTGAGCCACTCTGTGGTTCCTTCTGTCTGTCACCTACAGGCTACCTGTGGAAGTTAACTGTGGCCAATGCCAATCAGCATCACAGACATTCTTGCTTATTCCAAAGCTTTTGACAGCCAGAGACAAATCCAACAGTACAGTACCCTGCATTACATAATTTACATATATTAGTACTATTTTTTGTTTTGCTATTTCTATTAAAATTACAAATGTGCATTGTTTTGATTCAGAACCTTTCTCTGTTTACAGGCTGATGTAGCTTTAAATGGAACAAAGAAGACTGAAGACAAATTCAACTCAACTATAATGAGATAATCTATTTAGTTGGATATTTTACTTTATTTTTAACTTTGTTTTTTTATCAAGTCTGTTTGAAATGAAATGTGGTTACCATTTATAAATAAATATTCCCTTTTTTGTTTTGTCATTATACTTCATGTGAATTTTGAACCATTATAATCTATGTAATCTAAGTAATAATTAAGCAGGCCATCTGATAATATGTATTGTAATGAATTTTGAAGTAATTAGTTATAGCACATACCACTGATTTTTTTCATAATGAAAACGAGAACTGGAACTAAAAATATTGTTTTTAATTTTACAAGAATGAGAACTGAAATTAAGGCAAACAGAGAAATTAAAACTAAATAAAAATAGAAATTAGTGATATGAGATCAAATCCGGTTCAGTTGTGCAGAGGGGTTGTTTGTAGGTCGCTCTGAGTGTTCAGTTACGCTGCGCTGTTCACTATGCGTTGATCTTGTACCTTGGGCTTACTATAGTCACATGGTGCAACTTCCGTAAAGGACCGATGTTTGTTTGCTGAGCACATTTGGCTCGTCGGGTTGAAGCAGTAAGCACTTGTGGTTGACAATGGTGAGTTTTGCACAGATATTTCTGGGTACAAAGCAAGAAAGTAACATGTGGAAATACTTTAGTTACAGTGCAGATGATAATAAAAGCAAATGTAGTGTGCAAGAAGAAGAAAAGAGTCTCAGAGTTTCATTGCAGGACCAGCTGGATCAATACTTAGTGGAAGTCCAGCACTTTTCTGGCGCCATGACTGCACTTCAGTACAGGGACGTGAAGTCAGAGGAGGTAGGCAGAGCCTCATCTTTCATCATGAAAAGTAAAAAAAACTAATAATGATAACATCAAATAAATTTGTCCACTAGTCTGCGCTAGATTGCTTTCTATATAGTTCCAATAATTTTAATAATTTTTATAGTCAAAATTGCTGAATTTGCACATTTCCTAATGAAATACAGGGGAGAAACGCAAGGCACAGCAGCGGTGAGACAAGCCATGCCTCACTTCGGACTGCGCTATCCCTCACACA
The DNA here is from genome assembly GCA_026402145.1 of Polypterus bichir lapradei. NCBI lineage: Eukaryota > Metazoa > Chordata > Cladistia > Polypteriformes > Polypteridae > Polypterus > Polypterus bichir. The sequence continues at coordinate 24,269,878 of JANRMT010062808.1, read as the reverse complement.
CTGGGTTGATGCATGCAATTGGCGCATGCCTGTTGTGGTCTCTCTGTATGTCGGCAATATAATGTTTACACACGTTTATTATACATCCTGACTTTCCACAGTCTAGCTAATATCTTTAATGAATGTGTGTGACATATTTAGTCTTGCTGATCGGACATAAAACCACAGTGAAAAGGCACAAGGTGAGGCAGACAGCACCGCGCTGCACTGAAGGGGGCAGATATGAGCCCAACTGTTGCTTGTTGCTGCTGTTCTTCTGCGCAGTGGCTCTAGGCACCAATAAGTCAGCGATATCAGAAAGTCAAGTTCACTGCAGCGGTCCGTTTATTTTTCTCTTTTGTTCTGACTAACTGCCAAAATGGAAGATTAAGACTTTTAAAACTAAAGGAAAATAAGGAGGACTTTTACAAGAAAGTGACTTCTTGTGGAGAAGATTAGGCGCATGGAGTTAGGGTAAGACCATAAACGGTTTTCAATTTTGTAAAAAATGGAATCAGACTAAGAAAAAAAATCCAATATTTAAACACTAAATTTTAAACTTAACTAAAATATTCTTTTGTATTTCTTCTTATCCTTTTGTTGAACAGTCTGTATTAAAATTGATTAAAGGATCATGAATTGTAGAATTGCAACGGCAGCTCTATCTTGCCTCTATAAATGTACATTCTTTCTTAGCCAAATATGTTTACCTATGTGTGTGTAAAGAATGCTGATGAGATATGAAACATAACCAGTAGTCAATTTGCATGCTGCCAAATGAATAGTAAATAAGCTACTCTTTTGGGTTCATATATTTGTAAATCTGACTGTGAAGGACTCCGTGCCTCACTAGCCATGAACCTTACTGCACGTCACTGCTTCAGTAATGGCAACAGAAATCGTCAACATACAGTCAGCTGAGGGCTAGGACTTTGTCTGTGCATCTGCATTAAAGGTGAAGTGAATATTTTCACTCTGTGGCTATCTGTGCAATGCACGTCATTGCAACATGAACAAGTATCTCAAAATGTTTGTTTAAAACTTAATAGCAATGTGCTTGCACAGACTGGTTTCTTTGGTTGAAACATTTGATCTTGCTGATTGTACCCATTAGGCAATTTCATCTGTTTGATCATTAGTAGTCAAGCTATGTTTAGCGGCATTATGACCTGTGAGTGTATTTTGTTGACTAAAACATAACTTGCATTGAAATATATGTAGGCCAGCATTTGTGGTCTTGCAACAGAAAAAAACAAAAATTGTACTAATATTATATAAAAAGTCCAGAACTAAATAGAATAAAAACTAAAATTTTAAACACAGAACTAAATAAAAATAAAAATGGTTGACCACTGATCCATTGAAAAGCAGAATGAAATAAAAATTAACTTTATAAAATAAAATAAAAACTAAAACTACAATTAATATCCAAATTGAAATATCACTGGACATACACTGCTGTGTGCCAGTATATTGACAGCTAACATAACATCTGAAATTGACAGAGGAATTTCTACTAAAATTCATAGTCAACTAGGATATTTTTGCACAAGCCCAGGTTTTTTATTTCTAACTGGGAATCTCTCATGGAGTCCTATTCATGTGGTAATTTTTTATGGTAACTC
>JANRMT010062808.1:24227399-24248572 GCA_026402145.1 Polypterus bichir lapradei | reverse complement strand
GGGGGGGGGGGGGGGATCGTGAACGCGACTGAGAGAATGGAACTGAATTAAAAATAAAGCTAACCTTTACAATTATCATGCATTTACACTGGCTCTTACAGAGTGACTGAAATCAAATTATGTTTTTATTCTAAAATAGTTAAAAATAAATAAATAACCTTCGCCGTTCTGCCTGCCTGAACTCCCTGTCTATCTATATAGTAATAACAGTAATTTTATTATTATATAGGAGCTTCCCTGTCTGCCTATCACATAGTGCCATTCCTTCCTACCTATCTATATATCTATCCCCTTAGCTGTTTTTATATACTGTATCTATTATACAGTGCCTTCCCTGTTTATATATCTAATGCCTTCTCTGCCTGTCTGATTGCATATAGCGCTGAACTTACTGCTCTGTACTATTCTGGCCTCTGCGTGTCCTGGAGTACAAAAGAAACACCACCATACAGCAACATGTGGGGACTGGCAAGATCGGGGAAAAAAACACGCGGTCACTGATTACAAACCGCAAGATGAATGAAAGAGACAATATATGTAAAAACATCATTGCACTAATGCAATATTATTTGAAAACGATCAGCGTCAGATCGGGAGCATATTCAAACCCGATCTGACGCTGTTCGGTTTCAGATAATATTGTATGTGCTGTGTGTTGAAACTGCTGCACTGAATAAGCAGACTCCTTCTGTAAGAGCGTCAGCGTGTATTCAAACCTGATCTGACGTTGTTCGTTTTCAAATAATATTGCATGTACTGTACTATTTTAGAATAAAAACATAATTTGATTTCAGTCAGTCTATAAGAGCCAGTGTAAATGCATGATAATTGTAAAGGGTAGCTTTTTTTTTAATTCAGTTCCATTCTCTCAGTCGCGTTCACGCCCCCCCCCCCCCCATCTGACAATGCTGTTTTCACATAAAGACGTGCTATAGCTCAAATGTGATTTATTTGGAGACGCGCTCGAATGTTACTTATATAGGGAAGAAAGTACAGTGTCAGGTGCTCATTCAGTGTAATAGCATTGCCCCACGCAAGCAGTCGTATCAACCGCCTACTGTAACTTGCTTTATTTTTTCTTCACTTATAGTCTAGAATAAAAGTGCACTTGTTTTGTTATACTTGTAAACAACAGATGTTCCTGTGTTTGAGCTCCCCGGGTATGCTCAAAAAAATAGACGTGTAATACCACGAAAAGTGCACGCAGGCACAGCAGTTCGCAAAAGCATTGGTACGAGAATGCAGTCACAAGTACGCTGCAGAGCTATAGCGCGTCTTCAGATTGGGGGGGGAGGTAGGGAAGGATCTTGAACACGACTGAGAGAATGAAAAGTGAATAAAAAAAACAAACTAACCTTTACAAGTATCATAAATTACACTGGCTGTTACACACTGAAATCAAATGTATGTTTTTATTTTAAAATAGTAAGAATAAGAGCAGTTTACTTTTCAAAAGAGAATCGTGCAGGATCGAACTCATAACCTTTTGGTTACAAGTCAGAAGCTGATACCATTACACTACCATAGCAGTTGAAATACATAAGTGTCAATGTGGCATGTTAATGCGGCTTTTTTCCTGCAGTTATATTTTTGAATAAAAGCATACTTGTTCTGTTATATATGTACCTTTTGTGAAGCTGTTAATTTGATATTTGGACTTCAGGCTTCATAAATTATATAGTTGATGCCTACATTTTGTCATTTACTACTACAATATGAAAACCGTTTCTGTTTTAAAAATGTGTTTACACGGATTACTGTAGAAACGGAACACACGTGAAATACGTGTATTCCAAATAATGATCTATTATTTCCACTCTAAAACTCCACTTCACTCCCAGATAATCAATTAAGGCATGAGCTGGGAGAAGTTTGTGCACTTTCTAAGTCGATGGGGGGATGGAATAGCCGGCTACTTGCAACTTTTCTTTATCAACACATTTAGATTAACAAAAGACGCTGGCGGAGAGGTGAGAACGGTTTTAAGAAGCGATTTAAGGTGGGACGGATCTAAGAGTTTTTTCGTAGACTCTGGTAATTCTAGTGTTAAGCCGCCATCTTAATCTCTGTAGTGCAGTTTGGTAGCGTCAATTCGGCGGGGGAGGTGGGGTGGGTTGTTAAAATCATGTGATTGCAATTCAGCGCAGCTAAATTGCCGGCGTGTGTTAACGTGTTCTTGAGAACAAAGCGCCATCTAGTGGTGGAACCAGGTAAATGAATAAATAGGGCATGAATGGGCGTGCTTACTGTGAAATCTTGACACGCCTTCTGTTAGTAGAGGGAGGGGGGGATCACGGCGTGCATAGGGCAGCCGTACGCCATTCGCACGCCATTCGCACGCCATTCACACGGCCGCGGCTATTTGACGTGGCTCCATCTGTAAGTAATAATTAAGTAGGCAATCTGATAATATGTATTATAATGAATTTTGAAGTAATTAGTTATAGCACATACCACTGATTTTTTCATAACAAAAACAAGAACTAGAACTAAAAATATTGTTTTTCATTTTACAAGAATGAGAACTGAAATTAAGGCAAACAGAGAAACTAAAACTAAATAAAAATAGAAATTAGTGATATGAGAACGAATCCGGTTCAGTTGTGCAGAGGGTTTGTTTGTAGGTCACTCTGAGTGTTCAGTTACGCTGCGCTGTTCACTATGCGTTGATCGTGTACCTTGGGCATACTATAGTCACATGGTGCAACTTCCGTAAAGGACCGGTGTTTGTTTGTTGAGCACATTTGGTTCGTCAGGTTGAAGCAGTAAGCACTTGTGGTTGACAATGGTGAGTTTTGCAGATATTTCTGGGTACAAAGCAAGAAAGTAATGTGTGGAAATACTTTAGTTGCAGTGCAGATGATAATAAAAGCAAATATAGTGTGCAAGAAGACGAAAAGAGTCTCAGAGTTTCAGTGCAAGACCAGCTGGATCAGTACTTAGTGGAAGTCCAACACTTCTCTGGCACCATTACTGCACTTCAGTACAGGGACGTGCAGTCAGAGGAGGCGGGCAGAGCCTCACTTTTCATCATGAAAAGTAAAAAAAAACTAATAATGATAATATCAAATAAATTTGTCCACTAGTTTGTGCTATACTTTTGCTTTCTATATAATTCCAATAATTTTAACCATGTTTATAGTCAAAATTGCTGAATTTACAAATTTCCTAATGAAATACAGGGGAGAAACATGAGGCGTAGCAGCAGCGAGACAAGCCAAGCCTCACTTCGGACTGCGCTGTACCTCACACACTGGGTCTGATGCATGGCGCATGCCTGTTGTGGTCTCTCTGTATGTCGACAATATAATGTTTACACACGTTTATTATACACCCTGACTTTCCACAGTCTAGCTAATATCTTTAATGAATGTGTGTGACATATTTAGTCTTGCTGATCGGACATAAAACCGCAGTGAAAAGGCACAAGGTGAAGTAGACAGCACCGCGCCACACTGAAGGGGCCGGATATGAGCCCAACTGTTGCTTGTTGCTGCTGTTCTTCTGTGCAGAGTTGTGGGTGCCAATAAGTTAACGGTATCAGAAAGTCAAGTTCACTGCAGCAGTCCGTTTATTTTTATCTTTTGTTTCGACTGACTGCCAATATGGAAGATTAAGACTTTTAAAACTAAAGGAAAATAAGTAGGACTTTTACAAGAAAGTGACAGAGATTTCTGTGGAGAAAAATAGGCGCATGGAGTTAAGGTAAGACCATAAACGGTTTTCAATTTTGTGAAAAATGGAATCAGACTAAGACAAAAAATCCAATATTTAAAAACTAAATTTTAACCTTAAATAAAATATTCTTTTGTTTTTCTTCTTATCCTTTTGTTGAACAGTCTGTATTAAAATTGATTAAAACATCATGAATTGTAGAATTGCAAAGGCAAAATCAGAACACATGGAGGATGCAGCTCTGTCTCGCCTCTATAAATGTACATTCTTTCTTAGCCAAATATGTACCTTACCTATGTGTGTGTAAAGAATGCTGATGAGATATGAAACATAACCAGTAGTCAATGTGCATGCTGCCAAATGAATAGTGAATAAGCTACTCTTTTGGGTTCATATACTGTATTTGTAAATCTGACTCTGAAGGAGTCCGTGCCTCACCAGCCATGAACCTTACTGCACGTCACTGCTTCAGTAATGGCAACAGAAATCGTCAACATACAGTCTGCTGGTGCCAGTGGCCGAGGACATTGTCTGTGCACCTGCATCAAAGGTGAAGTGAATATGTTCACTGTGCGGCTATCTGTGCAACGGACGTCATTGCAACATGAACAAGTCTCTCAAAATGCTTGTTTAAAGCTTAATAGCAATGTGCTTGCACAGACTGGTTTCTTGGGTTGAAACATTTCATCTTTCTGATTGTACCCATTAGGCCATTTCATCTATTTGATCATTGGTAGTCAAGCTATGTTTAGCGGCATTATGAACTGTGAGTGTATTTTGTTGACTGAAACATAACTTGCAGTGAAATATATGTAGGCCAGCATTTGTGGTCTTGCAACAGAAAAAAAACAACTAAAATTGTACTAATATTATATAAAAAGTCCAGAACTAAACAGAACACAACTAAAATTTTAAACACAGAACTAAAAAAAAATAAAAATGGTTGACTTCATTGAAAAGTAGAACGAAATAAAAATTAACTTTATAAAATAAAATAAAAACTAAAACTACAATTAATATCAGAACTGAAATATCACTGGACATACACTGCTATGTGCCAGTATATTAACAGTTAACATAACATCTGAAATGGCCAGAGACATTTCCACTAAAATTTCATATCAACTAGGATATTTTTGCACAAGCCCATGTTTTTTATTTCTTACTGGTAATCTCTCATGAAGTCCTATTCATGTGGTAATTTTTTATGGTAACTCATTAATATTATAAGTATAGGTTTCTGTTGTACAAAAATCAACAGCATTCAGCAAAGCCACATGTGTTCATCTAAAGAATAAGGACCCATTAGTTTATCTTCTACATCTTTTTTACTGTTGACATTGTAGCAAGCATAAATAGCAGAATTCCTAATTACTGATTTAAGGCAATACTGTAATTATATAATAATTGGTTTTAAAAGAGGCTACAGCATGTGGACTGAATTTCAGATTTGTACTAAGTATAGGTTTGAAATTTCTCATGCTATAGCTGTGGATATCAAATAAAAAAATAATACTGTACATAACCTGAAAGAAAAGAATTCGAGAATAATACTGGGATTTAAAAACTTTCATGTATTTCTATATGAAGCTCAACAATTTTTTTATTTAAATCAATAAATACAGTGTTTACATACATTGTCTTTTTATTGTGGACTACAGGAAGTATTTATCAGTATGTTTCTTTTCCACATCTGCTACTTTATTTGAGAGTATCTCTTTAACATTTGTTTACCCAGAAAAATATATTCCACATTAGAGAAGGAATAACAGTTACAAATTAGTGTAAAAATATTTTTTAATTCTTGTATTGAAATGCATTTTAATTAAATGTGTGCGCCCTGCGGTGGGCTTGCGCCCTACCCAGGGTTTGTTTCCTGCCTTGCGCCCTGTGTTGGCTGGGATTGGCTCCAGCAGATCCCCGTGACCCTGTAGTTAGGATATAGCGGGTTGGATAATGGATGGATGGATAATTAAAATAAGACTCTTGAAATATGTTCCTGTCATTTTCATTTTATATCTTGTTATAACATGTGGACTGTTAATAGGTACTGTGATAGACAGCCGGCAGCTGAACCCAGCCAGGACGACCTTTGATGGAAGGATGGGGTGAGGCAGCTACTTTTGGACACTGCCTCCCCCAAAATGCTAGATGGCAGCTCCCCTGGAGTGTAGCGGTTCCCTGGATTCCCGCAGGGCATCCTAGGACTTGGAGTTTGGGTTCTCTGCCCTGTTGGGTACCGTGGGTGCCTCCAGGAGGAGCTGTGAAAGGACCAGAGGAGCCATGCCTCATCCATAGCTGAAGAAAAAGCCAGTTCTCCATCTGACCCAGAAGTACTAGCAAGACACGTGGATGGAAGTACAGAAGCACTTCCGGGTCAAGGACTATTTAAACGACTGCTGAAGACCCAGCAAGCAAGCTGGAGTCGGAAGGAGTAGGACAGTGCTTGCTGGGATGTGTAGAGGAGAGATTTGTGTTTATTATTAATGTGCTTATTATTGATTTTGCCTGTTCATTGTGGCAGAGGTGCTTGAGGAAACTATTACAGGAAAGAAGAATTAAAAGATCTCCTTGTTAAGATTGTTGCTTTTAACCTGTATCCAGAGCATCTGTCTGTTGGGTTTAAAGGGGTAACAGTGACCCCTAGCATCTTACACTGCTTAAAATGGATACCTATTATAAAGTGTTACCAGAATAGCCCTCTTTATTTAATAGAAGGAATGCAGAGCTGCAGCGGTCCCCTTAGCATTAGATGTGTGGTTTCACTTGTAGGAATGCAGTACTTTAGTATAAAAATCCTTTGCTATGACAGCCTCTGCATGTCTGTTATTGAATTAGTGATCCGCACAAAAATAAAAAAAAAAACAATAAAAAAAAAAATTAGTGAACCCAAAGTATTATTAAAAACTAGGATTAATCTGTCTATTTACAACAAATCCATCCATTATCCAACCCCCTATGTCCTAACTACAGGGTCATGGGGTTCTGCTGGAGCCAATCCCAGCCAACACAGGGTGCAAGGCAGGAACCAAACCCCGGGCTGGGCGCCAGCCCACCGCAGATTTACAACAAATGCAAATTATAAAATTATATTGATGCAAATTATAATATACAAGATAAAATGCTGACATTTTCAATTTTTACTTGTTTCTAAAATTTTGCATTCATTTCTTAAAAATGTTCTTTTGTGTGTGTGTTTTGTTTGAGCTAAAATAATACTATCAGCTGTGTTAAGAAGACATTGTGTTTTCAGGCATTTGAATATTTTTCCACTTTTTTATATTCCATAATCATAACGTGTTGCATGGGTTCCACTGCAAACTGAAATGCAGGACAAAACTGCAAGACCCGGGTATGACTTCACCTTTAGTTTTGACGTTTCCATTTTAGCAGCAAGGGCTCCAGCATTAAAGGTATTGGCACATCTCCTGGTTTTAGCCAAAACTAGTAACATTACTTTTAATGTGTCTTTGATCCCACAAAATAAATGGGACATTTGCTTGCCCCACAAATACACGACTAATTCTGCAATGTAGGCATACAATTACACAGTTTCATTCCAATTGTCCTAACAATGAAGTCATCTGCACACAAATAAAACAAAAAAATGAATTTCTCTGTATCAAAGGCCATTTTGGGTGCGAGTTCTACAAACATTGAGAGAACCCAAGACTATACATCATTTTGTGAAAAAAATAAATAGGACTTTTTATATGTGAAAAGTAGTTATTTTCAATAAGAACAAAAATATGGTGATATGTCTTTGGTTTGAAAAGTTAGTTTTCTGTCTTTAATTGAGCAAATATTTTCCTTTACCTGAAACGATTGAATGTGTTATAAATCTATGTGTACATGTGTTTGTTTAGTCAGCTAATATACAAAACTCTGCATACAAAACTAGCCAAAAAGAAAGGGTCATTAAGTGAAGAGTTCATATAAGAGACAGCAGTGAAGACCTGCGTTCTTCCAGGGCCAAGCCTTCCTACTTCTGTTTTGCACATCCCCACAGACTTTCTGCTTGGCTGTCTTTTCCCTGTAACACGTCTGTTTGAAGTAAATTTCTGAGCTGTTGTAAATCACATCAACATTTCAGTGTAGCTATGCCCTACAACATAAAAATCATTAAACCTTACCACTGGCATTAAATATTTTGTGATGACAGACAAGGACAGATAGAAATCTAGGTGTTTGAGTTCACTGAAACCAACTGTAATAAGAACAGCAGAAAACAAAAACTATAAACAAAAGTATTTTGTAATAAAAAAAAGAATATAACCACTAAATCAAATTCATGACATGTTCTTATTGTTGTAGTTTTTATTTTTGCTGCCTTAATACCTTGAAAAATCATTGGTTTTTATAACAAGTTCTTAAAACTTGTAGACTCTGCAACATTGGGTTAGTATGAAATAGATGTCAATTCTGGTAGCCCTAGCTTAAAGCATTACTTCAGGCCAGGATGGGACTCTCTCTGTCACAGAGCATCATAACAGATTCACTCTTACAGAGCAATGTTAGAATGTTTAGTTGCATAATGGAAAGCCTGAATCCTCCCTTAGTAGGAGTGCAAGATGCTGAAGTGAGGAGAACAATGTTCTCAGTGCTAGTATCAAAACAATTAGCAGCCAACACCACAAAAATGTAAAAAGAATGCCTGGTATATTTCAGGGTAACCATAAATATGTCACAAGTGTGTATGTTATGTTTTGTACACTGATTAACTCTTAACTTGGTAAATGATAGGCAATTCAGTCTGTTATATGAAGTGTTTCCAGGCTATCATTACATTAACTTACTTAGCGTTATGTTAACCCCTGAAAAAATAAGGCAAAAACAATGAGTTTTTTTCAACAAGAAAAATTTTACTATGCATAACAGAAACATGTAAGCATAAGTACAGTAGAAAAGCTATGTTTAGTGTCCACTGCTGTAGATTTAGGCAGATTTAGTACACATCCTCCGTGTGATATGTTTTGAGACTGTCACCATCTAACAGCCCGATGTTACAATCAGAGCAGTAGAAGTGTGTTTCTTTGTGCAGTTGTCTTATATTCTTTCTGTTGCTTGCACACAAGAGGGTAGAATGTCCACATGATCAATGTCCTCATTGTGTTATTGCAGACTACCACAGTGCAAGTCTTAAAGACTTCAATATTTCTTCTGACATGAACATTGACATGTGCTGCATTGTGAAAAGCACTTAAGGGGCTAATGTCTTGTTTTTTCTTGCACTGGATCACAATTATTTTGCCTTTTTAGTCACGCAGATACTGTCACACCACAGTGAAGCTTACTGGGCTGCCTGATTTGGTTAACAATGACTTAATCAGTCTCATTCAGAATCATCACAACCCAAAACCGTGTGTAACAGTGAAATGTTTTGTATTTCACAGTCATTTGAGAAAACAAGGAGACAGTGTAGCAAAGTTTGCCACTGAATTAATTTAGTTGTCAGAGCACTGCGAGTTCAGAGCAGTGTTGGAAGATACTGTATATTAAAGGATGAATTTTCAATGATGTAATTCAGTATCAGTTAATGGGTGAAGCTACTCTTACATTTAAAAGAGCTCTGGAAGTGTTCGAGGAAGAACTGGGCATTTTCAAATGCATGAATGTGAAGTTTTGGGTGGATCCTCAAGCTACTCTGAGATTCTTCAAGCCCATAGCAGTGCCTTATGCCATAAAATGTAAGACACAAGCTGAGAAATCTGCCACAAATAATGTAAAAAGACATTAAGAATGAAAATGCAAATAATTACAGTGACATCCATCTGATGAATAAGGATAGGAAAAATAAAGAAGTGAACTGTTAAACTGTATGTATGAGGGAACCCATTTGGCAATTAGTAGATTTAAGGACAGTATTTGCCATAACTGCTAGAAGAAAGGCCATTTGGCTAAGAAATGCAGCTAAAGATAAAATGGAAAATCCCACAAAACCTGAACATGTTACAGCCAGCCACTCATCACATGGCAGGTTCTGATAATGAAGAAGAGGAGGAGTGCCCCTTTTAATGCTTAAAGTCACAAACTGGTCCTTTTTATGTGTCTGTTATTGTCAATGGAAAAGCATCGGTTTCAATTATAAGTGAAGAAAAATGTAAAAAAATATGGACTGCTGGACAAGCTCCTAACAGTTCTTCCATCAAACTAAGGACATACACTGGAGAGGCAGTTCCACAGCTAGGTATACATTAAACATGGGAGAAGAAGATTGGAGGCAGATTGTTAGTGGTGCAGGGCCGAGCCATTTAGGCTGTGATTGGCTTAAGGAAATTCATTAAGACAGGGTGGGGGGAGTTAAGTATAAGTCCTACAGTTAGTAAAAAATATACAGAAGTGTTCGAGGAAGAACTGGGCATTTTCAAATGCATGAATGTGAAGTTTTGGGTGGATCCTCAAGCTACTCTGAGATTCTTCAAGCCCATAGCAGTGCCTTATGCCATAAAATGTAAGACAGAGGAAGAACTTGAATGGGGTGCATGGCAAGTTGTTCATATCATAACCAATATTACTGCGCCACTAACAGCCAACACTTTTTGTCATATTTTTGCTATTCAAGGGTTGCCTGATGTCATTGTAACCAATAATGGTCCACTTTTACTGATGATGTGCTCAGAGAGTTTGTCACTAAAAATGGGACACAACACACACAACTTGCCACTTTTCATTCTGCAGCAAATGGGCTAGTGAAAAGGGTAGTAGAGACCTGGAAACCAGACTTTCTTGAATCCTGTTCCAGTACCGCATTACACCACAAACAACAACAGGTTAGTCACCTGCTGAAATGCATATGGGGAGGAAACCTAAGTCACACACAGACTTACTTCTACCAGACATTAGGGTAAAAATAGTAAGTTGCCAAGAGAACCAAAATGGGAGGCATGATCAGCATGCTAAAGAGTGGTGTTTAAAGCCAAATGACACTGTTTTCATTCGAGATTTTGGCAGTGGTCCTTGTTGGAAACCAGATATCATCCTTAAAAAGCAAAAGCCACTCACATCTGTAATGAAACTAACAAATGCAAAACTATTATGTTGGCATCAAAATCATATTTATTTGTGTCATGTTCCAAATACAGATACAATGTCAAATCAAGAGGCAGCATTACACCAAAGTGAGGCAAAGGAGATGGATTGAACAGAAGAACAGAACTCGACAAAGATTCTTTCTTTAATATAAGCAATCCAGCTCAAGGGGTGCCATGTACTACAGGGGCAGAGAATATTAAAATACTTTTGTGGGGTGACAGCTCGAGGCATCTAAGGAGATCTACTCACTGCTGAAAAGCCCCTGAGAGACTGAATTTAAGATTGAATGACATTAAAAAAAAATTGGAGTTCTGTATTATTACTTGGGCATTTAAGCCTTATGTTGTTATTATTACTAGTATTATTAACTTTCAACTTCAACTTTATAGCCATATGCACTCAGTACAATGAAAATCCTATTCTGTGAGTCCTTCAGTAACAAACAAGAATACACAACAATAAACAAAAATACGTCAGGTGCAAAACAAAAATGCAAAAAACAAACAGAAGTAAGAGTGCATGTGCAAATAAATAAAAGATTCAATGTAAGCTCGGCAGGTATGTGGTCTCAATTTCAGCCTTTCATCCTCCAGACATAAGCTAGCCTGCAGTGCTGAGGGGAGGGGCAGTAGATGGGTTTTATTTACAAGCCTGCTGGTATAAGGGAGAAAACTGTCTTTCAGCCTTGCTGTTCTAGCTGCTATGGTCTTGTAGTGTTGCCCTGATGGTAGCAGTATGAACATTTCATGTTGTGGGTGGGTTGTGTCCTTAATAATGTTATGGGCCCTCCTGAGAACTCTGGCGTTTTGATGTCCTCTAGTGCAGGGAGAGCTGTTCCACTGATATTTTGTACAGATTTTACCATCTTGTGGTCCCGTGCTGTACTGTTCCCAAACCAGACTTTGATTGAGTAGGTGAGGATACGGTCAACTGTACATTAAGTTGCTGAGGATAGTGCTTGACATGCCAAACTTCCTCTGTCTTCTCTGAAGATACAAACGCTGCCTGGTTTTTCCCCACCAGCTCTGTGATGTTGTTGATCCATGTGAGATCCTCAGAGATGTTAATGCCAAGAAATGTAAATGTGGTCATTCTCTCCATCTCAGTCTCTCCAATGTACAGTGTTGGGTGCTGTCCTCTCATCCATGTGTCAATAATCATCTCCTTCGTTTTACTGGTGTTAAGAAAGAGATTACTGCCCTGACACCACTTCACAAGGCCAGCCACCTCCTGACTCGTCACCCCTAGAAATCAGTCTTTAGATGGTGGTATTTGTCTGCAAATTTAATAATGCTGGTGTTATGCTGGGAAGCGACACAGTCATGAGTAAAGAGCGTGTACAGCGTGGGACAAAAAACACATTCTTTGTACGGTTTCTGTATTTATGATAATTGTTTTGGAAATGTTCTTCTCCAGCCTGACTGACTGGGGTATGACTGTTAAACAGTACAGAACCCAGCTGCAGAGAGTAGGTGGCACACCTAGATTGGTGCACTTGTTGGTGAGCTTAGTTGGTATCACAGTATTAAAAGCCGAGCTATAATCAATAAAGAGCAATCAGGTGTAACAATCCTTGTTCTCTAGATATGTAAGAACTTCATGCAATTTTGTGCTGTGTCTTCTGTTTGGTGTATATGCAAACTGTAGGGGGTCCATTTTGTCGGGTATGAATGTCTGAATGTGGCTCTCAAAGCATTTCATCACAATAGGAGTCAAAGCAATGGGCCGGTAGTCATTTAGGCAGTTAGCTTTGCCCTTTTTGGTCTGTGGAATAATGGTGGTGTTTTGTAACAGATGGAAATTGTGGCTTGTATAAGGGAGAGATTAAATACGTCATCCAGAATATCAGCAAGAGTTTAAATGCAAGCTTTGAGTGCATATCCAATGATGTTATCTGGACTGGCTGCCTTCTGGGGGTTTATTCTCCTCAGAGAGTTTTCCACATCTGCAGATGATATTGTGAATGGGGGCGATGAACCCTCGCTAGCACCCTCCCTGCCCATTGACGGTGTTGAAGACCTTAAAACAGGCATAGAATTTGTTGAACTCATCTGGAGAGAAATGGCTGTGAGCGGTCAACCCTCTACTTCTCTCTCTCTGTAGCCAGTGATGTTTTCCAATTGTTCATAATTGTAACACAGTCTTTGTTTTCAGTTGGTGCTTTTCCTTAAGCTGCACAACATAATTTAAAAAGGTTGGAACCCAAGGTCAATTAGGAAGATTCCAGATCAATCTCCCAGAACATGTCTGTGTTAGGCATTATCCACCATATACTGTGCATATGTAATTATATTATTCCTGTTACTGTGCATAATTTTTTGTTTGATAGTTACAAATTTTTAAATTACTGTAAGCCATGTTGAGATTATTAATGATGCTGTAAAGGTATAACCCTTTTCTCTGTAGATGCACACTGGTAACCCAGTCTCTGAGGTTCATAGACTGAATATTCATAATTGATGAGTATTCTTTTAAAAGTCAGGCAGGCTTTGTATTAAATGTAACACACATTAGGTTAAGCTGCCTGGCCTCTGAGGTTTTATTGTGAAATACATGCTAAGGAGTAGCACTTAGCCTCTGAGGTTGCATGTGAACTATCTCCTTATATAATACGCTACCGTGGCTGTCCGTTTGTCTGTCCAATATTTTAAATCACCTGTAGCTCACAAACCGTTTGACCTATTAACCTGAAATTTGGTACACATATACTACGTGATGTCTACTATCCGCTTTCAGGGTGATGATTGACCTCCGAGATTATTCCTCTCTTTTGTGGCCACAACAGTTTTTTTTTGGGTATTCTGATAAATCACATATGTGTTGATATGTGGGAAACAATTGGTACCTGTTTGTGGAGTGGACAGTGAAAATGGACTGTGGAATGGAGCAGTAATCGGTAAGAATGTTTGACACTGAAGTGGTTCCATCGGGGTTGCATTAAAGGGACGAACTTCTGCCTGTCCCCTCAGACACTACTTTGACGATGGGACTAAAAGCTGTATGATCTCATTGCTGCTCCACTTTTCCTGTATTCCACAGGTTAGTATGCCATAAATTAGAAGATCTGAACTTTTATACAGTAAATCAAGTTATACTGTAATGTGAATTTTGAAAAGTTAATGTAGTGGGGTGAGGAGTATTGCTATGAAGATGCAAAGTTTAAAACTCAAGCTGCTCAGTTGTAAAGATCACCACTTCACATCAGATAGATGGTGGTGACATGAATAGCACTCCCCAGGCAAGAGTCTGGCTTTGTAAATACTCACTTTGTTCCTAACTAATTGGTACTCTTGTTAGATGGATCTTTTGTAAACTGCATTAAGTGCAAACAAGATATATAATGATGGAGATGTTTGTGATTAGTCATTGCTGCTGCATTATTTTATATATGTATGTATGTATGAATATGAAACAGGGCGGCACGGTGGCGCAGTGGTAGTGCTGCTCCCTCGCAGTTCGGAGACCTGGGTTCGCTTCCTGGGTCCTCCCTGTGTGGAGTTTGCATGTTCTCCCCATGTCTGCGTGGGTTTCCTCCGGGTGTTCCGGTTTCCTCCCACAGTCCAAAGACATGCAGGTTAGATGCATTGGCAATCCTAAATTGTCCCTAGTGCTTAGTGTGTGGGTGGGTGTGTGTGCGCCCTGCGGTGGGCTGGCGCCCTGCGCAGGGTTTGTTTCCTGCCTTGAGCCCTGTGTTGGCTGGGATTGGCTCCAGCAGACCCCCGTGACCTTGTAGTTAGGATATAGAGGGTTGGATAATGGATGGATGACTATGAAATGGTTAGTTTATGGAAATATGAAAACATGATGGAGTTGCATTGAAGGTTTTTGGTTAATGCTTTTCATACTGTTGTTTCATACTTTCAGAAGTGTAATTTGAAAAAAGAGTTCTACATTAAAGAAACTAGTTGTGCCTCCGAATATAATCTAATCTAATCCAAGGCAAATGTTCTTGCCCATAGTTTGTCTTGCAGCTAACATAGCTTACTTTAAGTACAGTATTTCTGTAATATTCACTTATATTACCCTAGCAGCAAGGGATTACTTATGTATGTTGGTGTATGTATGTGATCCTGTCTATTGTGATTCCTGGTGAAATGAGGAATTATTGAGGACACACCTGAGAATGTCAATAAAGTATAGTAAGTGTAATTCTGATGTTAAATAAAAATTGGAAAAACACAGAGACTAAAATGGTGAAATATATACGCAGGGTTATGATGACTTTATTGAACGTAAATAAAGAGACGTAACTTGGACGACAGACTGAAAGCTGTGTGATCTCATTGCTGCTCCACTCTATCTGTTTTCAACAGACAACAGACATCAGGGCCAAAGACCTGGATTACAGCACCATTGAAGGTCGGCAGAGTTCATTTCCAGACCTAGCTGTTTAATGTAGCTCATCCTCTGGTGGAGGTGAAGCTTGCATACACTACAGGGTTTGATGCTTTATAGTTTTTGTTGCTGTGGCCCATTTGTGGGGCCTGTAAAAGATGCTGGAAAATAGTTAATCAAGAAAAGGCAAAATGTGTCTTGGTTATCTGAGCATGAAGTGGTTTAGGCTCAAAAGATAGCTGAGTTGGTGTGCAGCTACTTATTTTTACAAAAATCTGCACATTTACATCCAAGGTCAATCTCATAAGTCAAGTGTGTACTTGATGCCACTACACTGCATCTTAAATTATTTTCCAGATATCTTACATGCATGTTTGTTAGTGTTTTAGAGGTATTGTTAGTTATTTCTACATACAAATACAGAACTGTGCTCAACATTTGTACATTTTTTGTAACAAAACTATTGCTCTAAACATATAACCTCAAAAGTCTAATCTTTGTCACTAATTAAAATTAAATTGATTTTTTTAATAAAACTGCTAACTAGACTTTTGACAAGATTTTTTTTATTCTTCATGATTATATAGCTTAATTTATTACAAAGATTCTTTTTTCTCCAGCAACTTCATCCTCCATACAACTTACACCTATAGCTGTGAGCACATACTGTATGCATTTAAGTAATCTGTTGAATCAAGCTGTAAAGGATGTTTGATCCTGTCATTGCACTGAGATGGTGTTGGTAAAAGAGGTTAATGATTTGCTGATTACTACTGACACAGGGACCAAGAGCAAACCTGTTATTTAAAATCTCAGTGCTGCCCCTGGCACAGTTTGTTGTACTGGACTGCCTAAAAGATTTCATTCTCTTTTCTGAATTGGCAGCACATTTGTGGAATGGTTTCAGCTTTTTTAGACTGAAAACCTGCTTTTTGTTGCAGTGATTACCTATAATCTGTTCTGGTCCCTGATGCAAATTATGGTGTTAGTTTAAGCGCAGTGTTTGATACTATCGACCATTCTATTTTACTGTATAGGCTGGTAAATTACATTGTGGTCTCAGGCACTGTGCTTACCTGGTTTAATTCTTATTTATCAAATCAATTCCAGTACATCCAGAAATGTGCTGACACTGTTCTATCATTATACTCAGACGTTAAATATGGTAATTTGGGTTTTAACTTTGATGCTAGCTTTTAAAACACACATTACAAAACAATTCAAACTTGTTTTTTCCATCTTAATGATGTAAGGTTAAAGCATTTTCTAAATATACATGATGAAACATGAATTAATGCATTTATTTCCAGTAGGATTGATTATTACAGTGCATAATTCACTGCCTGTGCTAATCATTCCTTAGGCAGCAATCAGTTAAATCAAAATGCTGCTGCAAGAATTATTACATGAACCAGAAAATATCAACGCATAACTCCAGTTCTCAAGTCCTTGCACTGGCTCCCGCTTAAGTTTAGGGTTGATTTCAAAAGCCTTCTTTTAACATAAAAAGGCTTAAATAGCCAAAGCCCTGTTTACTTATCTGAATTTATCATTAACTATAAATCAGAACAGACATTGAGATTTCAAGATGCCAGCCTACTTATGTTTCTAAGGGCTAACAAAATAACAGTGGGAGGTTGAGATTTTAGTTGCAGGGTCCCGAAGCCTGAGTTGTCATCTGCCAGCTAACACGAGAGATGCTGCTTCAGCCTCAACTTTTGCATTAAATCCTGACTTAGGACTCACTACTTTGGTCTAGCATACCCTGACTATAGCTGCTGATTAGCTGTGCATACAGCATTTCTGTTTATTAGTCATTGATACAGAAATATAATCCATCCATCCAGCCATTATCCAACCCACTATATCCTAACTACAGGGTTACGGGGATCAGCTGGAGCCAATCCCAGCCAACACAGGGCGCAAGAAATATAATTAATGTAATCTTTATAAACTGTTACTAACCCTCATCTATTCTGTTTCTTTTCTCAGTATCTGGATGAGGCACTTGGTGCCACTGCTTTGCATATGGAAAAGCCATCCCAGATAAAGGAATTTGAATCACTGGATGAAAAGATTCTCTAATCAGACTGGATGGCCCAATGCAGACTCAAACATAAAATGCCCAGGAGAAGCTTTAGGCAGCCATTTGGACAAGGGCTGTGATGGTTTCTGACTTTATTTTTGACTTACTATTTTTACAATTTTGATTTCCCCTGTTGTCAGCAGGCCATAGTTCATCAATTAATTAATGTGTAACTCCAGATACAACCACAATGACCCAAGTCCTGGTGTCAAATAAAAGGTTTATTATAATAACTTGCCTCTAAAATAGGATTTTTTTGTAATAATAAACACACAATAAAGCACAACTCTTTTTTTCTCTGTTTTCTTTCTCCTTCTGCTCCTCCAGGTGAGTTTTGTCTTTCTTCCACCCGACTCCAACTCACTTGGGTGAGGTAAAGTGGCTCAATTTATCTTAGTCCCAGGAGTACTAAGAGTCCATGAGTACATCCAGCGCTAGGGCATAGTTTGTTGAAAGCATTTTAGGTCAAATGGAAGTCCCACAAAGTAGAGATCATGGATCCCTTCAGCATCCCCTAGTGGAACCCATGGAATCCAACAAGGCTTCCCCATGTCCATCGGGATGAGGGAACTTCTCAAAGTGTTCCTTCCACTGCCGGATTATATCCTCAGTCTGGGAAAACATCTCTCTACCCTTCCTGACAACAGCCTGGGTGAAGCCCTAATTTTACCTTCTGTGCTGCCCAGTGGTTTGCTAGAATCTCTTTGAACCGCTTTACTTTGTCTCTCTTAACTCCTCAAACATCAGGGTTTTTGAAATTAGACCGCCAAGGCTGTAGCCCTTCTGGCCTGTCAGTACACCTCTGCTGCTTAGGGAGTCACCCTTGCTAATTTTAAATGGAAAGCGTCATTCTTCAGCTTGATGGCATTCCTCATCTCTGGTGTTCACTTTAGGGTCCTTGGGTTGCCTCCTCGGTGGGCACTTATGGTTTTCAGGCTGCAGCTTTTGCCCATTGCTTCCGCAATGTAGTCTTTAAACAATGTCCATTTAGACTCTATATCCCTATCCTCCCCCTGGAGGCTGCCTTCCTCACTACAGTGTAAAAATGTTTTGCACACTTCAGTATTTCTTTACAGAGCTTTCAATTATTACTAGAAGAGAGTGCTTTTGTTGGGCTATATTACAGCCAAAGTTGTTTTGGCTTAAAGGCTGAAATATTCTGACTTGATGATAGTTTAAAACTCTTTATATCCTAAAAGGTTTTTGACATCATTTCACCTAAATTATATAACCAAAAATGAATGGCTATTTATTCTGCTTTTGTAATAAAGGAATTTCAAATGATTGAAGAGTAGTTAGCATAACATTTAAAAATTTTAAAAGCAAAGTCTTTATATGAATAAAACCCTTAGTTTCAGACCAGAATCAATCAGTAAAACACAAAAAATGAGGCATTTTAAGAATTTCTCTCCAAAGAACTTGATTTTGCAGTACATAACCAAGCCATTTTATGATCCAAAACCCTGGAGTCAATTTTCTTTAGTGCCTCAATTTGTCAGCTATCATTATACTAAGTTTAGATTTCATGTCCCATGGAATTGCAGAGTTACACTGTTTGGCACAAGCTGTCACTATTTGGAAACATTTAGTTCCTTGCACCTAAACAAAGCTCAAAACAAGTTTTGGAGTCACAGTTATATTTTATTTTTTAGAGAAAAACTAGCTGATTACCCAGTGACTTCGCTCACTGAGTGCAAGGGATAAAAATAAAATGTAGTATTTAAATTATTAAACAGTAAAACATTAACATGTAAGAAGTAAAGATACATTGAGCAGTACTGGAGTGCTTTCGGGTAAAGTACATTTTAAAGGCACTATAACACAACAGGTAAGTAGCACTAACAGCTGCTTAAATGTATTTGGATCATCTCTCGGTAGCAGATCCCTTGTGAAAGGTGCTACACGACCGCTGTGGTATAGAAATTACATTTTCTATGCGATCCTGCAAATTTCTGCCTGACAACCTTGCACTACGTGCCTGTGATTTAAGAGAAAAATTATTCTGAGAAATGTGGATGCTGCCCTTCCGTGCTTAACGGGCAGAAGGTCCAAACAATTCCCAAGTCCAAAACTTAACAGAAGAAGAGGTCGGTACATCTTCTTAGATGTAAACCTGTGGTGTAGCGGGTCCACAGCACACAACAAAAGGTCAATTTTTAAATAAATAATCGCCGCGCTCACGGCTTAGCGAGGGGGTGTGGTAGTGTGGCTGAAGCGGTTCTCGGGGCGATTCACGGTGTGGGCATTTCTCACATAAGTGCACAAGTGAGAAACTTTCCACATCCGTGATTGTTCCTGGAGCCGCTGATTTGGGACAGCTGCCATGCCGTCTTGATAAATAGAAGCAGAAGTCGGATAGAGGGGAAGGAAAAGAAAGGAAAGAAAGAATGAACAGGAGGTTGCAGGAGGAAAGAACAGGAAGCAGTGGGGAGAGAGATAAAGCCGGTGCAGGAAAGCGAGCGAGTGAAGGCTCGCATGCACCTGTGCAGGCAGCCTGGGTGTTTGGCAGACACCCGGGGCGTAGTAGTTGTGGTCACTCCCGCAGAGTTTTTTTTTATGAAGGATGGGAGTGACCGGAAGGCAGATGACTCTCTGCGTAAGGCAGCGGGAGTTGGGACTTGGGACGTGGTGTCCCCAGCGTAAGACCTTTGGTCGCTGGGGATTCCCAAGTTACTGTTCGTAGAGCCTACCGGAGCCAGGGATCGGTAAGGCGACCGACCAGCAGAACAGTGGACAGAGGGCCAGCAGCAGGTAGGGCGACTCCCCTGTTGAGAAGCCCAGATGGGAGGAGTAGGGGAGTTACCGCAGGAAAGAAGACACCGGGCTTTGTTGTTTTTAAGGATTGCTTCCTGCATTATTTTAACCCAGTTGTTTTTAGAAGATTTGTCTGTTTAATTTTTCACCTCCACAGTAACACTCGTTTTAATGGATTATTTATTTAATGACTTTTGAATGCACTGCACTTATTTTGAAAACCTTGTTTTTGTTTTTAAATAAAAGCACTTGACACTTTTTCACCATCCCCTTACTTTGTTATGCCTCACTGCTAAACTCATCGGTAACATTACTGACAGTGTAGGGTTCAAAGGGTCCCATGAAGATGGTTGGGAGCATGGAACGAACCCGCATCGTCACAAAACCTTCCATCTTATTAAATGAATTAATCACAAAAGCAACCTTGGATGTTGCAGGGTTTTAGTGACCTGAACTCACCTTAAGGGCAGTAAGTAGTGGGGCAGCACAATTTACAAAGAGAGTCTTGCTTCGATGGCACCGATTACACTCATTTGCAAAGATTTCCACTCTCCCAGGAGCCGACGGGGCACTCGAAGTGTCACAAACAGTGCGAGAAGAGAGGAAGCTGCCCGAAACTGCAAAGCTCTCGACCCAGCGTCCACTTTGTTCTTACGACCCCTCAACGCTGAAGGCAGTGTCATCTTCACATTATTTACAGCTCGGCACAGTTAAAAAGTAGAAAGATGCAAAGCTGTTTTCCTCATCTCTTCTACTAGCAAGTACTGCCAATTAAAGAAAACTTATAATGTGACAGTTCCCACGACAGTCACGTGGACGAATAAATAAAACTTCTTTGTCAGAACGTGCCTGGCGGCGGACGGCTCAGCACTGGAGTCAGAGAGGAGGCCTGGGAGAAGGTGATGCGGGGCGGACTTCTATGGGGTAGATTGGCGTGTTTGTGTTTAATTCTTTTCAATATCAGTAAAATAATTCTCACACAAATAATAACAATTCATAAAGACGGTATAAAAATGTCGTCCACAAACAAAGTGATTAGTTCCTGTATTATAATATGTTCTCTGGTCACGTAATTTCCGTTTCGCGTGGTCATATGTAATTTCCATTTCAAATGCGAAAAGAATTTTATATATATAGATAATACTAGCAAAATACCCGCGCTTCGCAGGGGAGAAGTAGTGTGTTAAAGAAGGTATGAAAAAGAAAAGGAAAAATTTTAAAAATAACGTAACATGATTGTTAATGTAATTGTTTTGTCATTGATATGAGTGTTGTTCTCATATATATATAT
>JANRMT010062808.1:24187727-24202399 GCA_026402145.1 Polypterus bichir lapradei | reverse complement strand
TCAAGTAATTTAGTGACAAAAGAGACACAAATTTGTTTTGATAAGTTTAAGTGTACAAAGCTTGTCCTGTATATTTTTTCAAGTATGTGGACAATGGCTATAGTATTTATATTCAAATAACCTGCAGCAAAGCCGTGGTGTCACTTGATGCCTGAAATGTTTTTTCCAGAAAGCAATGCGTAAAGTGAAATATTCTTAGAGGGATCCCTGTCACTTCATTTAGATACCCCACCCAGTTTATATTTGATAAGTAAGCCACCTGCTAAAAAATTAATTTTGATACCAAACAAATTATATTATTTAAGCATTTTAAAGCAAGCATTCAAAAGCAACATATCCTGTTCTCCAGTGTGGCAAAGAAAATACTATGTCATGGAGTTTATTCTAATAAGCAGACCAAATATTGTATGTAAATGCTTTTTGAAGGAACATACCAATGCTTTTCTGAAAACTTCCCTGAAAATGATTTTTTACTTCTGAAAAATGATTTATGATGTTTAAAGGGCACTAAAACAGGGGTTAACCCTTACAACATCTTCATATACTGACCCAAAGATATTCCTTATGGATCTCTTTTGACCTGATTATCGCACCCCTTTTCAGATGCCCTGGTTGTCAGATTTTTCACCCTAAACATTTTTTATATTGATTGACCATTTCAACGTGTAGAATTGATGATTCTAAACTTTAGAACAGATGACATTTAAAATGTTTTTAAGGGTTGTAAATAAACAAAGTACCCTAAAGAGATAGTAAAATTCCCTAATATTAGCTCAATGTGGACCTGAAGGATTGAGCTGGGTTCAAAAAAGTGAAGCAGCTGTAAAAAATATGGCAGTAGTAAACTTTTGCTTTTTCTAATATTAGAACGCTTTGCTAAATCCCTGCACATTTCTAAGTTGAAAAGATGACATTTAGGATGTCTTATGGGTTGTAAAAGAAAACAACAAAAAAACCCAACTACACTTAAATGGAGTGGCAAATCCATTCAATGGTGAGTCAAAACAGACACAAAAGAAATAGTAAGGAAATATTTGTATAAGCTATATAAATTATCTATTTTTTTTTACATTTGTTTACTCTTCACTAATTGAAGGAAATGTAGGAAAAGTCACAAAGTTTCAATTTGAACAGGTAAACTTTAATGTGCGTTTACTGATTTTAAACACAAAATTGAGTCAAATTTGACCCTAAAATCATTGTAAAGGTTAAATTGTGTTAGGGTATTTGTATTTCCACAGGTTTTCAGAAAAAGAGACTGCTGTGTTAAATTGTACGCTAGGTCTGTCATGCTTAGTGCAGGTATTCTAGTTAAATTCACTGGCAAACTGAGCACACTCTCATGTGTATAGCACAGCACAGGGTGTACTAAGATTATTAATTGTTATTGTACAATATTAAATAATATTGAGTGACTTCTTTCATTTTCCCAGGTTTGTGACAAAAAGGACACCATTGTTAAACTGCATATACATTCTGCCTGGCACAAATCAGGAGTATAAGTCACATTCTTTAGCAAATTTGCCACACTTTCATACCCTCTGGCAAAGTTAACTTGACATTTAATGTTTGCTTCTTCAAGCAATCATCTAACCATCTAATAATCATTCAGTACATATAGAACAATTGCTGTCTTTCAAAGGGAAACAGGATTATTATAGACATTGGCCACCCTGTACTGTCAGTTTTTCCACTTCTCTGGAACATTGGCACTTGCATCAGGAGATGCAGGGAATGTTTCTAGCCATGCATCATAAGATCACTGAACAACCAATCTGTTTTTATTACTGGCTCATGAAACCTCAAAGCTCTAAGTCTAAGCATTTCTGTGTGACCTAAAATCAAGAATCAGTCTGGTTGTTGTGATCGACAACAGGGATGGACTTGTGTCCTGGACGGGTTGAACCCTGTTCCCTTACCTGGCAGGGAAGCAGACATAATGGGGGCTCAGAAATGTTTATACATATATGTATACAGTATATAAAGTTATTACTAACAGAAATTGTAACAACAATAATTGTGATATGCTATGTATCAGATTTAATCCATTACTGCATTATGGATAAAAACATAAGAAGACTTTTGTGAAATGTATGATTATTTTGTATTCCTTCAAGGAGCATGTCAAGTAGGGAGTCAAGGCACAGGGAGGACTGTAAGCATTTCAATATGTTTCTTAAAAACACAGCAACAAGAATGTCTCAAAGAAAAAGTGACCAGAGGAGAGGTGTAGTTGACATCTTTTATTGTAGAGCACAACCAGCCCTTTCAGATAAAAACAGAATTCAGAGGTCGGCTCCCATATGACATTCTTGTGAATTTGCTCTCTTGTAAAATCAACAAATTTAATGACTGAGGACCGGTTAGTCAGCTAAACATACTGGTTTAAAATAAACAGTATTAATTGGAGAAGTGATGCAACAGTTATTTATTTACTTATATACCCAGAGTTTATCTGATGGTGCCCTTCCTCTCCCCTTCCAAATCAACACAAGCCCCTGAAAATCATCAAAACAAAATGCACAGAAAAGTTAAATTTAAATACAAGGACAATACAAACAGAAAATACAAAATATTATTTAATAAGACAATAAATAAATAAATAATAAAGAAACTTGAGCCAGAGTAAAGTCCTGGCTATAGCATATCATATAGCATCATAATTACACATTGTAACACAAATACACTCTTAAGTGCTACACTTTGTAAATTTAAACTGTTACTAGCACCATCTACTGGCAGAAACATGTTTTACAATTAGTCAGATGTATATATCTTACTTTTTTAGTAATTTGTATTTCTTAGAGTCAGTGGTATCACAAAAAAGTATATATTGCCATTCAAAGGGACTTTTTTTAGAAAGGAATTGCACAAAATATTCCAAGAAAATTCCATATGAGGGAAATATCACAACATCAGAAACTGCACAAAATCCTAAATAGCACTGTCTGGTGATCCAATACACTCATGAAAAATCTCAGTTAGCTGATTTACAGAAGGCAGAGACTTAGGAGGCACAAAATTACCATTTTTAGAGAAACAATTGACAATTACTAAAATAAGGGTGTGACCTTTTGATGGACGCAAATAAGTAATAAAACTAACAGAAATGTCTTCCTAAGGATAAGTAGCCAGAAGAAAAGGCCAAAATCATCCCAGCCTGAACCTAGCCTGAGACTTAGATCAGCAGCACACCTTATAGGCTTTTACATAATCCCTGATATCCTTAGTCATATACAAACATCAAAAAAAACAATCTAAGGAGAAATTCAAGGAATCTAACAATCCCAGAGTATCCCAGAAAAGGAGACGAGTGAACCCATTCCAACACCCTTATGATCATTTGAGAAGGCAGTACAGGGGGAGCAAGGGATTTTGACTAAACTGATTGAAGCAACTCTTTGAAAAAAATTGGGAAATCAACCAGAATAGTACTTGCAAAATTACATTGCAGGATAACATTGAGACCACATCAAAAGGTTCAAACAGCCTAGAAAGTGCATCAGCCTTCAAATTATGTTTAATCGATCTGTAAGTAATAATAAACCTGAAACATCTATAAAACAGGGAACAAAGAGCTGGGCAAGCATTTAATCGTTTAGCCTATTTTAGGTACATCAATTACTTAATGGTCATTAAAAATTTTGAATTGTTTTGCCACAACCACCAGGCAGTGATGCCATTCATCCAATGCAAGTTTAGAGGCTAACATTAACAATCCCCCACTATCATAATTCTGTTGAAAAGCACACACATGGATGTAATCTATCAGTATTTAAAATGCTTCAAAAGAAAGGCACCTACTACCACAGTGGACACATCCATATTTGAAATACTACAATGGTATTAGGCTGTCAGAAGATGAGGGAGACAGGTATTTGTCCTTTAAAGTATCAATCACTTGCTGCACTTCACATGTTCAAAATAAGTCTTCCCATTTACCCTTTCTTGGTAGGACTGGTATTTGGAATATCAATGAATTAAGATTCCTAATGAGACAATAAAAAAGCACTGCACCTGCTTTTTAATCTTTAATATAGCAGAGATCTTCCATCCACCCATTATCCAATCTGCTATATCCTAACTACAGGGTCACGGGGGTCTGCTGGAGCCAATCCCAGCCAACACAGGGCGCAAGGAAGGAAACAAACCCCAGGAAGGATGCCAGCCCACCGCAGGCAGAGATCTTTTCCATATCAATTTGAAATTCCATATAACTTAATGTGATAACCAAGATAAAAACAAAGGACCAGTGAAACTCACACTTCTCTAATTTTACAAATAATTTATTACCCTGCAATCACGGTAAACCTTCTCTTACATTAGCAATATGTGAACTCAAATCTTTCTAAAAATCAAAATATCATCTATGTAAACAAACACAGAATTTCCCAGCAAATCACAAAAATACCAGTAACAAAAGACTGATAGAGCATAAATTAATCTATAGAGTTTACAAGGTACCTGTAGTGACCCAAAGTATTTCCACTTCTTCCCCTCATGTATTTGAATGAAATTATAGGCAGATCAAGCTTTGCAAAAACAGAACACCCAGAATTCTAGACAGGGAGAGATGAGATTAGGATCAGAGGATAATGAATTTTAATTGCAATTTTATTAGATTAAAATAAGTGATGCTTAACAGAAGCATTTCTTTGAGATGAAAATAAATCCCACCCCAACTGGACAGTTAGACTAGTGAATAATTACCGAAACAAAATTCTCATGGATATAATCATTCATAGCTTTAATTTCAATTTGAGACAGAAGATAGATCTTTGCTTCCGGTAACAGTGCTCTGGATGAAAGATCTATCAAGCATTCATAGGAGTGATTGGGTGGGTGAAGGATATATTGCTGTTTGCTTCACATGTCTTTCAAATTAGTGTAAACATTAGGTAATGACCATCATCGAGTGATTGTTGAATTGGGAGTTGAAACACTGTGGACATGAAGCAATTACATTGTTCCCTGTCCTCCCAAATATTCATAGGACATTTTTTTTTACCATGGGAGGCCCAAGATAATCTGAGGGTTCAAAGTTGGCAGAACAAAAAAAAACAAAACTATATTGTTGATATGAAGATGTAATTTAAACTGCTTCATTTCCAGTCCACACTACTTATCAAAAACCATACTGAAGACATACTGTAGATATCCATGCTTCATTATTTATTACTAAGGCCAGTAATAAAAGATATATAGGGTATAAATGTCTGTCCCACCAACACTTCTATGAGACAGACATTTTGGTTTCACTGTAGCTTAGATCATACTATCATTACATGACCAGGTTTTTCACAATAAAAGCTTAACCAGAAGTGGTTCTGCATCAATGCTCTTGTGTGCCAATGCCTATTTTTCCAATATCTATTGGATTTTGTTGTTCAAATACAGTTGAATTGAGTGTTTTAAAAAAGATAAATGTCATGAATATCTTTTAACACATCGTTTCCTCACTATGGATTCCATTCTTTTGAGCAAATCTTAATACATCATTTAGTGTCTCCTCAATGTCATACTCAGCTATTTCATGTTTAATGGCATTTGCTGTTTTGCTCTTAAATACATTGACCAGAATTGCATCACCCCAACATGAATCTGCAGCAAAGTGTAGAATGAGATAATAAATGCATTAATGACTTTATTCTTCTGTTTTAGTAGAGTACTACATGCGATTAGTGTTTGGTTCAGGAATTCCAAAAATTTAAGTAAACTCTTTCAAAAATATGTCTAGATCAAATGTAGTAGGGCCTTTAGTAGTATACAGAGCTCATGTCCACTCAAGAAACTTGTCTGTTAGTAAAGATTCTATAAAGGCGATGTGACAGATAGGGGGCACTATCGCTCCCTTGAACCCTTGTCCAAGACACCAGACACCAGATAAAAGTCCAAAAGTAGACTTTATTTATACTGCACAGTGCACAAAGCACCCTCCTCTCCACAATACTCATTAATCAATCACAATAACAATAAACTCTCCACCACTCCCAGACGCGTTGCCACCCTTCCACCCAGCTCAGCTCGACGTCTGGGATTTCCCAGAGTCCATTATAGTCCCTGACCCGGAAGTGTTTCCCATCCTTCAGTCCATGATTCCTTATCACTTCTGGGTCAGATAAAAAGTCCTTTTCTTCACCCCAGAAGTACGTCATTCCCTCTGTCGCTTTGACAAAGACGTATGTCCGGGTTATAGGTGAAACCAAAGTCTTTGTGTCTTCCTGCAGCGTCCCCTGGAGGTCCCCATGGTATCCAGTAGGGCTGTGATGGAAAACCCCATTGTCCATGATGCCCTGCTGGAACTCGGGTCACCTCTATGTTGCTTGCAGGGCTTCATCTGGCGGCCTGGGGGTATTGGCCGAGATGAAAGGCCAGCCATATCCCACAGCGATCAGTAGTACATGTGCAATGGTGCTGATGAAAAATGAGTTTTCACTGATTTATGAAGCCACTGAATTGTTTCAAATTACCTGAAAAATGTTCTACATGAGGAATGTGCAGCTTAGCAACAACCTGTGCTAAGAGATTCAGACTTTCTTACTTGTTTAAGGTTAACAACTTTGTTCATCTAATGTTGAACAGTTGCTGTGAACCTATTTATCATTTATGACTTGTTGTTTTTGCAGAGCCTGATTGAGCTCCTTAATAAAATAAACAATCTTGAGGTTGCAAATGATCTCTCAGTAAATGTTGAGACACGCAAAATATCTAAGTTATTGTAAAAGAACGAAAAAAGACCAGGGGATGGTCTTCTGAGAATGATATTCAGGTGAAGCAATGGATCAAAACTGGGGATTCAGAAAAGGACTGAAACCAAAAACAAAACTGGCAAGATTTTAATCAGAAGTACAGAGCAAAACAAGTCAAAAGCAGATAAGGCAAACTAATTTTAAAAAACTAGCTACGTTACTGAAGACATTTGACAATAATTTTATCTACTGTGAGATAATAAATTATCATCCATCCATTATCCAACCCGCTATATCCTAACTACAGGGTCACGGGGGTCTGCTGGAGCCAATCCCAGGGAACACAGGGCACAACGCAGGAAACAAACCCTGGGCAGGGCGCCAGCCCACCTCAGGGCGCACAAACACACCCACACACCAAGCACCCTATAATAAATGATTATATTGTGATGTCATCAATGCAACAATGATCACGGTCATACGATGTCTGCAAACGACATCGCTTAAGTAGAATACTCATGTGAAAAAACAAACTATATGTGCAACAATGTATTAATGTTACATATGGCACTTGTAATTCTGCCTAGAGTAGACTGTCCACAAAAAGTGTTTGTATAAAAAGACACGTGAGAGATGCCACCAAGAAACCATGAAAATGCTGAAGGAGTTGCAATCTACCGTGTTTTAGATATGAGAGACCACTGTTGGCCCAGTGCTTCACCAGAGTTTCTACAGTCTGATGAGAACAAAATTTATATAAACACCATGTTTCGTGTTAGGCAGATTATGAAAAACACACTACATAGATAGATAGATAGATAGACAGATAGATAGAAACTTTATTAATCCCAAGGGGAAATTCACATACTCCAGCAGCAGCATACTGATAAAGAACAATATTAAATTAAAGAGTGATAACAATGAAGGTATAACAGACAGACAATAACTTTGTATAATATTAACGTTTACCCAAAGGGTGGAACTGAAGAGTCACATACTGTGGGGGAGGAACGATCTCCTCAGTCTGTCACTGGAGCAGGACAGTGACAGCAGTGTGTCGCAGAAGCTGCTCCTCTGTCTGGAGATGATACTGCTCAGTGGATGCAGTGGATTCTCCATTATTGACAGAAGCCTGCTCAGTGCCCGTTGCTCTGCCATGGGTGTCAAACTGTCCAGCTCCGTGCCTACAATAGAGCCTGCCTTCCTCACCAGTTTGTCAAGGCGTGAGGCATCCCTCTTCTTTATGCTGCCTCCCCAGCACACCACTGCGTAGAAGAGGGCGCTCACCACAACCGTCTGATAGAACATCTGCAGCATCTTATTGCAGATGTTGAAGGACGCCAGCCTTCTAAGGAAGTATAGTAGGCTCTTACACAGAGCATCAGTATTGGCAGTCCAGTCCAATTTATCATCCAGCTGCACTCCCAGGTATTTATAGGTCTGCACCCTCTGCACAGAGTCACCTCTGATGATCACGGGGTCCATGAGGGGCCTGGTCCTCCTAAAATCCACCACCAGCTCCTTGGTTTTGCTGGTGTTCAGTTGTAGGTGGTTTGAGTCGCACCATTTAACAAAGTCCTTGATTAGTTTCCTATACTCCTCCTCCTGCCCACTCCTGATGCAGCCCACGATAGTAGTGTCGTAAGCAAACTTTTGCACGTGGCAGGACTCTGAATTGTATTAGAAGTCCGATGTATATAGGCTGAACAGGGCCGGAGAAAGTACAGTCCCCTGCGGCGCTCCTGTGTTGCTGACCACAATGTCAGACCTGCAGTTCCCGAGACGCACATACTGAGGTCTGTCTTTAAGATAGTCCACGATCCATGCTACCAGGTATGAATCTACTCCCATCTCTGTCAGCTTGTCCCTAAGGAGCAGAAGTTGGATGGTGTAGAGAAGTCCAGAAACATAATTCTTACAGCTTCACTGCCTCTCTCCAAGTGGGAGAGGGATCAGTGTAGCATATAGATGATGGGTATCCTCCGCTCCCACCTTCTCCTGGTATGTGAACTGCAGAGGGTCAAGGGCGTGGCCAACCTGTGGCCTCAGGTGGTGACGCAGCAGCCTCTCCATGGTCTTCATCACATGTGACGTCAGAGCGACAGGGCGAAAGTCGTTTAGCACACTAGGACGTGATACCTTTCGGACTGGGGTGATTCAAGATGTTTTCCAAAGCCTCAGGACTCTCCCCTGTTCCAGGCTCAGGTTGAAGATGCGCTGTAGAGGACTCCCCAGCTCCAACGCACAGGCCTTCAACAGTCGTGGCGATACTCCATCTGGACTCGCTGCTTTGCTGGCACAAACTCTCCTCAGCTCTCTGCTTACCTGGGCTGCTGTAATTGTGGGTTGGGGGAAACTCTCTCCTATGCTGGTATCAGGTGGTCAAACCTGTTGAAGAATTTGTTCATCTGGGTTGCTCTCTCCACGTCTCTCTCGATGGTGGCACCCCGCTTCTAGCTGTAGCCAGTATTGATCTTCATCCCATCCCACACTTCCTTCATGCTGTTATTCTGCAACTTCTGCTCCAGCTTTCTCCTGTACTGCGCCCTGAGCTGGACTCGGAGTTCCTTCTGCACGCGCTTGAGCTCATGCTGATCACCACCTTTAAAAGCCCTTTTCTTCTGGTTCAAAAGGCCCTTGATGTCACTTGTAATCAATGGCTTGTTGTTAGCATAGCAGTGTACTGTTCTTACTGGAACTACAATGTCCATACAGAAGTTGATGTAATCAGTAGTGCAGTTAACGACCTCCTCAATGTTCTCACTATGTGATCCTTGCAGGATATCCCAGTCCGTAGTTCCAAAGCAGTCTCTCAGAGCCTGCTCTGCCTCAGGGGACCACTTCCTGAATGAGCGTGTGGTTGTAGGTAGCTCCCTCACTCTTGGTTTGTAGTGAGGCTGAAGCAGAACCAATTTATGATCTGCTTTCTCACGCGCAGGCAGCGGGGTGGCACTGTATGCGTCTTTAATGTTTGCATACAGTAGGTCAATAGTGCTACTTCCCCAGGAGTTACAATCCACATACTGGGAGAAGGCAGGTAATGTTTTGTCCAGCGTCACATGGTTAAAGTCTACAGCGATTAGCACAAGTGCCTCAGGGTGCTGCGTTTGTAATTTAGCAACTGCAGAATGAATGATGTCACACACTATTTCCACGTCCACCTGAGGAGGGATGTAAACAGTAACAACAATGACGTGTCCAAACTCTCTGGGCAAGTAATAGGGACGCAAACCTATTGTCAACAGTTCGATGTCCCTGCAGCAGGTGGAGATTTTAACGTTTACATGTCCAGAGTTGCACCACCTTGTATTGACATAGAGAGCAACTCCTCCTTCTTTCTGGTTCCTGCAGGTACTTGTGAAGCATGGTAATAGCAGTGTTATGCTCTGGGGATGCAGCAGACCCTGGAAGGCTTGTGAGGGTAGAAAGGAAAGTGAATGCAGCAAAACACAGGGAAATTTGGAGGAAAATCAGATACAGTCTGCAAGAAATCTGTGCCTTAGGAGAAGATTTGTTTCACAGCACCACAATGACTCCAAACATAAAGCCAAAATCTACACCGTAATGTCCAAAAAACAACAAAGTTATTGTTCTGGAATGGCCAAGTCCAGATCTCAAACAAACAGAGAACCTGTGTCTGGACTTGCTGACTGAACCAAACAAATAACGGTGCTGCCATGACCTTCCAATGTCATTTTGTGGAGCATTTGTGGGTGCCTGTTATTTGAGGGAGCGCTTTTTTTTGTTAAAATTTCTGTTATTGCTTCTGTAATTTGTTTTAGTGTTGGGTTGAATAAGAATATTTATTTTGAGTTTCAGCGTTTTTGCTAGCTTGCTAGCTCACAAGGACACTATTTAACATTTAAGTATTTAAAAATGTACACATTTACTAAAGTTGATATTAGCGATCAGTTTAAACAAAATACCTGGTTAGAGTCTGTGCTGGACGTCCCTTAAAGAAGTGGTAAACACCATGCATCAATTTTTGATTCCCAAATCAAAGCTTGTTACCACCAATTCTGGCACTGCTGCTGTTAGCTCTAACATCCAGACCTTCAAGCAGTAAATGTTACACCTTCCCTGTCCATTTTGCACTAGCACGGTGCAAGCAGGGATGTAGTTCTTGCAGTTGAAAGTGATCTGAATAATAGTGAACCATCCCAACCATTACTAAACATCTTTCCTAAATGAATGTTTAGTCAGATGTCTCCTGCTTTATATCAAAGCTGGTACCAATCACTGTTGTGGTTGAAATACTCAGTCAAACTAGATGCATGCTTTTGTTTCCCCTGTCGGAACTTGTTTGCTGGTGCAACTAATATAGACTTACATAGTGTTCACCAAGAGAGGAAATATTAATTGGAAAGCTACTCTGAAAAAGGAAAGGGGATTCCAAAAGCATGCATCTAGTCAATGCCATTTAAATGCAGCAAAGAAATGGGTAAAATGAATAAAAAAAACATAGTCAAACTATATTGTGTTTAGGGGGGAAATACAGGTAAAAAAAATTGAGACTACATTAAAAGCATAAGGGAAGATTTGCAGTTTCTTTTTGTGAATGAGATTTCTTTTTATGGGAGTACTAAATCCACTCACCCCGCACAAGTAATGATGCGGTCTTTTCATTAATTTATTTGAATATACATTTGTCCATGGATTCCAAACCTGCTAAAATAGCAAAAAGCATTCCTAAAAAAGCAAAGTATACACCAAAAACATGTAAATTAGATTATTGACACACTTGCCAGTTTAGTTTTGCATGAAGTAAAAAAGAAATATTAAAAGGCAGACATTTCTAGATTCTGTATCAAAAGTGATACGATTTGAGATGCTGTAGATGTTACATACAGAATCTGTCAATAGTGATACGGTTTGTGTGCAGCTCTGTTCCAGAGGAACATTTAATTGATTTGCTGAATTTGACTCAGCTAGATGCTGAATATGTAACCACAGAAGTAATCAGACACCTGTTCACTGAGGGTTACAGTCCTGATAATATAATTGGCCAATGTTATGATGAGGCATCAGTCATGAGTGGGAACAAGGGTGGGGTGCAGGCAATGTTGCAATAGAAGCTTGGTAGACAAGCTTCCAAAAGTGCACTGCTATAACCACCATCTGCAATGGTCCTTATGCAAAAAACTTCTTTGACCTCTCTGGGTCACTCTGTTCTCTTATTCATCACTATTATGTAGCCCAGAATTATAATACCTTGAAAATGTGGTTAACTCACTATGATGTGATACAATACCTTGTTGAGAATCAAGAGCCTATCCTGAACATTTTGTCTGAGGTTTCTAAAGACAGTGGGGCTACGATGGCTATTTGCACAGTTGCATCAAGGCTTCTAGTACAGTTAAGGAAGCATACTTTTTTGAGGTTTGAAAACTCCTTAAAAAAATCTTAGTGTCTTGAAGCCTGTAAATTCCATGTTGCAAGCCCAGTTTATAGATGTGTGTCATGCTGGGAAGGTCATCAGTGCTTCTCTGGAAACACTAAAAGATATCCAAGGAGATAGTTCCTGACATCAAAAGATACAAACTCCAACCCCACTGCAAAGAGAGAACTATGACCAAACTGCTTACAGACAGCAGTTCAGACTGACTTGGATTCTTTAAGCACTTCCAGACTGTCTTTGAAGAAATCCCTTCTGAACATTCTGGACAAAGTTATTGAAGATATGAAAAGTACTGTAGATGTTTAAAGAAAAATGTTGACCAATGAGAGCAGTGAATTGTCTTCTTCCTCAGTCATATTCTTTTCTCTTGTCAACCTCCTCACTGATGCAGATGCTTCAACAAATAGTCTGCAACATGGAATGATAAAAGCTTTGATGCTAAAGAAATTCTCTCCTGAAAATTATATAAGCCTTTCAACTGTGTGCCAACTTATAAAGGTCTATAAGGAAGCAATTCCTAAATTTAATGCAATGCATGTAACTGCATTGGTGATGGGTGTATCCTCAACTGCATGTAAGAGTTCCTTCTTTATGCTGTCACGCATCCTGACCCCTGTCTGTAGTTCCATGCTACATGACAGGAAAAAGAATTTGAAGATTTTGGCTCTGGACAAATGAATACCAAAAGGCATAGACATGGAAGAGTTTGTTAGAGCTTTTGCCCAAAAAAACAGAAGACTGATGCTTTGAAATGACTGGTTAGAGGTTGTAGCAGGATCATTAGTAGCTTTCAGTTTTTTCCACATTTGCCTATCAAATAAACAAAAAGTTTCCACCTTTGTTTGCAAAGCCAGTTTGTTTAAGGTTTGGTAAATTTTAAAGTTTGTTTTTCTGTTTGGGTAGGATCCCACCACTATATTACTGTTCATGTTAAATGTTCTGTTCTTCTGTTCTTTTCAGTGTTCAAAATTTGCCTTTAATATGCTAGTAAATAAGTCAATAAAATGAGGATGGATTTGATTAGAAATGATGACATTAGAGGGTCAGCTCAGGTTGGATGGTTGGGAGACAAAGTCAGAGAGGCGAGATTGAGTTGGTTTGGACATGCAGAGGAAAGAAAGATATGGAAGAAGATGATCCGCTATGGCGACCCCTAATGGGAGCCGCCGAAAGAAGAAGCAGCAGTATCTATCTATCTATCTATCTATCTATCTATCTATTGTGGAATATCAGCCCTGGCACAGAGAGGCAGACATCAATGGTTCATACCCACAACACATTTATTTACAATACTGTTTACAATTGTCCAAGTCCTGCACACAACTCAGTGCCCCTGCACCATACACCCTAAAGTCCAGGCTTTTCCAATATCCAGCTTTCACCGCCTCCACTCCTCTGAGCTTCGTTCTCTTCCACCCGACTCCAGCTGACAACTGAAGGGAGGCGGCCCCTTTCATTTCCACACAGACGTGCTCCAGGTGCCTCCTGATGAGCTTCCTGCGGCACTTCCTGGTGTGGTGGAAGCTGCATGAGCACCCGGAAGCACTCCGAGTGTCCCTGGTAATACTGGTGGGGCGGAAGTGCTGACGTCTAGGGCTTCACAGTTTTCTGGGCGCCCCCTGGCATTGACCATGGGCCCCTATAGGGTAGAGCTTCTATGCTCAGTTCCTGTGGCCCCCATACAAACCAGGGTGGCTGCCCTGTCGTGGTCTGGGGGAGGCATAGTCCCTCTCCCGATCCTTCTAGGCATCCCAGCTGGGCACAGCTCCCAGCCGCCCGCCACATTATCTATCTATCTATCTATCTATCTATCTATCTATCTATCTATCTATCTATCTATCTATCTATCTATCTATCTATCTAGCACCTTAGAGAAATTAAAAATAATAGTAGCAATTATAATAATATGTCTCTCCTGATCAGACAGATGACCATGAGAGCATAATGCAGAGTTGAAATTATTAAAATGAAACTTTAAAAATAAATATGTCCATGTGTCTCACTCACTGGTCACAAGCTGCTACTGCACTGTTATATAGTCAATTGTGTGAAAATGTGCCCACTCAAAATTTCTTATTGCCCTGCCCAAAACCTGAGCAGTCAAGATCTGGACCTAATCATAAATAAATATTCCACAAAGCCTGTAATAATACGCTACACAGTTCATTGGTTAATCTTCTTAGACTGCTTAGCATTAGGAGGTTTCTTGTATGGCAATTTTGCAGTCATATAGTAAAATATTCAAACATCTTTCATTCGTTTGAACTCAGATAAGGATGACGATAGGCATGTTGAGACTGACTTTGTGGGTATTATGTGACTGATGTCATAGGTACTGTGGGCTGCAGTTAGACCCATCTCCTTCTTTTAGTTGTTACCGCCCTTGGTATTTTGGGCCCACAATTTTAAAAATGTAAGTCAAGTCTTGGCAAAAACAATATAATACAATAAGAGCATACAGTAATCCCTCCTCGATCGCGGGGGTTGCGTTCCAGACCCCCCCGCGATAGGTGAAAATCCGCGAAGTAGAAACCATATGTTTGTATGGTTATTTTTATATATTTTAAGCCCTTATAAACTCTCCC
>JANRMT010062808.1:24098025-24110399 GCA_026402145.1 Polypterus bichir lapradei | reverse complement strand
AGTTTCTCAAATACCATCGTAACTAAAGTAGCATGTTAAATGCTTTGATTTCTATGTGTTCTTTCATGTGCTCAATGTGTGCGAATCACTACATGCTTCTTAAACGGGCTTTCTCTTCCTCTGGCAGGACACACAATCCATTACATTCGTGATATTACAGCTCTCTGAATAATTTAAATACTGATATGTATACTTGATATCATTTTCATGATGATAGGAATTAAAGCATGTATTAAACATGGGAACACGGTGGCGCAGTGATAGTGATGAACTGGCGCCCCATCCAGTGATTGTTCTCGCCTCACTCAAGATGCTTGCTGCGCCATGCACGACCTTCGATGAAATAATTTATTACAGCAGTACTGTCTCTCTCAAATGTACTAAACCTAATTCTTGTCCTTCCTTTTCTTTCTCAAATGTACCCAATTGCCACACAATCAGCTCTGTAATCGATGTTAAGCCATCTGTAAGCATGGAACGCCGATTCTTCAAAACTTTTAAGGAACATTGAAATATCTTCATAGTACATGTTTAATTATTCTATCCATCTATCCTTTCAGTGTCGTCCCTGCCCCAGCAAGAATACAGCGCAAGTCAGGATCAATCCCCGAATGGAGCTCCAGCTCCTTGCTAGTGCTGTGACACCGTGTCCTCACATGTTTAATTATTAACAATATAGATTATTTAAATTATGTTAACATTTTATATGTATAATGTAAATAAAATTACTTTGCTGCATTTCATCTTGAAAATGATATCGTCATCATATGTAAATACACCCTTTATAAAGTGGTTCAGATTGTGCAATATTATAACTGTATCGCAAGTTTACAGTGAGGTAATTGTAGTTATAAGTACAAACAGTTCTACAAGGAGCACTTGATGAACTGATTGATTGTGTTTATAGTTCTTGGGATGAAACTGTTTCTTAACCACGAGATCCGTACTGGAAAGGCTCTGAAGCGTTTGCTATATGGGAGCTGTTCAAATAGACAGCATGGCTGAGGCAGTGTGTGCTAGATGCTGTATACTGATAATTCTCTTTCCGATCAGCTGCTGTAGAGCTGTGACTCAACACTCAGATACAGTGAAATAATTACTTTGAGTGGTGCAGTGAGAGTAATATGGAAAAAGATGATCCGCTGTGGCAACCCCTAACGGAAGCAGCTGAAAGAAGAAGAAGGTGTAATGACTGTAACAACGCTAAAGCAGCTATGGTATTTGGAATAGTTTGGCCATTACATGGACCATTATACTGTTACAGGTTAATTACAAGCAGAAGCCTTAAACTAATAAACAATATGCGGTTAATTTCAGTGTATATGATAAAGCTGCATCAGGGATGTGGATCTAAAAACAAAAGGGAAACTACACTGGAACAAAAGCACTGCTTTGACACTGGGTGCCGCCAGTCTGCAAAACCAAGCGGAGAACTTGCGTACACCAGGGATTGAGCTAGCGTGAAAATATGCGTGGCTTTATGGCAAGTTTAGTTTTTATACATCGCGATATGAGCATTGAAACATGCGTACGCCACATTTTTGTGCATATGCACCGTTTATACATGAGGCCCCTGGTATTTGGTAATGTGATGGAAATGGAAATGCTTAAACAGAGGGAACACAAGTTGGTGATATATGAATCTGGTGATGTACAGTAAGCAGTATGGTAGACTATTTGTTTAGTGATGAAAGTGGATTGGGGAATGTGAATGTGATCCCTTGACAAGTGCATCAGTATCAATTGAATATAGGAGATCTTTTAGTAAGAGGTATGAATAAAAGTAAGAAGAAGTTTGAGGATTAACTTTGCAGCAATAGCAAATTAAGTTTCAAAAAATCAGTTGTACATGGCAAATGGGAAGCAATGAATGACTGCCAAGACACAATAAAACATTGGTGAAATGCTGATACTGATCAACTTTCAAGTGGTACCGAGTGACATTTTATAGTGCAGGCTAAGCCTAGTATCTACCTTATGAATGATTCTTTTGTCAGGTCTTAAGGTGGCATTTTATAGTTCTGTTTACTATGTTTAGAAATGGATTTGGGAAGAAGGTTTATACAATGAAATATTTTAAACCAAATGCAATGGCTGGTGTTATTTGAATAGTTTTTCACTTTAGAATAGCAAAATACTAAAACATATAGAAGCCCATTCCTATTAAATAAAAAATATGCATGCCTGATCTTAAGTCTGCTTCTTGTGCTTGTGTTTAAAAATATGAACATTTTTTTTAAAGGTAGCACAACAGAGAGTAGTATTATTGTCTTAATTTGCTGGGACAAAATTTTGAATGGAAGATTAGTGCCTTATGAGGAAAGCTTGCACATTCTGTTCATGATAACTATGATTTATTTCCTTCAGTCCAAGGACGTGCTGTTAGATGGATTGGATGTTGTGAGTTAGTGAGGTTGTATGTACAGTATGTATGTGTTTATTAGGCTGAACAGGGTGGATTCAGACAAGATATTGAAAACATTTAAAGCAATTAGTTTGGAGAGGAGGAACATTCCAGAGTTTTTAGAGCAAATGAGATCACCTAGAGTGTTGTTCATAAGGGGAAAATATCTATTTGATATACAGTACAGTACATAAGGTTAAATATATGATTGAATCCTCAATGATAAATTAGAAAGAGTTGCT
This sequence comes from Polypterus bichir lapradei, assembly GCA_026402145.1. Taxonomy (NCBI): domain Eukaryota; kingdom Metazoa; phylum Chordata; class Cladistia; order Polypteriformes; family Polypteridae; genus Polypterus; species Polypterus bichir. The sequence goes on along the minus strand of JANRMT010062808.1, from coordinate 24,107,753 downwards.
GGATCACTGTGTGGTGAAAACTTTTTGTACTCATTCTAGAAAAGATTTGTAAAAAAAAATTAGCATGTAATACTGCATGCAAGTTATAAATATTAGTGTCTTTTTTTTTTACTTTTTTATCTGTATAGGTGCTGAGTTGAATGAAATACTTGTAAATGTACTGAAAACGTTTTGTGTACAAGTAACAAATATTCGCACAGGGAGCATTATCATTGACGCTACATTTTTTAAGCAGCCCCCTCCCACATTAACTATGGCTAATATTATACAGAAACTGAAGTCTGAAATGGAAACCTTAATGCCAATTGGAAAGTTTGTAATTGAAGAAATAAAAGATAAAGGTCATCATTATCCAGAGCCAAAGGTTCAAGGTATGTCTATGATGCATGTTATTATGCATGTTGCTTTATCATCTTTCCAAAACTAAGACATGCAAGAGTTTGAGAAACCCAGTATATAAATGAATATTCTATTTTCTGTTACTTTAATAAATGATATGGGTTGCTTTGTGTAAGTTATGTTTACATTTATGGTAAATTTAGTTTACTTGAATCTAAAGAATGTCATATTAAAAAGTGGATAAACTCTTTGAAACCCATTTTTACATCTTGATATAAATGTAGTTTTGTGACTGTTTTTTTTACTTTTTTATGAAGAGTATGAAAATGGATTTCAAAAAAGCATTGCTAATCGTAATATGTGAAAAAGTTTTAGATACGTGAAAAATGTTATGGATATCTTGTATACTGTAATTATAAGTTGCAGGACTGTTCCTCTTTAATAATATAAGTATTCCTCTTTACATCTGGCTTTAATCTTGTACTGTACTCTCCAGCACTTAGATGTTTAGATAAAAAAACAAGTGTACAAATTAAAATTGCAATACAATTTATCAGCTTAATATTTTATTTATTATGGACTTTCTATTTATTGCAGCAATGGACCTTGCCTTATATTCATTGCACTTGCTGAAAAAGGAACTCAACAGAATGAAAAATTCAATTATAGCTAAGGTGATGGATTTTCAAAATGCTGAGGAAATTATATCGCAGATTATAAAAGAATCACACTCCTCTACAAAAGTGTGCCTTTTGTCACAAAATGGTAAAACTTTTAATGTTTTCCCACTTAGTCAGTTGTGCTCAGTTGTAATGTGTTTTGATTTAATTCTTTAAAGTAAATCTGAACTACTGTAAAGAAGTTTCTTTCTCGTTTATATTGCATGTGTTGTTGATCTGTCAAATGAAATGCTTTCGTTTCATACTTCTTATTTGCATTTAAGGTCAAACCTCATTTATCCTAATTATTGTGATTCTGGATATCACCAGTTTTAAAGATAAGCACAACATTCAATGCAACAATTTATTTTATGGCTTAAAACACCATGAAAGGAAACATAATTGGTTTATAAGAAAAGAAGAAATCAATCCTTAATTATATACCAAGTCAAAGACATGTATTACAGGGCAAATACGTTGTTAGTTATCTTCATGTTTCATGTGAGTCTAATGACAATGCTTTTAGGATTAAAGAGCCATCTCACTATGAGCATGCATCACAACATAAGTAATAAAGTTTTGAAAAGTAAAGAACTTTTGACTGGAGCTGCTGCATTGCTTCAAATTAAGTTATTCAGTGAATGATTGTTTTATTGTTGCTTTTTGACCATTAAAAAGTACGTTTGGTATTTTTCAAGTCAAACTTATTTTTTCACAGTCATGTTTTCAAAGTGTATTACAAAATGAAGCATTTTTAAAATACATTTTCAAATTTATAGTGCCTATATTTACAGTTTAAAATAACTGAGTTATTAATGCTGCACTTAACCTTTAATTCCATGTTTTTAGAAAGCTCAATGTGTAATAATTGCTTTAATATAGCAGTAATTATCTAATCTCAGACTTAGTATAGCCATAAATCTTGGGAATCTGTATATTTTGCAGCATGAAACATAAGGACATGAGTGTTTTAGAATAAAACTATTTGACCTTTTCATTTTTACAGGGAAAGGAAAGAGTTTCATTCTTAATCTCTTTCTGCTTATGACAGCGGATACAGAAGAAGAATATATCAAAAACAATGAAGGGATAGTTCCATTAACACAGGTATTATTTTCAAATTTTAAAATTTCTTCCAAATCTCTTCTTTTTTCTAACAAAAGAAATTAACTATATTTCTCACATTTTTTTCCTTTAAAATTAGAGTTATGATTTCAATTGAAATTTAGTTTACTTGAGTCCTCATCTTTAAATAACTGAAATATTGAGAAATGAATGAATGACTAATAAATGAGATTGTGTTTATTTTTTCCTACAAATATGGCCACAGTGGGAACAAATGTTGTAATGTTATATAATAGAACATACATCTACAAATTTGTTTCAAAACAGAGTTAACATCAGCTTATGATAATGCTTCACACTCAGAATAATTCTAAGAAAATTATAGGTGCAAAGTAATGCTTTTTATTGAACATTTTAATATTTAAATACACAGTGAAGGGAAAAAATAAGGGGAAATTTCAAAGAAACAAATTAAAGTTCCTGAATATTTCCATAATTTTGCTAAACTCACAGGAAAGCAAACTGTAGCATTTGCTCATCACTAGCTACTAATAAACAAAGCCTTGAGGACAAAATGTTTTTCTTCCATGCTAGTGCTAGAATTAATCAGTTTTAACCTTGTACATGATTAGCTGCGCTGATCAGGGCACAGTCCTTTTTATCTTGCGTCATGAAGCAGCTATGCAAATGTTTTGCAGTTAAGCAGTTACACTCCATGGTTTATCACTCGCAGATGAATGGCCTGACTGAACAATTTCATTAATAAAACCTTAAATCAGATGATTCGGCAGGTGGCCCATGATGACCTGATCTCCTGGGACACAGTAGTGCCTTTCCTCATGTTTGCTGTTCGGGAGTCTCCACAAGAATCTAACAGGATGAGTCCTTTTGAACTACTTTTTGGCCACCGACTGCGTGGGCTGTTAGACATTTTTCAGGAAGAATGGATGGGGACTTGAATTATAAAGTCAGGATTCCAGGGAGGCAGAAGCCTGTACAGGTTTTGTATATTAACTTGCTGAAGGAGTAGCATGACCTGAATGAGGTCATGGTCATGTCTGCAGTGGTCCCTCAGACGGAACTCAGTATTGGCGTGGATTTAACTGGCATTTAGATAGCTGAGCTGCTAGCTCTGATCAAGTGGAACTCAGATGTCTTTTCAGGAGTTCCTGGCCGGACAACAGTTGCGGAACACAAAATCTTAACTCCACCCGATGTTACTGTACAGGTGCCCCCATATCGCCTACCAGAGGCAACAAGGAAGGTAATATATGAGGAAGTGTGAAAGATGCTCCAATTGGGCATTATTCATCCAAGCAAATGCGATGGGTGCAGCCCATTCGTACTTGTCTCAAAGCCCGACGGTTTGGTTTGGTTCTGTATTGATCTGAGGCATTTGAATAAGATTTCCAAGTTTGATGCATACCCAATTCTGCATGTAAATGCACTTTGGGAAGAGCTTGGACAGGCTTCATATATTTCCACCCTAGACCTCATGAAGAGATATTGGCAGGTGCCCTTGGAGGAGTCCAGTTGGGAGAAGACTGTGTTCGCCACTCTGAATTGGCTATTTGAATTTTACTACTCACGCACTACAATTTTTTTTTCCAAAATGCCCAATTCCTTTAAGTGCGCTTTTTAAAAAAAATTGCTGGCTTCTATTATAATCCTAAATACAACAAATGGACAAGGACTCACAATTACCATTCACCAAATTAAGTAAGCCTGGAAATTGGCATTCCCTGCACGTTCTCCATCCATAGCCTTTATAACTTTTAATACCTCTAAGCCTAGTGTCAATCTTTGACCCTCAGGCGTCAAAGCAGCCATAGATTTTCACCGTGTTGGAGACTTTTAAATCATCTTCTTCATTCAGACTTGAACTGAAATGTGTGCAACCATAAATGCCTCCTTATCATAAAGCCGGCTCATTTTCTTTACTTTTTTCACTTCATCTGTTCATTTACCATAGTGAGGGGGCTGTGGCAGTATCTCACTCTCTTAATTCCTATGGTTCATATCAAAACAAGACTTAATACCTTTCTTTTCTATCCATGACTTATCTTCCATTTTGTGACATGCTTTGTGCATTCTCTCCTCCTCTGTATTATGCTTGTTCTCTGTCTCCCCCATGTTTAAATATACTTTCTTCCACACATTGTTTTGTATCCTCTTCCTTTTAGTGTTTTCTCAACTGAGGATCCTAGATTGGCCCTATTTCCCATTTTTTTACTCATTATTATCTAGACTTTAACAGAATTCCTCAAATGTCTACATGTTACTACACTGTCAGGTACTGTAGTTCAGCACTTCCCCTTTCCTGTAACCTCAGGCAATTAGAAAGAGCAAAAGAATAGGCAGGAGAAAAGTTACACATATGTATTCATGTATTGTGGACCAAATTGATGGTGCCATAAAACAAAATTAATTGTGTCAGTAAACACCACGGGTGGCATGGTGGCACAGTGGTAGTGCTGCTGTCTCGCAATAAGGAGACCTGGGTTCACTTCCCGGGTCCTCCCTGCGTGGAGTTTGCATGTTCCCCATGTGTCTGTGTGGGTTTCTTCCGGGTGCTCCGGTTTCCTCCCACAGTCCAAAGACATGCAGGTTAAGTGCATTGGCAATCCTAAATTGTCCCTAGTGTGTGCTTGATGGGTGTGTGTGTGTGTGTGCCCTGCGGTGGGCTGACGCACTGCCTGGGGTCTGTTCCTGCCTTGCGCCCTGTGTTGGCTGGGATTGGCTCCAGAAGACCCCTGTGACCCTGTAATATGATATAGCGGGTTGGACGATGACTGACTTACTGAGTAAACTCCACTAAAACCTGGTACTGCTAGATATTTAGTCTTTTCCAGATGGCCCATTTTTTACGTTTCTTGAAACGTCAGAAGTCAGTGGGCATTCTTAGATTGACTTTCCACTTTCCTCTCTCCTGGCTGAGCAATATTTTAGTGATGTTTTCTCTCTAATTAATCAGCTCTTTTACTGATATTATGTGACTTCTTTCCATTAACTTTTCGTCATCCTTGTAAGTTATTAAAAAACAAAGCTCTGAGGACAAAATGTTGTTCCCTGCTAATGCTTGAATTTATCAGTTTTAACCTTGTATGTGATTAGTTGAGTTGAGCAGCTTGGCAAAACTAGCTAAAAGACCAAAGCTGGACTGAGATGCTTACATAAAGAAATGTTTTATAATTCACAGGGTTTTAAAGGAATGCAAGAGGGCCTTGGAAAAAACTTACTATATGGGAACATGGGGAAACTCTACAGACTCCATGCAGTCAGTAATTAGTCATAGAATGGAATGTATTAAGTGTGATTTCATGCCATGCTCAAAGACAAAGAGAAACACAAAACAAGATGAATGTATATTATGATGGAAGAGTTAAAGTAAAATATAGTAAAAAAGCACAGAAGAAACAAAAGTAAGATTGGGGTAACAACCAATGATTGTGATTTAATATCCAGTTTGTTCAGTTAAAAAAAGAAATGAAACTGGAAGGTCTTAACTATCTTTTAAGGTACTCTCTCCGGAGACTTCTGTTATCTGAATGTGTGGTTCAGATTGACAAGGATTTTCTGGGTCAGGTGGTATATATGTAGAAGTGGAAGAATGTTATCTCAGGTGGAATTGATATCACTGGTCCTCCAGATTCTCCTCCGTTCTAAAGCAAGCAGAAACTGTGTTTGCATTGGTGTTACTGTCAAATTCCTTTGCGTAAAATTAGTCGTTCCCATACCCTAACCCCAAGCTCACTACCAGTGGGAGAAGCAGACCTGGCCAAGAGGGTGTGAACATGAAACAAAGCATCTGCATTGGCATGAAGCAAACTACTTTTGTGGACCACTTTGAAGCGATAGCCCAGCAGGTCGAGGAACCAATGAGTCACTTGGAGAGTATTCTCTTTGTGAGTAGCCATCCATTGCAGTGGTGCATAATCTATAACAAGAGTTAACTCCCAACCCAAATGTTAGAAAATCAGATTTGTTACCACCCACTTGATTGTGAAAGACTCCTGTTCAAATGCAGCATACTTGCTTTCATGGTCCAATAGTTTCTGGCTAAAGCAGAGTATAGGGTGCTTGACACCATTGATGTTCTGACTTAATATGGTACTAGTTTTGGAAGCACCCAACTGGAGGAGAAAAGGAAGTTAGAAATTAGGAGCAACCAAAATAGGTAATTGTCTCCAGCAAGGTGGGGGGGGGGGGGGTGTTATTTTTTTTTTAGAAATTCAGGACATACTTAAGCCTATATACTATGTACACCACTTCAGTAACCACGGTGGAAATAATCAGATGAGAGAAATATGGTAAAAAAGATTTTTTGTCCACTGCAGCTTGACTTGACCCAGCCCCTCTACATATCACAAATACTTAGCTTCTGTCAGACCAAAGTAGTATTTTTTGGGGTTAACGTGCAGGCCTACATTTAGGAATGCGCAGGGCATGGCCTAGACATTCTGTAAGTGTGCTGGAACAGATAATGTTATCTGAATCTTCAGCACTAAAGGCCTTGTGGGGCTATAGCAGTCCATCCACCAGATGTTAAAAAGTTGCTGGTGCCCCATGCAGTCCAAAAGGTTGGACATGGCAATGCCAGTGACCACTAGGCAAGCTTTTCTCTTTAACTTCAGGGGCTATGGGAACTTGCCAGTACTCCTTAGTCCTATCCAATGTCACAAGAAAACACACATTTCTGAGCTTCTTGATTAAGTCTTCAGTCTTAGGCATTAGGGTCGGTGTTGAACTTAGAGACTTGATTAAGTTGGCTGAAGTCATTTCAGAACTGCCAAGACCTGTCGGGCTTGAGTAAAAGTTCAATGGGACTTTACTAGGGACTGTTACTCTCCTCAATAATGCCCAGTTATTACATTTTTAAAATTCTTCTTCAAATATGTTTGAAACTATTAGTGGGCATATCATTGAATACATCTGCTGGAGGGAGGTTGTCCATTTCAGCTGATGTCATCTTGGGTGTGGATGCCACTGGGAGTTCCTTACCCCAGACATCCTCTTCTTTGTTGTCCTTTTTGGCCATACAATACATCATACAGTACATGGAGTGGCCAGCTTCTGATATTCAGGATTTCCAGGTTGTGATTTATTGACATAAATCAAACACTTGTGCCCTTACAGGATGGCCACAATCAAAGTGCCAGTGATGGCAATTCTGCACCCTTATGTCTTAAGTCACACCATAGCGTACTAATAATTTTTTTAACAATGTCATGGTTGATGGCAACAGCAGCATCAATATCCTAATAGGCATGCTATGCCTTTTCTGTTAGAAATGGCACACGTATGTGAGCCCATTCTGTCTTGGGCCAGCTATGTTGAACTACATTCAAGTATCATCAGATATGCCTCAATGTCAGAGACAAAAGTAACTGAGATAGTCTAAGTGTATGCTCCATCTGAATCGTGACTTCCGCATTCTTCCATGCCTCTACCTTATTTGGTCTCCAGAGACTTCCATTCCCTCTGAGTGGGTTCAGGTGGTTTATATGGAGCAGCAGAAACAGAAGAGGCAGGACAACTGTTGTCCCTGGTCCTCCAGATAGTTCTCATCCTTTCTAAAGAAAATGGAAACTGTGTTACATTCAAATTCTTACCAGGAAAATTAGTTGATCCCATACCAATGAGACGTGTGCCTGACATTATACGTATATAGATCCTTGGGATCTTTTTTGGCAATGTGTACGAAAACGACTGTATCATTTCATGCCACATTTTTTTCAAAGAAGTACTTTTTGCTATTAAAAGATGGAAAAACATGACTTTTCCCATTTAAAGACCTCAACTATCCTGTAAATTGACTTATCTCACTCTTTAATTCTGTCAAATTGTTCAGGACCATTAGTATTTCTGTACACCAGTAGATTCAGGGACAGTTTCACTCAACATAATGTAAAGTTACTGAACAGCCAATCACAAATGTTGTGACAAAAAAAACACTGTATTATTTCCTTAAAATATAAAATATATTGTCAATCTGTTGAAAAGCTGTGGGTCAGGGAGTCAATTAAAAGGATTTATTAATAAAACGAAGTAATAAAGAAGGAGTACACTGAGATTAGCCAACATACAAAATAACCAACATAAGTTATGCCCCTTTGGGCTTACTAAACAAAAACTCTGTGAACTACGGGAGGAATAGTACTCCTGCTCAAAAATTCTGAGAAGCATCCACTTGCAGAGCCATATGTCACCACAGTTGTAGACCCGCAGTTGTAGGCCCGCAGTTACAGACCCGGAAGTGATGTCTGTGTCGTTTCAGGACTGACTTTGTAAAATTACTTTTGGAAGGTTTTGGCAGGTCTCGGCAAAGCCCGGAAAGTAACGTCGGGTCAAGGACACGTTCAGAAATTAAGAGATAAAAATGAGAAGGAAAAAAAGTACATTAGACCAAATAATAAGCATCATTGTGAAGTTCAGAGGGTTTCTGCCATCACGTCATGTTATACATCAAACTAAACAATACGGATCGTTTCTGTATAATTTTAATATTAACATTTACGTTGTGTTCGGGTCTGTGGGAACCATTTAACATATCGGAAAAATTTAAATAATCAAGATCTGTGTTAATTGAAAATGGTTTTTCATTTACATTAATGAAACAAAATATACAATATAATTACAATATTTGCACCACATTAGAGTTTAGTAAAACGTTTATAATAAAAATGATTAAGTTTTTTTAAAATGTACTAGGCATGTGTGCAATATTGTACTAAACCAATTTAGAATTAACATTTAAGCCAATCTAATATTTTTAAACATGTATGTGAAGAAAACGGCAATACATATTCTACACTGAATTATGCTATATATTAATTACATTATATAGAATTTCTGTAGTTTTTGTCACTTAATTTTATAAACAATGGGCCATCAAAAGAAAAAAAATTAAAATATTAATAAGAACACAATCTATACTAATAAAAGGCAAAGCCCTCACTGACTGACGGACTCACTCCACTCACTCAATCACTCACTCACTCACTCACTCACTCATCACTAATTCTCCAACTTCCCGTGTAAGTAGAAGGCTGAAATTTGGCAGGCTTATTCCTTACAGCTCACTTACAAAAGTTAAGCAGGTTTCATTTCAAAATTCTACACGTAACGGTCATAACGGTCGATAACGGTCGACAACGTCCGCCATGTTGAACTTTCTTATTTATGGCACCATCTTCACGAAATTTGGTAGGCGGCTTCCCTGCGCTAACCGGAACTGATGTATGTACTTATTTCGATGGTATGACGCCACTGTCGGTCGCCATATTGAACTTTCCAGCGTCACTAATTTTCCAACTTCCCGTGTAGGTAGAAGGCTGACCCCATCTTCACGAAATTTGGTAGGTGGCTTCCCTGCGCTAACCAAAACCGATGTACGTACTTATTTCGGTGGTATGACGCCACTGTCGGCCGCCATATTGAATTTTCCAAACATCACTAATTCTCCAACTTCCCGTGTAGGTAGAAGGCTGAAATTTGGCAGGCTTATTCCTTACAGCTCACTTACAAAAGTTAAGCAGGTTTCATTTCGAAATTCTACGCGTAACGGTCAACAATGTCCGCCATGTTGAACTTTCTTATTTATGGCCCCATCTTCACAAAATTTGGTAGGCGGCTTCCCTGCGCTAACCGAAACCAATGTACGTA
>JANRMT010062808.1:24057708-24094416 GCA_026402145.1 Polypterus bichir lapradei | reverse complement strand
GACAAAATTAACAATTGACAGTTATTGCCTTTGATTTTATAGTTGTGATAAATAATTTCAATTAGTAGCATTACAGTGAAATATGTACTTTGTTACAACACAACTTTGTCATGATGTAGAACTGCAAATACTCTATTCTGTATACATACAATACAGTAGAACCACTATAATTTTCTAATGGGAAATTGTTAAACAGTGGATTAGTTGAAAAATTAAAAATATTTCTACAATAAAAGTACAACACACTTAGAAAATAAAAATTGTGTAACTTTTTTTAATAAAGTAAATCACAATCAAATGATTATGAAATAAAATTTAAGTATAACACAAACACTCTTTTATTTTTCCAAAATATATATTACAGACATCACTCAACCACTCAAAAATGTGTAATGTAAAAAAATGTTAAACATAGAAATGATACTGTAAATTGGGGTTTGCTATAATAGGAATACAAAAGTGTCATGTTTATGTAAAAACTAGCAAAATACCCACGCTTCGCAGTGGCAAAGTACTGCCTTAAAACTTTTATTAAGAAAAAAAGTAAACATTTTTTAACTGAGGGAAAATATACAAATAATTATTTGTTAAGGATCTCTTTGTATACCACGTTGTCAATTCGGCCCTCCGGTTGTAATATGACCAAACTGTGTGCTGAGCTTACTCTTGAGCATGCAACATACAGTTGGCCATGTGAAAAGCAATCCTGTCTCAAATCAATGCCAACCGTTTGTAGGGTTTGTCCCTGAGACTTATTAATTGTCATTGCAAAGCAGAGCCTTACTGGAAATTGAAGGCGTTTGAATTGAAATGGGAGATTAGAGGGTATAATGGGGATGCAAGGAATAAAAACTCTCTCACCTGAGCCACTGCCAGTAAAAATAGTTGCCTCAATTAGGTTCTTTTGCAGACACGTGACCTGAAGTCTCGTGCCGTTACAAAGTTTCGGTGGCTGTAAGTTTCTCAGTAACATTATTGGTGCCCCAACTTTCAAAATGAGATTATGGTCAGGAGTGCCTGGAGGATTCAGAGTGTTGAGAAACTCTATTGTCGAACATTTGCCCAACGATGACAACACCAACTTGACGTACTGTAGGTTTATTAAACCTGCCTTTGTGTGAATGTAATGGTTTTTTGTCGGTGTGAATGACAACTTTGAAGTCTTTGTCTTCATCTGAAATACTGTCCATTGCGGAGTGGAAGTCCTGGATGTAAGTGTTACAATCATGCAGCATTTTTTGTAATTGCTGCACCAGGGGTGTGTTAACTCCAGAAACATTAGCGCAGAGCATTTGTGCTTCCTTTTCACCGTCCCTGACGAAATAAATTTCCAAAAATTTGTGTTCCTCAGTCGGCATAGGTAAAAGACTGCCAATCAAGTGATAGACTTGTCCCTGAACTTTAAATGAAGGCATGCAATTTTCCTCAACGATTTGGTTAGCACCAAATGACGTCATTTGAAATGCGCTGTTGTACTTTCGAATGTTGTTCAAGAAATGCTCACTTTGAGGATGTTCGCCAATTAACAGGCCCTCAAGAAGGTCAGGAAGCTTACGTAAAGGAGTGAGAGAGACTTGACCACCATTATAGCACAAACCAGGAGACTCGCATTTCCACCTATGAGCTTCACAATAGTCACAGTGAACATCCATGAATCCAATGTGTACTGTTTTGTCAGATTCATAATGTATGTTTGGGTCATACGCAAATCCACAATCGGCTTTTGTGAGCCAAACCTGCTGTTTTCGTATGAGCCGCTTTTCATTATTGGGATCGTACCTAGAAACAGAAGCTCTAGTAACTTGTGGATTTGCCTCCGAATATTTAGTGACAGCGTCTCTATGAACTTGTGGATTTCCCTGCGAGTATTTAACGATAGCCTCTCTATTAACTTGTGGATTTGCTTGCGAGTATTTAGCGACAGCGTCTCTATGAACTTGTGGATTTGCCTGCTAGTATTTAGCAACAGTGTCTGTATGAACTTGTGGATTTGCCTGCGAGTATTTAGCGACAGCGTCTCTATGAACTTGTGGATTTCCCTGCGAGTATTTAGCGACAGCGTCTCTATGAACTTGTGGATTTCCCTGCGAGTATTTAGCAACAGCCTCTCTATGAACTTGTGGATTTGCCTGCGAGTATTTAACGACAGCGTCTCTATTAACTTGTGGATTTGCTTGCGAGTATTTAGCGACAGCGTCTGTATGAACTTGTGGATTTGCCTGTGAGTATTTAGCGACAGCTTCACTATTAACTTGTGGATTTGCTTACGAGTATTTAGCGACAGCGTGTCTATTAACTTGTTTGATTGATTTTTCTGCAAGTATTTGGCGGCAGCTGCACTAAGTTGTTTCCGTCTAGCTGCATAAGAAAATGTACCACGACGTTTGACACGCCTCCTTTTTACTGTTTTCTCACAGCTTAGATTGCTGCTGTCATAATCGGTTTCAGTTGGACTTGTGTTGAAGTGACATTTGGCATCTGTCAAGCGATGTAAGCATACAACCGGCTTCATCGATGACTTCGCATCCAGATTTTGAGAGTTGAAACATTCATAAACATCAAAGTGTCCACTACTCAAATCGTCACCTGTCAATCTAAGATGTTTAAGAGGCATTGGCGGTTGTCGAAAGGTGTAAAATATTTGGCCATTTCGGTACACTTGAAAGCGACAACCGAACAATTCAGCGGCAGCCATCAACTCACATGCAGAACCATAGGTGAAGGGCTTACGCATTTCACTCTTACAGTGCTCCTGTGTAGTATAATTATCTCCTGTACCGTCATCAGTCCATACCTTGAACCTGTCCCAGTCATTCAATACATAAGACACAATGTTCCTCCAGATATCAAGAGTGAGCGTGATATGGCCGTGCAATATGTAACACAGAGAATGGAAAAGGTAGGTGCCATCTCCGGGCATGGAAACCACTCGGTAAGTGATAGTTCTTTGATTGATGGTGATCACCTCAATAGACATGTTAATGGGGGTTGGAATGATAAAGGAAATGGGTACCTGAACAGTAAACTAAGTCTAAAATACCTACACAATAACTATAATCATAATAAACGAACAATAAAACAGCAGAGAAGCCGTGGATTAAATAAAAAGGCTGCAGTTATCAGCAGGGAGACGTGAAAACCATGGCAAACCAAGGAAAGGAATGAAGAGACCGCAGCGAAGGACGGCCTTATATGGGCAGGCAGTCAATTACGTGGGAGGCGTGGGGATGGGGGATGCAATATAGGCAGGCAGCCAAAGAAGGGAATGAAGAGACGGGAGTGACGGATGGCCTTATATAGGCAGGCAGTCAATTACGTGGGAGGCGTGGTGTTAGAGGACACAAAGCTGCCTCACATGGCAACCGAGCTGCAGGCTATGGACATATATATGTACATAAGTAGGATTCAGTTATGACCGTTACGCGTAGAATTTCAAAATTAAATTCTGGCTGGGCTGTAGGGGATCAAATATTTATTTCACTCAATGACATGGAAATCAATTTATAATTTTTATGTAATGTGTTTTATCTGGATATTTGGTTAATATTCTGTCTCTCTCTACTAAAATGAAACTACCATTAAAATTAGAGGCTGTTTCTTTGCAAGCAAGCAAACTTACATATTCAGCAGGGGATCAAATAATTATTTCATCCACTGTATCTACCAATTTTTGTGTGAGTTCCATAACATTCAAAACTTAAGCATGTTGAATAAACAAAATGCAAATATGATTTTGGACTTTGGATCAAGAGAGTTCACTGATTAAAATGAAATATGTCATCAAAGGCATGCTAGTAAATGGAATATACAGTATAGTGCTATGAAATAATCAGCATACCCTTATCAATTGTACATTTTGATGGTAACACTTCAGCTTATTTTCTGCAAAAATATATCAATTACTCATTTACTCTTATGCAATAAGATCTTTACAAAGGCTTCTTTTGATTTTACTGATCAGTAGTGATTATTTATCTGTGCATTGTGGCCTACTAAAATACCTTCACGTTGGAATGTCAGAAGTGTCTGAAGTGAGACCTATCTATCTTGATACTAAATAGCTCACTATGACCTGTGAATCATTCATATTTTTAAGTAATTTTACCAGCATATTAAATGCAATAGTGCACAGAGATAAATCTGATGAATTCTAAGTGTTATGGCTACCCAAAGAAGCCTTTGCTAAGCTGCTGTTGTTACATAAGAGTAAATGAGTAATACAGACATTTTTGCAGCATCTAAACTAAAGTGTTACCAGCTTTACAATTCAGGATAAAACTGATCCTCATATAGTCTTCATAAGGTCTTAGAACCGGTTAGTTAGTTTTTTAATACCATACCTCATTACATGTAGAAACATGTGCAATAAGTAAGGCCAACCATAAACTTCATATTAATTAAGAAGGTAAGTAAAGCCAAATGCTGCCACCTTCATATAAAAGCAAAATCTTTAACAGTTAAATGTGGAACATTTAGGATTGTAATGATAAAATATCTGGGTATCTGCAATGATCTTATATTTTTGCTGCCTCTCAGTATAGGAAAGACTTATAAGCATCAATGTCAAAAGAGAAAATATTCAAGACATCAAATTCTCAGCATACTACAAATTTCATGTAATATGATCAAAGCCCCCAAAAAGCATGCAAATGAATTTTCACAATTCACATACTGTAGTCTTGTGCCAAGTTTGACAGTCAGTTTTCCCTATGTATTGTACCTGTGTTGGCCTGTCAAAACTCAATTGCAGCTCAACAAAGAAATCATTCTTTTCACAAAAACTGTAAGTGGCCATTAAAAATAATAGCTGGGTCCATATGTTTTCTAGGGATTTAGACTATTGTACCCTCATTGTGCTGGGCAATTTTCAACATCAGTTTAACACAGGTTTCTGCCTTGTCTCAAAACTGTGAAAATTAAAATGGCCCAACATAGTGTAACCCATTTGTACTTGTGCAGGAAAAAAATCTGGATTTTTTTTTTCTTTTTAATTGCAAATCAATAGAATTCTTAATGTTGTTAAGTATAAATAAAGGGTTTGTTTGAGCTATGTAAATAAGCAGTTGGGTGCATGCAAATAAGTAGTTTGGAGCAAATATTTAGAGAGATTAACAGCAACAAATAAATAACTACTTTCAGCTTCACTGAAATTTGACATTTTGATGACAGAGTCAAAGTAACCATCACGTAAATTATTCCTTACATTATTACTTTGTATGATTCTATCTCAGCCCATTTTTCATTTATTTTGCAGCCAAATGCAACTTTTATACACAGAAACGTCGACAACTACTGAGTTTAGTACCACAAGAATTAGGTGGGATTTTCTCATTTCCCCCTTGTACAGACAAATCCCTTATCTCTTGTGATGATAATGTTTGCATATATTTATGATGGACACTTATTGGGACAAAGTCAAAGGGAGAGGATCCTTAAAGATGAATAATACGTCTGTCATTATTGATTATCATCATTTTCATTCCACTTACTCTGATGAAAGTTGTTGTGATAACATGCTGAGCTGCCTGTGCCTCCCAGTCCTCTGCAAAGTCAATGCTGTACAAAATAGTAAGTGTAAATATATCTAGCTGTGGTAATTTTTTTTAACTAGCAACATGGGTTTGATTTACTTCTTTGGCTGAGAAGTTACTCTCCATGTCCAAGAGTCAGTATGCCTGGATCTGCTCCACTGTTAAGTGTCACCCAGCTGGCATTGCACCTAACCCTCATCCTTCATTTTATGGCTGTCATTGAAATCCATCTGATCAGTTTTCTGGTTGTTTATTACCTGAACACTTTGACTTGCTACAGGATATGCATTCTTAGTTTCATAAGATCAGTATTGCTGCATGTACAGGGTAAATTGAGATTCTTACTTGGGTGTTTATAATCAGCCTACAGCAGATCACCAGTCTTGGAATATGATTATTGTGTATTACTGCCTAGCCTCAAAAACTGTGTCTTCTTTACCTGAAATAACTACCGTATATACTCATGTATAAGTTCTCTTGCGGATAAGTCAGGACTTGATTTTACAGTATAATTTCTGGTATTTTATAATGTCGGTCATATAAGTCGAATGCGGAAAACTCACACTATTGGTACAAGGGATTATGATATGCTAATGCCCACCTGAGAGAGTAATCATGGAGCAAACTGCCTTTTTTTCTATGTGGGTGCTGCAATGCGCTGTATCAGCATATGCTCCTAACCTCTTTCTCTCTGTTGTGCCTACGTGACAGTTGCATAGTGACATTGTAGAATTCAGTATTATTGGTTCTTTTTGATGCCTGACATTTAATTTAAGTTGGTCTTCCGCTTTATGTCTTATTTTTTAAATCTAATTTTAATGTTTGGTAGTTTGCAGAGGAACTTGAAAATGCTGAAAACGAGGAGGATCGTAAAAAGAAAATTACAGAAATTATGCAAAACAGCTGTTATACATCATCAATTTCGCCAGATAAGGTAAAAGGTTGTACAATTTTCCAGTTATGTAGTTTAAGTTGAATATTAACAAAAGTTGGAATAATTTGTAGTGTCCTCTTCAATTGACTATTTTTATTTAATGGATGTAAGATTTCTTTTAACATTCCATTTGAATACTAAGCTGCCTACAACAAAATTGTAATCTAATAGTGCCCAAAGCACTAAATACTGTATATTTAATACACTTAGTTGTAGTAGTAGTAGTAGCAAAAGTAGGAATAGTAGTATTGTTAGACTACACCTGTGTGGTTTACAAAATTCCAAGCTTTATTCTCCTCCTACATGCATCACAAATCTACTCCCATCT
The DNA here is from genome assembly GCA_026402145.1 of Polypterus bichir lapradei. Taxonomy (NCBI): domain Eukaryota; kingdom Metazoa; phylum Chordata; class Cladistia; order Polypteriformes; family Polypteridae; genus Polypterus; species Polypterus bichir. Next base: position 24,087,623 of record JANRMT010062808.1, on the reverse strand, counting down.
CTGTCAGCTTGTCCCTAAGGAGCAGAGGTTGGATGGTGTTGAAGGCACTAGAGAAGTCCAAAAACATAATTCTTACAGCACCACTGCCTCTGTCCAAGTGGGAGAGGGATCGGTGTAGCATATAGATGATGGCATCCTCCGCTCCCACCTTCTCCTGGTATGTGAACTGCAGAGGGTCGAGGGCATGGTGGACTGTGGTCTCAGGTGGTGAAGCAGCAGCTGCTCCATGGTCTTCATCACATGTGACGTCAGAGCAACAGACCGGTAGTCATTCAGCTCACTATGACATGAAACCTTTGGGACTGGGGTGACACAAGATGTTTTCCAAAGCCTCGGGACTCTCCCCTGTTCCAGGCTCAAGTTGAAGATGCGCTGTAGAGGACTCCTCAGTTCCAGCGCACAGGCCTTCAGCAGTCGTGGTGATACTCCATCTGGACCCTTTGCTTTGCTGGCACGAAGTCTCTTCAGCTCTCTGCTCACCTGCGCTGCTGTAATTGTAATTGTGGGTGGGGATGTCTCTGCTATGCTGGTATCAGCAGAAGGATGATTGGAGGATGCAGTACTCCGAGTTGAGAGTGGGTTAGGGTGGTCAAACCTATTAAAGAAGATGTTCATTTGGTTTCCTCTCTCCCCGTCTCTCTCGATGGTGGCACCCCGCTTCGAGCTGCAGCCAGTGATGGTCTTCATCCCATCCCACACTTCCTTCATGCTGTTATTCTGCAACTTCTGCTCCAGCTTTCTCCTGTACTGCTCCTTCACCGCCCTGACCTGGACTCGGAGTTCCTTCTGCACGCGCTTGAGCTCATGCTGATCACTGCCTTTGGAAGCCCTTTTCTTGTGGTTCAAAAGGCCCTTAATGTCACTTGTAATCCATGGCTTGTTGTTAGCATAGCAGCGTACTGTTCTTACTGGAACTACAATGTCCATACAGAAGTTGATGTAATCAGTTGTGCAGTCAACAGCCTCTTCAATATTCTCACTATGTGACCCCTGCAGGATATCCCAGTCAGTGGTTCCAAAGCAGTCTCTCAGAGCCTGCTCTGCCTCAGGGGACCACTTCCTGAATGATCGTGTGGTTGTAGGTAGCGCCTTCACTCTTGGTTTGTAGTGAGGCTGAAGCAGAACCAGGTTATGATCTGCTTTCCCAAGCACAGGCAGCGGGGTGGCGCTGTATGCGTCTTTAACGTTTGCATACAGTAGGTCGATAGTCCTGTTTCCCCTGGTGTTACAATCCACATATTGGGAGAAGGCAGGTAATGTTTTGTCCAGTGTTACTTGGTTAAAGTCTCCAGCGATTAGCACAAGTGCCTCAGGGTGCTGCGCTTGTTAGGTAGAATGCCCAGAGGGGACTGGGCGGTCTCATGGTATGGAATCCCTACAGATTTTTTTTTTTTTTCTCCAGCCGTCTGGAGTTTTTTTTGTTTTTTCTGTCCCCCCTGGCCATTGGACCTTACTCTTATTCGATGTTAATTAATGCTAATTTATTTTGTTTTCTTATTGTGTCTTTTATTTTTCTATTCTTTATTATGTAAAGCACTTTGAGCTACTGTTTGTATGAAAATGTGCTATATAAATAAATGTTGTTGTTGTTTGTAGCTTAGCAACTGCGGAATGGATGACGTCACTCGCTATCTCCGCGTTCGCTCGAGGGGGGATGTAAACAATAACAACAATCACGTGTCCAAACTCTCTGGGCAAATAATAGGGACGCAAACTTACGGCCAACAGTTCGATGTCCCTGCAGCAAGTGGAGATTTTAACGTTTACATCTCCTGAGCTGCACCACTTTATATTGACATAGAGAGCGACACCCCCTCTTTTTTCCGCTGGTATTTGCGTCTCTGTCCGCTCTAACTGAGCTAAACCCGGGTAGCTCCACGTTAGCATCTGGGATGGTAATTGTTAGCCAAGTTTTACTAAAACACAGCAAGCTGCATTCTCTGTAGGTTCTGACATTTTTCACCAGCACAGCCAGTTCGTCGATCTTATTTGGTAGTGAGTTCACATTTCCCAGGATCACAGAAGGCAACGAAGGTTTATATCGCCATTTTCTCTCAAGCCGGTTGGCTTTTATCTTAGAGCCGGCTCGGCTGCCCCAATATCGTCTTCTTACATCAAATAGGGAACCACACCTGCACGGGCATTTCTTCTCAGTGCTTGAAGTTGACAACTTGAACAGGCGAGTCTCGGTGTGTAAAAATCCATGTCAAGTAGTAAAAGCAGTAAAAAAGTGTCCAGGGAGAGATTCCACATAAAAGAAAGTGGTAGAGGTGATCAGTGAAATAGAGAATAATAGAGAAAAAAGTAAAAAGATAAAGTCATACACAGAGCTGCTGGAATGGCTGCCACTCGCGGCGGCGCCGGATGTACTGAGTGACCTGACATTACATATCCCGTGTTTGCTCATTCCTCTCTTTTTCCAATAATACAAACTTTCCATGCTTTTATTACATCCTACATCGACTACTATAACTCCTTATTGACAGGGACCACATCTAACCTGTTATTGCAGCTCTGCATGGTTCAGAACACTGCTGCAAGAGTCCTTACACAGACCTGCAACAGCGAGCACATAATACCCATTCTGCTCCGCCATTATTGGCTCACTGTGTCTTACAGGTGTGGCTGGGTTGAGGAATAACAGGTCTGAACCAAAAGTTCTTTAAAAAAAAAAAAAAAAAACAACACCTCTAACACCTCTAGGCTTCTCACACTTAAGCTTTTAACTAAACCAAAGGTTTGGCTTTAGCTGCAGGTTCAGGATCTCCTGGTGGGTCGCCTTGGCCACAAAAGACGTCTCCTCCTGGGCATCCGGGTTTTTTATAGTTAGTGAACCGAAAAGGGCAAGGCTAAGTGCTTTTACTGAGCAGTTTCCCTGCGCTGCAAGGAGAGAAGGAGAATAGAATATTAGCGATGGTGCCCCCTTTTGTCCTGGTGGGTTATTACATACCTTGATCAAGCCCATGAGGAGATCCTTCGATGTGCATATATAACACAGGATTGAGTATAAGATTCTATTAATAACCTACAAAGCTTTAAATGGCCACGCACTAGACTACATCAGTAACGTCCTTCATCACTATGATCCTGTCTGCCCATTAAGGTCAACTGATTCTGGCAATCTGGCTGTGCCAAAACTAACTTGCGCTCTATGGGTGACCAAGCCTTCAGCTCTATAGTGCCCAGACTTTGGAACAACCTCCCTAAATTAATTAGATCAGCTGACTCAATTCATTGTTTCAAAAAACAACAAGTTCATTAGTTCAGGAGGGCATTGAGCTTCTCCTGACTTTCTTTGATCTTTCTTTCAGTTTAGCCATTCTGTCCAGATGCCAAGGAAGATTTGTGATTGTACTACAAATTATGTTATTTGTTCAGGGTTTTCTTGCTCTTCCAAACTGTTTTTATTAGTGCCATTGCTATATTGGTTAAACTGGCAGACTGAGAATTATTATAGTATTGCAACTGCTTAATTGACAATCCCGGATTATTGTTTCAACAGAATAACTCCTGTGGTATTTAACAAGACATATATAAATAGTTCAGAGTGTGGTTTACGGTACAGGTTGGCCCTTGCGATTCGCGTCTTAATGATACACAGATCTAACTCTTCATGGGTTTGGCATTAATAATTAAATGGTAATTAATTTGTGAGTTTTACAATCCATTGCAGAAAACCACAGATGACACTGTGGCAGTGCTACTTAAATGGAATGCAAATTCCTGCAATCCTGGGAATACTGTATTTTGGACAGCTTCAGTGGTTACCGCCAGGGCTGCTGGGTAAAAGATGAGGGCATAGGCTCTAAAAGTGAATCATATGAAGCTAACAAATTTACATTCAGTGGTGTCTTTTTATTTCAGTGGTTCACGGCACAATTGAATTACAATTGCATCCATCGGATTACAGTTTTCTCTAAATTTATGTTCTTGTCCTTTGCCTGCTTATTAATGTGATTTTGTCTAGGTTAGAAAATGTTTTTGTCTAGGAATTCCCCCAGTTTCTATGCTTTTTCACATACATCGGCATCACAGTATGACCAAACTTTACAAAACTTTCAGGAGGCTGTTCACAGGGATTTTCATTTCAAAACTACACCACCATTATTTGCATCTGCGAAATTGGACTGTGTCATGAGTGTTAATCATTTTGTGATTAGTATTTTGTTGGATTTCTTTTGTATCTGCAAAATAAAAATTTTTGTAATTTACTACCTTAAATATATACACACACATTTATTATAAGTTACATTTTGTAATAGTTACAGCTCACTAAAGAAATGTTGAACTATACACTTCATCTGGGGGATGCTAAAAATCTTTGTCTAAGCGGCCAGCCTCACACACATGATTTGCTTGCACAGTATTAGTTCCATATTCTGCTTCTCAAAACTTTTTGCATTTTAATTAGTGCAATAAATATAGACTATGCAGTAGTCATGAGCCCAATATCTGCAGATTTTTACATTTGCTGGGTTCTGTGTCTGTAACCCCCGCAAATCGCATCCATAACTATTCTGTTAAGTATATATGACAATAATGACCTTGTACATATAGCTTTTAACAACAGATAAGCACAAATGCACATCCTCTACAATAACCAAAAACCATTTGAGAACTTAGCACTGCTGAACATAGCTATTACATTTAGGTGACTGAATTAAATTCATCTAAACACCCCCAAAGTCTGGAGAAAGCTGCAGAAGCCGAAGATTGTATTTCACTAAATGTCAGCTTAATGTTGCTAATAAATGCTGTATGTTGGCATTTCCCTATTGTGTAATCAGAAGAAACAAATGAGCAAACCACAGTAAAAAGGGCTGTGGTGCTACCTTTCCTCTATGCATATTAGCATGTTGGGGTGTCAACTTACAAGGCTGCTAATTGGAAGGTATGCAAACAAAGGCGGGATGAAATATGTGTATGTGTAGTTCCTGCAGGATTTGAAAATTATGAGTCCAGCGGAAGCTGGTCTGTACACAGCATACCAGGAGGAGTCATACAACAAGCACAAGACAGGGTAAACACCACAATATACTTTGAGCTTTGAGACGAGTAACTTGCAGAAATATAAATTTAGCATAGACAGCATAGGCAGACATAAGATAGCCACCAGATGAGTAAGTGCAGGAGCAAAGCAAAATCAGCATTTACCAAAGTAGCATCTCTTAATTCAGGTCAGGGAGAATAAAAATGTAAAATAAGCTAGGATAATGAAGAGTCAGAAACTGAGAAAATTCAAAAAGGATGAATACTAAACAGTGAGATGGAAAATAGAACCATATTCTGAAGTACTAACTGTGCTTCCCATAATAACAGGTAGGCACATGTACAACTTTGGAAAAGAGTTACAGCCAATATGCTAAACAGTGGTTCCTTTTTATTCCTTTCCTATTTGTAATGCTATTCCTACAACTATAAGGAGGGGTATGCACAAATTAAAGCATTTCTATGCCCTTGTTTATCTCAGTCTGATAAAAGTAAGGCACTGCAACTTCCTCCCTACCTGTTTCCTACCATTCAGTACAATTTTGTGTCTGTTTATCTGTGTCTAACCGTTTTTTTTTTATTTGGTAGCATTTCCCACTCTGTTTTCATATCCTGTACAAAAATATAATCTGTGAAAGACTCATTTGTGTCTTCCTTATTCCCTTGTGTGCAATAGCATATTTTAACTCCAGCTACTTGTATCCTTCCTTTTATTCATTCCTTTACAATTATCAGAATTAATGTTTTTTTTTCCTTTCTCATGTTTCATCTTTCAAACATTGCATGCATCTGAGCTTTCATGTATTCTAAACCTAATGCTTATATTGAAATTTTTCACAATATTCAAGACATATTTCTCTTTAAAATTTATTTTTTATGTTTTCCTTAAGCCAATAGTTTCCATTTACATTACAAGTGACGTGGCCAGGGCTACCAATGAGGATGATATATAAATTTAAACTCAAATATGGAGACATCAATACATTTTTATCTTAACTGCTTAATACTCTTGACATAAATGTGTCTGAGCTTTGCAGACTTTATCAGTTTACTTTTAAAGTCAGTCTCTGGCCATCAGGCTGCATGTTTCTCAGGGTTAGAGTAGGATATTGCACAGAAAGTTCTAAATCTCTATGTAGTATTTCTGTCAATTTCTTTACCATCCCAAACAGATCCTGTCAGCATTCTTGGAATGTATCTTATCTTCTATTTCTTTCTTTTGTGCCAAGATCCTCATTTTTTTCTTTTTTTACATGTTTAGCCTTTGAAATTGACATAACAGTCCCTTTATCACAGCTCAAGTTTCGCATGATATTTTATGACTTTGTTTTGCCCCCATCAACTTTGCAAACAGCAGTGATTTTAAAATGTTGAGCTTTGTATTGTTAGTGTTATTTATTCCAGGCTTATTCATTCTTCCTGTGTGCTGGTTGAGCATTGATGTTATTGCTCAGGTATGCAAACTGGCCATTGCAACCCCTATTTCTTATTGTATCCCTAAAAAAAATCTTAGGTTCTTTTATTCCAGGCTAGTAGAGTTTCTCCTCAGTTTTCTTCCTATCTTACATGATGTTCTTCCATGTATGCATGCTGTTTTCCAGTATCCCATGTCACCGTAACTTAACATCTTGGGGAATGGAACCCCATGCTAAGAGATCTAAGGCAGGACTGCCCCTTAAATATGTGAGGGCTTGAACATCATTACTTGAGGGAAGTCATCCCCATGTCTTACATCATAAAGATATCTGTTTCTTCCTGGTTTAAAGTACACTCTGTGTGAGAGGGGGTCTCTGGCACAGACAAAATGTAAAGTATCAAAGTGTAATGTAAATCCAAAAATGTATGAATAGTTCAGAAATATTTGTAGACTTGTCATACATCATTTTGATGAGTCTGATTTGGTTAGTGTTAATACCATAATTCCTAATGTTTGCATATAAAGCTTGTGGCCCATCTTAAAATCATCTGGTTTATGACAGATTACTTGTGCTCTGATTTTTAATTCTCATATTTTAGATGGAAGAAATGATCAACACTGATAAGAAGTCATTTTCTGTGCTGAAAACTTACTGTGATGGAACACGTCTTAAAGGTTTTCAATCCTACTTACTACCTGAGTAAGTAATTTAAACTAAACTGTGAAAAAAAAAAAAAATATATTAGGCCATTAGAATCCTCAGCTGTATTAGCCTGGGATTAAAATATGTGTGATGCAATAACAACATGTAAGAAATGCCAGATTATCATAAAAACACAGTTAAATATAAACATTGATCAATTTCACTCCTTTCCTATTCCAACTTTAAAGCACTAAATTTATCACCATCACAGCAGTTTTTACTAAAAAATCTATATACCTGTAGACACCTCAAATCCAACGAAGTACACTCGAGGGTTTGTAGGAAGCACGAAACTGGTCCACTTTTGGTATATGTGCATGTATCTTGTAGTATGCTGAAATCCTGTTCAGGGGTGGTCTCCTATTCCGAGTAAATTCAGTACTGGTTAAGGAGAGTTAAGAACATAGATGAATGAATGAAACATTCCTGTAGCAAATTATTTACCAGGTTTAATTAAGGATTTTTTAATCAGCAGTCACAATTTGCTGAGTAAGGTTGCAAATACTGCAATAGTAGTGTGTCTTCACATTTGCATACTACATTACAGACCTGACTGAGAAGCTCTTTTTTAATTGTATAATTTGACAGAATTAAATTTGGAATTCTGCTTTTCATCTTTTCTTAGCTGTCATCACAAGGTTAACATATATATAGAATTACAGAAAACATGTATTTATGTATTACTGAAATAAAGTAATAATTTAAAAACAGTTGTTCATTAAGTTAAACAGATAAAACATGGTTAGGTTATATTTGCTTTTTTAAGTTATTTATTCAGATTTTTTTCATCTGTCCATTTTAAGAAAAGGAACACAGAAAACATATATCTCAACTACAAAGAGTGTTGTGCATCTCCATTATGGAAGGATTTATCAAATGAAAGTTGAATATATGAGCAAGGAAGATCTTCAAAATCAGCTTTATGAACTTGTACAAATGGCAAGAGATTGTGAGTTATTGCTTCATTTATCAGACTTTTTTCTGAGACACTTTATTAAAGAGTAATGCAAATTAGCAATCTTTATTTTATGTTCTTTTTCATGCTTGTCATCATTTTTACTTTAATGACTAAGAAATGATCTGAGGTTTACACCCAGCTGGATGCGGCTCTGGGCGATCCTGCCTGTAATACCCAGCGTAGTATGTATGTGGCTGTATGTTGGAACCTCCGAATTTTGGTATCTTCATGTGCATTTTGTAATATCTCCTACTATGTTTTTTCTGCTGCTTGCTGCTCATCTGCACCACCCGATCCTCCTGCCTCACCTTCTCCGCTCTGCTGTGCTGCTTCTCTGTTACTATCAGATAAGTATTGCTCTCTACTATGTTAAAATACTCTCATGACAAACGCCTTCATATTAAACAGTTTGTCCAGAGCAAATGGTCGGACTGGAATGTCCTAAAAGACAATGGTAGTGTGTGGCGCCCGAAATACTTACATCGCGGGTCAGGTCGCCACCACAGCTGGGCTGTGAATGAAAAGTTCACCGGCAGCATTTGCTCAGGAATATGCCGTCCTACTCACGGCTTTGGAAATAGGAGTGTCAGTGTGCCAAATCTACAATATGTTAAAATAAACTCTGGTCATGGATCTGTGCATAACGAACCCACATCAGCTAATATTGCATTGTTTAACTCAAGATCTCTTAATGGCAAAGCACTGCTGCTATCAGAATTCATTACAGACTCAAACCTTGACTTGCTATGCTTAACAGAAACTTGGCAAAAACCAAATGATTTTACATCTGTTACAGAGGTGACCCTGCCTGGATATATTCATTTCACGGAGCCTCACAGCTGAAGTCAAGGAGGAGGAGTCACAGTAATTGCTAAATTGAAGTTAAACATCAAAAGAATCCCCATTGACGGTCCATTGTCTTTCGAGTGTCTGGCTCTTAAGCTAATAACAATATCTGGTCCTGTCTCACTTATTGTTGTCTATCATCACCCAAAATACAATGCGTCTTTTTGGTCTGATCTGAATCAGACTGAATTATTAACCCACTTAAGTTCACTTTCCCAGACAGTCATTCTTCTTGGAGATTTCAACATCCATATTGACATTACTACATGTAAACTACATGTTGATTTTCCCACCAACTGTGGTGGTCATATACTGGACCTGATATGCACATCTGGATTATCTGTCAGCAACACTTAAAGCAGTGATCTGGGACTCTCTGACCATAAAGCAGTGCTTTACACTGTCTCATTACCTCTCCCTCCTCTTATCTGTAAATGTCAAATTTCTTTCCGAAACCTTAAAAATATCTGTCCCTCTGTTCCTGCTGGATCCATTTGTGATCTTTTTCTGTCTTCACCTATTCCATCAACACTAGTTAGTCTTGTTGACCACTATAACACAGCCATTCATTCAGCACTAGATAAAACAGCTCCTTTAAAACATAAGGAGGTTTCCTTTAACCGTTCAGCTTCTTGGTATAATTCAGAGCTACGATCTATGAAAGCAAGTGGCCGACACCTTGAGAGAATGTCACGTAAGACTGGCTTCACTGTTCACATTCAGGCTTTCTCTGACCATCAAAGGGCTTACAGGGATGCACTAACTGCAGCCAAGTACACACAATATGGCAGAATAAGAGAAAGTGCCCATGATAACCCTAAGGTTTTGTTCTCTGTAGTTAATAAATTACTTCAACCTACATCTGGCCCAGTTACCTCCTCTACTGAAGTCTGTGAAAAATTCCTCCACTTTTTCTGCAATAAAATTAAAGATCTAAATAATTCAACTAACATAAATCCATCATCCATTTATATCCTTCCCTGTCTTCCCACTCCATCCAGCTCCTTTTCTAAATTTTCACCAGTCACATCGGCATTTGTTAATAACCTGCTTTGTAAGATGAGGCCGACTACATATGTACTGGACCCCATCACCACTGCACTTCTTAAATCCTGCCTTCATGCCATAATCCCGACTGTTGCGACAATAATCAATACATCCCTTGACATTGTGTTGGCGCCAGTCACTTTTAAAATAGCTTCTGTAACCCCCATGTTAAAAAAAGTCTGGTCTTGATGGTGACGATCTTAACAATTTTCGGCTTATTTCCCACTTACCTTTTCTGTCAAAAGTTCTTGAGCATGTTGTAGCCTCCCAGCTCACCAATTACTTAACCTCTAATAACTTGATGGAACCCTTTCAGTCTGGTTTCAGGACGCAGCACAGCTGTGAAACTGCTCTTCTTCGGGTAACCAATGATTTGCTTATGGCAGCTGAATCTGGACAAACCAACATATCAATTCTGTTAGACCTCAGTGCAGCATTTGACACTGTCAGACATGACATTCTACTGTCCAGAATGGAGAACATGCTGGGTATCTCTGGCACTGCCCTCCAGTGGTTCAAGTCCTATCTGATTGATAGGCAAGAGTTTGTTAATCTTGGCAACAGCAGATCCAGCTCAGCGCCAGTAACACAAGGAGTTCCTCAGGGTTCTGTCCTCGGCGCTCTTCTCTTCTGTATTTATATGCTTCCCCTTGGCCATATTATTCGTAGCTATGGACTGGGTTATCATTTGTATGCAGATGACACACTACTCTATTTCAATGTCAACAGTGCAACTTCATCAGAGTTTTCTCAGCTCACAACTTGCCTCAGTGAAATTAAAACCTGGATGGAGCAAAACTCTTTAAAATTAAATTGCAACAAAACTGAACTCCTGCAAATTGGCACTAAAACGCTACTTAAGAAAATGAACTCCTTTTCAGTCACTCTTGACGGTGATCTCATCATACCTTCTTCTGATGCAAGGAATCTTGGTGTCATTTTTGATTCCTCCCTTTCTTATTCCGCCCACATAAACCACATTAAGAACGTTTCTTTCTTTCACCTCCGTAACATATCCCATGTTTGCTATTTCCTCTCCTTTTCTAATGCTGAGAAACTTGTCCATGCTTTTATCACATCGATTATTGTAACTTGCTGCTGGCAGGTGCCCCTTCTAATCTTATATCACAGCTCCAGTTGAATTCAAAACTCTGCTGCAAGAGTCCTTACCTGAACCAGCAACAGTGAGCACATCACACCCAATCTGCTTTGCCTTCATTGGCTCCCTGTGTCTTACAGGATTGAATACAAAATTCTGTTAAAAACCTACAAAGCTTTAAATGGCATTGCACCGGACTACATCAGTAACCTTCTAAATCACTATGCTCCTGTTCGCCTACTAAGGTCCTCTGATTCCGGTAGTCTCTCACACTAACCTGCACTCTGTGGGTGACTAGATCAGCTGACTCCATTCATTCTTTTAAAAAACAACTTAAAGCTCATCTATTTAGGAAGGCTTTTAACTTAACATTCTGCCCTTTCTTTCAGTGTACCTCTCTGTTCAGGTGCTCAGGATAATTTGTGTGTCTGTTATATCACAAATTAGGTTATTTGTTAAATTTTTCTTTAAGTATTGAATTTAGTATTTTACTCTGGTTTATTGTCCTCTATTCTATTTAATGCTTTGTTATCTGTTTCATTGTTCTATTCAGGAAAACATTTGTATCCAATGTTATATATACCCTGCTGTTTTTTTTCTAAGACTCTGTGAAGCGCCTTGAGCATGGGAAAGGTGCTATATAAATAAAATTTATTATTATTATTATTATTATTATTATTATTATTATTATTATTATTATATCAGATAACATTCTTGTGCAGTATATAAAGGTACATAGTTGCTGCAGAGGCAGGAGATAAGTAGTTGTAAAGTGCTTGATTAGTGTCAGGACTGTGATAAGCCTGTTAAACATTGTTTCCACTATAATATTTTCAAAAAGTATTTTTCCTGTACACAAAGGGAAAATACCCTGATTAAAATGAGCAGTGCATCTGTTTTTAATACTGTGTAGACACAGTATTTGCTTTCTTTTACATTCAAGAGATTGAAATTAAATGAAAATGGAGTTTCTCTTGAATGGCTGCATTTTCTTTTGATCAAAACATCATGTAGTTAACATAAGACTAAACTGTTATTGTTTTTAAGATTATTTATAGGGTGTGTGTTTACTACTCTTGCATTTAATTTTTATTGAGGTTTTGTTAAACTTTTTTATGATAAATTTTTGCAACATTAACCAAATGTTTTTTTTTTAATTGATCCTGTACTGTACCTTGGCTATGGGAATTCTTATAAGAGTATAACTGAGTGTATAACTCACTATGAAAAGCTTGATCCGTCACTTAGCCTGACAGAATTCTTCTTTAGTTCAGGAGGCTGAGATGATTGCCTTCCTGTCACCACGAGGAATGCTGCACCAAAATTTGTGGAAGGATGTTGAAGCAGGAGTGCTGTCCCTTTTGATTAGAATCCAGATGCAAGAATATGAGCAATTTTTTTCAAAAACCATGCAGTCCATTGATTAGTTTAGTTAGCCAATATATACGGTAGTTAGCATAAAGACAGGCAGTGTTTTTTTGCCATGAGTTGATTATAATGTTTTGATAATTAAAAACTTTCCCTAGTTCAAATATGAAGATAATAACATGGTACAGATTGCCCTTTTTATGATCACAATCACAATCACAAGTTACTCATGCCACCATATGTACTTCTTTCTTTGGGAGTGAATTTTTATGTAAACTACCAAATAAACATATACTAAAATGTTCATGTTTATAACCAAAATTTATTTAAAATAATCAGTATACTGTAAATGAAATGTGGTGTCGTGGCCCAGAGCCTGTTTCTGATCAAACTTAGTAAAATGTTCCACCAAAGTGAGTCTGAATTCTTAGAAAGTAAATTTCATATACATATATACTAAATCTCTCATCCTTCTTTTAGAATGTCCAATATTCCTTGGGGTTGTCGTATATGTACTAATTCAAAGGGAGAGAAGACAGAGGAGGCTTGACGCATTTCCCAATAGGCAAAAAGTACAAGGGCAAGGAGCTGATCCCAGTTTGTTACATCCTCACTGACCACCTTATGTAACATTTGTTTGAGAGTTTGATTAAATATCTCTACAAACCCGTCAGATTGAGGATGGTATACTGCGTTTTTTAAATGTTTAATCTTGAGTAATTTGGCAACTTCCCTGAATGTCTCTGAGGTGAAAGGTGTCTCTTGGTCCGTTAAGAATTCTTTAGGGATGCCAACTCGCGCCAAGACCCCTACCAGCTCCTGTGTGATTATTTTGGAATTGGCTACTCTCAAGGAGATCAGGATAACAAGTAGCATAATCAACGAGGACTAGAATATATTTATGTCCTCTAGCATCGCCTATGATGTCGACACCAATATGTTCAAAAGGGATGTCAATCAGGGGAATGGGAACCAATGGAGCAAGGTCCTTCTTAGGAATCTGATGTAACTGATCCTGACAATGGAAATGCAGCACTGAAATGTCAGACCACCTCATGGATTCCTGGTCAATAAAATTAGAGTTTGATTCTCTCCAATGTTTTGTCAGCTTCGTCAGTGGGTGTGTACATGTTCATAACCTGCTGCCGGAAAGCTTGTGGGAGCAACAGTGACCACGCTTCCCTCTCATGCTCAGCTACCCAATATGATAAGTAATTTTATATAACATAGTGGGACCCTGATGGCATAGAAAGTGAGGTACGTTGACCATTTACTGAAACAACTGCATTTTAATCAAACTTGAGGGAATCATCTTTCTATTGTTCTCATTTAAAGGAGGCTGGTGTTTTCCTAAATTGAAAGTGTAAGGTATTCAAACGATCTGTGTTAACCTTAGTGGGTGGAGTGTCCAATCGCGACATGGATGGTCCGGGCATCGAGGCGTCCATGGTCATCACCACAACTTCCACTGCATCCCACTAAGTCGCTCTGTGACTCTTTGATGCTGGCAACATACACGCCGTGGGAACAGCTTGGGATGGATTATCTCCATCCATTGCCAGGCCAAACAGTTCTGTAGGAGAGGTCAGAGTGATACTGCTTTTAATCTTTGACCAGTCTCTTTCCAGAACCATGGGAAAAGGTGGAATGATACCACCTCATCTCCCCGTGAATACAGGTTAAACTAGTCTTCCTTTTAAGCCACTGTCACAGTAACACGTAACGGCAAGCTACAATGGAGATGTTGCTGCCAGTGTCTATGAGTGCTGTGACTTGATGTCTGTTTACAGTGACCTCTCCTGTCCAAGGAAAAGATAAAGGGTTAGTGACTGCACAATACCTCATCTCTGAATACCAGATCTTGGCCAAGTAGAGAGCTCCGTCACTTGTTCTAAGGCTTCTGCTATTGTAACATATGATGTCAGTTGGGCTTGGGGTTATGGATGCTTCCTGTCTGGATTTGATGAAGGGACCGTTTTGCCCTCCCAGACTGAGGACAGTCATGTAGGGCATTTAACAGAAAATAATAGACAACCTGTTCCACGACCTGTCTGGCAGTGTTCAGATTTGGCCTTAGCCAGCAACCGGTCATACCCAATAGGGTAAACATCTGAGAGTGGGTTGGCTGATCTGGGCAAATTTCTACTACTGTATTAGCCTTGTCTGCTGGCTTGGGGTTTCCCCACCTTTATCAAAGGTTTTAACCTTTGTGGGGTCTCGCTTGACGACATTCTCCTCCAAGAGTTCATTATATGCCCCTTGCATTTCCCCTTTCAGGACTGGCCCTGTTCTATTAGCCCCTCCCACATACTCCCAAGACGGTTTATCTGGTGGTATTATAAGGAACTTTGGATGGAACTGACACCTGATCCTTCTGAACAGCAACATGATTGTTACATTCAGAGATCCGGTTGCCTACCTGGACTATTACGGATTGGGGTTTAGTTACGATGGCTAATAGAGCATCTCTTAGGTCCTGCTCCTGGGTTATTTTAGAGCAAAAATCCTGCCGACTACACCAATGTGATGTAATAAGAATGAGTCTGAGACATCATAAAGATTTGGGGCAGCCACCCGTATAATTGAATCGGCTGCAAAAAGTAGTTTTAAATAGCACGATGTGCTTAGTTTAGAGTCCAGAACAGAACTGCCTGTACTGAGGAAAGATGGCAGTTTTAAAGGGCTGGGAGGGAAATGACGTCATCTATCCCGGAACTGGGAGTGGTGTCCTTGTGCCCGGAAGTGACGTCATCCTTGGGGCTGGCAACAGGCGGGATTTCCCGGAAAAGGTCTACAAGGGACTGAGAGAGATAGTCAGTACACTCCGCCACCCCCTGGCCTGGCATAGAATTATTAGTGTTTAGGCCCTTCAGCTGATTCCCATGCGCACGTGTGTGACAAGGCCCCCCCCCTTAGCCCAGACCCAC
This sequence comes from Polypterus bichir lapradei, assembly GCA_026402145.1. NCBI lineage: Eukaryota > Metazoa > Chordata > Cladistia > Polypteriformes > Polypteridae > Polypterus > Polypterus bichir. The sequence goes on along the minus strand of JANRMT010062808.1, from coordinate 24,072,269 downwards.
CAGGTCGGGCGGACCTGTCCAAGAGGTCGTGGACTCGAGAGAGGGCATCAGCATTGGCATGGAGAGTACCCTTACGATGAACGAGCGAAAACTTGTATGGTTGGAGGTCAAGAAACCACCTAGTGACCCGCGGATTAGACTCCCTGTGAAGGGCCATCCACTGGAGAGGTGCATGGTCCGTCACCAGAGTAAACTCACGGCCCAATAGGTAGTATCTCAACTGTGTAATCGCCCATTTTATCGCAAGAGCCTCCCGTTCCACTGCCGCATACCTGGTTTCCCGATCCAACAGTTTCCGGCTCAGGTACATGACGGGGTGTTCAACACTATCGATGCTTTGGCTCAGCACGGCCCCCAGGCCTGTGTCCGAAGCGTCTGTCTGGAGTATGAAAGAAGTGAAAAGTTGGGTGCTTTCAACACGGGTGCTGACGTAAGGTCCTGTTTTAGGTCACAAAATGCAGCAGCAGTCTTGTCAGTCCATACCACGTGGTTTGGAGCTCTTTTCTTTGTTAAGTCTGTCAAGGGTGCTGCTCTCTCAGAGAACCGGGGTACAAACCAGCAGTAGTACCCGGCCAAACCGAGGAAAGCCTGCACTTGCCGCTTGGTAATCGGACGGGGCCAGTTTAATATGGCATTAACTTTGGAACACTGTGGCTTCATGGCACCCCAACCCACCAGGTAGCCCAAATACTTAGCCTCTTTTAACCCAAAGAAACACTTCTTGGGATTAATTCGAAGCCTGGCGTCACCCAGCGTCCGCAATACCGTTTCCACCTGCCGCACGTAGTCCTTCCATGTGCTGGAATAGATGACAACATCACTCAAATAGGCAGCACTGAATGCATTATGAGGCCGGAGCACTCTATCCACCAGACGCTGGAAGGTTGCTGGCCCCATGTAACCCGAATGGGAGGACCCGGTACTGCCAGTGCCCACTAGGAGTGCTAAACGCGGTCTTCTCCTTTGCGGAGTCCATTAAAGGAACCTGCCAGTACCCCTTCGTCATATCAAGTGTGGTCAAATATTCTGCCTGTCCCAGCCTATCGAGGAGGTCGTCCACGCGAGGCATCAGATAGGCGTCAAAATGGGAGACTTGATTCAGCCAACAGAAGTCGTTGCAAAACCTCCAACTCCCGTCGGGCTTACTGACCAAGACAATTGGACTGGACCAGGGACTATAACTTTCCTCAATCACACCTAGATCCAGCATGCACTTGATCTCAAGCTCCACCTCTGCCTTCTTTGCTTTGGGAAGCCGATATGGGCGTTCTGTCACTATGTCGTGCGCAATCAGAGAGGTCCGTCCAGGCTGCTCAATCACTACCTCCAGAACTGACGAGATCGCTCACGTCTCTGTTTAGCATTCAAGTCGGGTCCGAAGTTAAGGCGGTCGGTCTGAGCAAAGAAAGAATTGGGCTAAGCAGAGGAGGGATCGGGATCCCTCTCCTTCCACGGCTTCAGCAAGTTGACATGATACACCCGCTCGCTCGGCCGACGATTGGGTTGTTTCACCAAATAATCGACGAGCCCTTTCCTCTCCTTAACTTCATACAGGCCTTGCCAGTGGGCAAGCAACTTAGAATGCGAGGTCGTAACCAACAGCATGACGCGATACCCTGGTTGGAACTCCCGGAGAGTCGTGCCATGGTCATAATAGTAGGCCTGTACTGCTTGCACCTCTTCCATGTGACTTTTTAACAAAGGTCAAATTTTTCCGAATTGATCACGTAAATGCGCGATATACTCCAATATATTGCTAGAGGGGAGAGCCTCTCCTTCCCATCCCTCTTTTAAGACATCCAATAACCCTCGGGGTTGTCGGCCATATAACAATTCAAAAGGGGAGAACCCCGTAGAGGCTTGTGGAACTTCCTGATAAGCAAAGAGCACGAGGGGGAGGAGCTGATCCCAGTTCCTCCCGTCCCCACTGACCACCTTGCGTAGCATCTGCTTGAGAGTTTGGTTAAACCTCTCGACAAGACAGTCAGTTTGAGGATGATATACTGCGGTCTTTAGGTGCTTTATTTTAAGCAACTTGGCCGTTTCCTTGAACATAGCCGAGGTAAAGGGCATCCCTTGGTCTGTAAGGACTTCTTTAGGGATCCCTACATGCGCAAAGACTCCCACTAATTCCCGTGCGATCGCTTTACTAATAGCAGAGCGCAACGGAACTGCCTCTGGATATTGGATAGCATAATCCACGAGGACTAATATATATTTGTGTCCTCGGGCTGAGGGCTCCAGAGGTCCTAATATATCGACCCCAATACGCTCAAAGGGAACATCAATCAGGGGGAGGGGAACGAGAGGAGCACGGCCCCTCCTAGGAATTTGCCGTAATTGACATTCTAGACAAGATATGCAAAAACAGCGAACCTCCTCGTTAATTCCCGGCCAATAAAATCGGAGCTTAATTCGCTCTAATGTCTTTCCGGTGCCTAAATGGCCTCCCATGAGGTGGACGTGTGCCATCTCGCTAACCTGCCGCCAGTAGGTTCGTGGGATTAGCAACAACTTCCGCACCCCACCCTCATGCTCTGCTATTTGATATAGCAGATCATTGTCTAATACAAAGTGGGGCCCGCGTGGCATGAGCTGATGAGTGCGTTGGCCATTGATAAGCACGACTGGATTTTTTGCAAACTTCAGGTAGTCATCATTTCATTGTTCTCTCCTGAAAGATGCCGGTGTTTGGTTGAATTGGAAGTGCATGTCGGAGAGAGTGTCCAGTCTGACCTCAAGGGGGGTCGGGGAGTCCTCCCGACTCATCGAGGCCCGGGTTGATGACATATCTAAGTGCGACGGCCCAGGAGCCTCTCCATCATCCTCGCAGTCTTCTGTACCCGTCTCCGCCGGCTGTTTACACGGCGTGGAATCAGTTTGAGTCAGGTTATCCCCTTCCATGACTAGGCCTACAAGAACAAGGAGAGCAGTTATCCGCACTCTGCATTTACTGTCAGACCAGTCCCGCCCAAGGATCACAGGAGAAGTTGGGTGTGGGTGGACCGCCACGGGGAACTTTTTTACTAAGCCTTCGTAACTTATAACACAGAGGGAGGTTTTATATGTCCGTGTTTCCCCGTGTATGCAGCGTATACTGGTCTTTTTCCTCGTCCACTGTCGCGGTAGTACGTAACGGCAATCAACAATGGGGCTGTTGCTGCCGGAGTCTAGAAGGGCTGTAACTCGAAATCTATTCAGAACCACTACTCCCGTATGACCAGTAGCCAGGGGGTTCGTAAGTGCACATAACCGTCCTCTCCCCTTCCACCCGCATTCCTCCGCGCTCCCGTGCGAGCGGCCCACCCCGCGCCCCGGGGACATCGGAGCAGGCTTCGATTTATGTGGAAGGGACTTATACGGTGGAACGTAATCCCTACAGAGTCCACTAGAGGACCATTCTACTCTCACAGATTGTGAGGCTGGCTTAGCTGTTCTTAATTGAGTTATTAACTCATCTATGGAATTAAAGTCTCCCCAGACCGCCTGGGTAAAAGTAGCAGGAAGACCATTAATTAGGATGAAGCAGGCCACCTGCTGCACAATTTGCAGGGTAGTTAATTCGAATGGCTTCAGCCATAAACCTACTGTTTCCCAGAGAGCATAAGCTTGCTCCCGGGTTGATCTCTCCAGATCATATTCCCAGCTTTGTACTGTAGGTGCTTTACCTGCTGGTCTGGGGACAGCCTGTATATCTCTGGAACCGTGGTCCCAAAAGTACGCCTCAGTCCTCTCCTCTGAGAGAACATAGTAAGCCCTTTTCGTTTTCCCCACAGGAACCAGTCCACGTTTGTGGGTCTCCTCCACATTCTTCTTGTGTAGGACTAGGGGCTCGTTTTCCCTTGCTGGAAGCAAAGCCTGCACCGTGTCGCTCTGGACCGCTGAGCGCGCCCAGCACCCGGAAACACTGTCCCGGTACTCTCCTACCTGAGTAAATCCATGGTTCCTTCCTGGTTTCTTCTGGGAAGGTCTCATCCTGCCGGCTACGCCACTGTAATAAGAATGAGTTGGAGACATCATAAAGATTTGGGGCAGCCACCCGTATAATTGAATCGGCTGCAAAAAGTAGTTTTAAATAGCACGATGTGCTTAGTTTAGAGTCCAGAACAGAACTGCCTGTACTGAGGCAAGATGGCAGTTTTAAAGGGCTGGAAGGGAAATGACGTCATCTATGCCGGAACTGGGAGTGGTGTCCTTTTGCCCGGAAGTGACATCACCCTTGGGGCCGGCAACAGGCGGGATTTCCCGGAAAAGGTCTGCAAGGGACTGAGAGAGATAGTCAGTACGCTCCGCCACCCCCTGGCCTGGCGTAGAATTACTAGTGTTTAGGCCCTTCAGCTGATTCCCATGCGCACGCGTGTGACAGTGGTAAAATATCAGGCAGCAGACAGAAAAAGGTTTGGTGGTGGCCACCTGTATACTGAAAAATCAGCAAAAAAAAGAGAAACACGTTTTACAAAAATGGAGTTCACAATTGAACTGGCTAACAAACAGAGTGCTATATAAATATGGTAGGTAGGAGGAAGAGGTAAGAGTCAGGACAACCAGAACCAGAACTGAGGTGGCAGTAAAAAGAATTCTGGGTAGCAGAAATGATGTAATCAATCAGGGTTGGCAGGAAGTGATGTCAGCAGGGGTGGATCAATGATGATATCACTATGAGTCCAGGAGAGAGGGTCAGGTGAGAGTGCCAACCCCTAGTCTGGCCGAAAATACCACTATTTGAGCCTGTAAACTGTTCCCCATGCGCATGTGTGTGACACAGTACATCCGTGACTGAAGCTATGATTTGAGCTATGCATTCTACAGTAGTGTTAGTCATTACACTGAAGAGTGAACTCTTGGCATTTGATCTAAATGGAGTCCTTCTAGAATTCATTAGCTTCATACTGAGCTGCAAAATTCACAGAAGAGGGGAATTTTTAGTGGTACAAGGTAATATTGTGATCCCTTGAAGAAGCAATAGACTGCCACATATGTACATCAAGAAAGTACAGATTGAGCAAACACCCTCCGATTTGAAGAATCCCTGTACATTTACAGAGGTAGAATTAGATCTAGTGAAATTTCAGCTATTAGCTAAACAAAGAAGTTGATGGATTGATTGATATACTCACGTTTGTGAAACTCATGTTCCTATGCCAACTTTAATGTGAATACTGAATTGTGGGTTTGTTTTTAAGGTTATTCTCTCCTTCAGTTCAATGCTGTAAAGGGCTTATTACAGATTTATTATCCACATATAATTTTCAGTTCAAGTACATTTTAATTTTGAATCCAATTGTTTCTCCAAATTGCTTTACAATAACTGATTTCAGGTTACTATTTTGATTATGTGTGCTTTTCTGTTATAATTTCAGGTTCACAGAGCAAAAACACAGACCTAAATGATAATAAACGAGACGAAACACACCGTAGGTGTTTAGAGAAGAGATTTAAGATTCTTACAACACAGGAGGGCAACATAGATCAAGTGAGTTTCAAGAATACTGAATATGTCATTACTTGATTGTGAAATTGTGAATTTTCATCAAAACGTGAAATGAAATACTACTAATGCTCTTTGCTCACAACCATTTGCTTACTGTTGCATACACTTTGCTGGACACTGGTGTGTCCCTCTTAGTGTAAAATTCTTTTTTGTTTATTAAATGTGCAGCTTGAATGCCACACTTTATGAAGTAAATAATATACAGATATTCTCTTCTAGCTGGCCAATGGTGGTATGTATAGCACTTTGTTACAGCATTCTCCAAACATCCTGCAGCTTCTTTAATACTAATAAAAACACTCACTTGGTCTCAGCCAGAGGTTATTTTGTCTGAGTACTATCTCTGCAAAACTAATCTTAGCCTCTTGTAAATCTCCTGACTTGCTTTTTGTAAACTTCTGAAAGTACTTTTTTGTTTTAATCTAATCTTACTTGAAATTTCAGCGTTGCATATTAAAAAATAATCTGGTTTCAATATGGAGAAGTGGCAAGCTGCTGGTGGAGAACTGTTTTTTTTTTTGGTGGTACGTTGTACACTAATCTTAATCTTTAATTCTTCCCTTTTCCAAACCTTTACCAATGGATGAATGATGCTTCTCAGGGTTTGGTTTTGGTTGATCTTGCCTACTGTTTTTAAAATGTCTTTTTTATTACTGTTGATTGTAATTTCTGCTTATTAAACTAAAAAAAATCTGTCAAGCATGACTATGGGAAATTCTCACTTTTTAAAACAACATAATTTTTAAAGTTTTACTTTGCTTTATCTATAATATTTATTCATTTCTCACTACCTATGCTATTCAGTTTTTTCTTAAAATATATTCTGATTAAGTGTGCTGAAACTGTCTGCTGGTAACACTATTTGTAACTGTTACCTAAGCTTTCCAGTTTATGTGGTATACTAATGTATTCTGTCTTGCACTGTTCCCACACTGCTACCTTCCTTGACTCTTTACCCTTTCATTTCTCCTTTGGATTTAGTTGATAATTCTCCTCCTCCAATCTCTGGTCTCTCTATCAGAAAACTTTTCCAAGCCTGTCTAGCAAGTGTGCCTCCTCTCTCCAGACTACCTTAAATGCACTCTGGTTTTCTGTTACTGCTCCCAAATTGTGAAGAATTTCCCTTTACCACCAAAACTACTTCGAAGTGACTGAGATGTCAGCATTCTCCTGAGGTCTCATTTCTTGTGACTGACAAACCAGCATGACTGTCTATTGTTTGCAATGGACAGACACGTTTCCATCTCATTTCTGTTTAAGAATACCCTACAGAATTGTTAAAAATTTTGGATTAATGCTATTTAACTAAATAACTCAAGAACTACAAACTAGAAGAATTTTTATGTTATTGTAAATCTTTATTTTTAATTTCAGACATGTATTCTTAATGTGGTAAAAGTCTCATAATATAAGTGATTCTGATTAAGTATTCCAGATTAAATATAGTAAGTTACATCCTAAATATTTATTTCTAAATTACTTATTTTTATTATTTTCATAGGAGGCCCTAATCGAAATTGAAACACCTGATTGTATCCCTTTGAAAGAAGAAGTGAAGACTTTTGCAGGTACCACAGCCTATTTTATAGGACTTGGAAAAAATGTGAAAAAGGATCGCCTGTTCATTAGGGTAAATATACTGATTGTTATTAAAGTTACAAACAAGAAGTGATGCACACATCTTATTAAGAAAAACAGTTCTCAGACATGAATTTGCATATTTGACATTAATAGGGTGAAAACAGCGCTGCATCTATATTCTCATGTTTCATGCTGTGTTTTTAAAACTACAGAAATGTGTATGAATGTATAATACGTTCAGAACCATATTCATTGCTTAAAATTCAAAAAAACAGTTAACACTAGAAGTACCAAAGCTTACGAAAAAACTCGTAAATCCGTCCCACCTTAATTCCGCTCGCACCTCTCCATTCCGCGTCTTTAGTCTTGTAAATGTGTCGATAAGCCCAAACAGCCTGCTATACCATCCATACCATCCCACCCCCCCCCCCCCCACCGTTTTGGAAATGGCAAAAACTCTCCCAACTGAAGCTTTGAAGCTTTGTTTATCAGGGAGTCCTAGAGCTGTATAGGCTAAAAAAAATATTGTTTTTTGAAACATATGCATTTTATGTGTGTTCAGTGTCTATAAAGATCTACTGTCTATGTAAGTGTAGGATGGCAGAAATGTTGAACACATACCTAAAAGACAAACTTTTTTCCATGTTTTAGTACTAATGATAAAATTTTAATGTAAAGTGTATGATGTGTGAAGACTGAAGTCCAAATATCAAATAAGCACTTTCACAAAACGTACAAGTATAACAAAACAAGTGTGCGTTTATTCAAGACTATAACCAAAGAAAATGAAATCGAGTTAGTGTGGCTTTTTATCCCGACTTCTTTGGTAGTATAATGGTAAGAGCTGCTGACTCCTATACAGAAGGTCCCGGGTTTGAGTCTTAACGTGTCCCAAAATAAACATTTTGAGTAGTGAGCAGCTCTTATTGTTACTATTATACAATAAAAACATACGTTTGATTTGACTCTGTGTAAATGTATGGTACTTGTAAAGGTTAGCATTTTTTTATTCAGTTTTATTCTCTCAGTTGCGTTCACGCTCTCCCTGATCTGACACTGCTGTTTTCAAATAAATACATGCTATAACAGAGGTGAACTCAGTTTGGAGAAAGAGAACAGAAGCTCTCCTCACAAGAAACGTCCACTCACATATAAGAACAACGCAGCTGCACCAGGCGTAAAGGCGTAAGATGGCACCATTCCGATGCAGGACAAGGTCTGGCATTTTCCTGTGAATCAGTCTTCTCTACACCTGTCCTTCAAAGAAACAGCACGGAGCTATTTCTTGATGAAACTTACAGAGCTCACCAACATATCGTGCAAATTCCTGTTTGTGATTATGTTTTGTGATGGTCTTTACATAAGAAACATTTACATGTTACTTATATTAAAGCCAAATTCAATGTTATTTACCTTAATTTATTTACTTATTTTCCTACAGCGTAATGTCACAAGTAGACTGTAGAGCTGCCTCCGTTTGATCGACAAGGGCATGCTCACAAATTACACGTGTAATGCCACGAAAAAATGCTGGCTGACACTTAAGTACATGACCAATGGTACAACAATGCAGTTAGACTTCTTTTTGGGCACATACACTATCCACATCTAAACACTAGCGTGGAGAGTCACTCGCGTACTGAAGAGTCTATAACTGGAGGTGGAAGTTGCCGTCACACTTTTCCAGTCACTGTACTTTGTATATAAAGGTCAGATCGAATGTTATTTACCTTGATTTATTGACTTATTTTCCTACAGCATAAAGTCACAAGTAGATTGCAGAGCTTCCTGTGTTTGATCGACACAGGCACGCTGACACAATACATGAGAAAGATAAAACCGAATTAATAAAGACTTCAGCCTGGATAGTCACTAGTATCTGTCTCGAATTAAAATACATGCTTTTAATCAGCCTAATTACAAGACTGACTGAAGTTAAAGTATGCTAATAGCAGAAAAATCTCAGATGCAGCAAATCCATGTTTGGTTTGACCTTAACCTTTGTTTACAATCCGACCAAGACAAATTGCATTGGGTCAGATTGAAGAACTATCTAATAACTATGACAACCACACTGTTTTGTTGAAACTTACAGTATCTGGTGCTCCAGGCAGTATCTAATAATTCTAGGATATATTTAAAGAAATGCTTAGCAATAAATAAATAATATATGTGAAAAATAATGTGTGAGCCAAGTAGTTTATTTTATACATCATATTTTCCAGAATCATTTATATGTGTTATTTTTCACTTCTTGTTTTTTCTGGAGGCAACATTTCTTCTTAAATTATATTTTTTACATTGTTTTAACATTGTTCCTTAAACTAATGTTGCACTTTACTTATTTCTTAGATGCTACTTAAATGACTTCCTTTGTCTTTATAATATTGTTTTTTAATATCCTGAATTGATCTCTATGATTGTGATGAAAGCTGTGTTTTCAGAATTTTCAGCTGGATGTATTTATCAAAAGCATGACAAAAGGTATAAAAGTACCATCATATATGCTATAGTTTACCAGTCAATAGTTTAGTATTCAAGTTACTGTGCCATGTTCAAAGCAAATTATGCAGCTTTTATAACATAAACCACCTACCAAATATGGAAAAACAATGAAGCTTTAACATATTTTGCAATGTTTCCAAAAGGAGAAACTGCAGGAAAGTATTACTTTGACAAATGTGTCTGAAGACAAAAAGAATCTCCAAGAAATGAAAATTGCAGCTGTGAAAGATATTGTTGTCTTTGCTCCATGCAAACTTCTCTGTGGTGGAAAAGAACTAATAGAAATGCCTGGAACAGATGAGTCTGACCCTCTTGCACTTAATGAAATTGGCAACATATTAGATGAGGTACATAAAATTGTTGATTTCTTGAGATATGAGAACAGAGTATTATACTATTAATAAGGCTTTTATTTATTAATTCTGTTTTTACATTAATGTCATGATGGAAGTTGTTCCTGTTTCACTCTCATTTATGTATTACATGAAATAAACTGTTTAGATTAAAATGTAATTTGGCAGTATCAGGCACATGCTAGTCTGTTGTAGAGCACAATTATTGCACATAGTGTATAGTACAGGTACTGTAACCCAACATGACTATCTTTACAATGATAGATAAGACCCTTGCAAGTATGAAAAAAAATTAACTAACACCTAGTGACAGCCTTAGTGACTGTGCTATCATAAAAGAACATATTTTGAGAAATAATAAAAATTGTAATTAATATCAGATCTTGGACTTTAAATTTTTTTGAACGTAATCAGTGTGGAAACCTCTATTACTAATGAATTATGGATTGTTAAGTTGATTCTTAACGGTTTAGAAAGTGCTTATCAGCCCAGGCTCCAACAATTTAACTTAGTACAGTTTCTCAAAAAAAAAAAAATTAAATTAGTATTATGAAATGGTTGTTAAAAAATGCTAAGTAAAACTGTGTTTTAGCTATTTGATACAATTTTAGGCTTAGAAATTGCGGAGATTATTTAAATGTTACTTCTAGCTTTGTTACTATTATTAAATGTTGTTATTGTATAGCTGCAATGTTAATACTATTAATAATAATACAAGTAATACTTTTTATTCATAAGGTCCTTAAACATAGCATTAATAAGGAAACAAATAATACACAGAACCAACAATGAAGTAATGGTAACAAAATAAATCTACAAGATGGCAAAGTACATAGGAAAAAATAACTATCCAAAATGTACAAAGAAAAAAATAAAATGTAAAGAAAATAAGAGACAATTAAGACAAGAACTGGCAGAAAATGAAGGTTCTCAGTTCAGTTTTGAAGGTACTATATAGGGAAATGCATTAAGATAAATATATACAAAATTTGGGGATTATGGCACTGAATGACCTTCCATCCCATGTAGACTATTTGGTCTGAGGAACAATTAGGAGTACCAGTGTCAGAGGATCAAAATATATGCAGAGGACTGTAAGACTAAAAGAGATCAACTAGATAAATTGGGGATAGACCCATTTGTTGTTGTTGTTAACAGTCTTGTAGAACTTCACATACCAACACCTATTTTTTTTTCATAATAACTTAAAGACTTGTTCAAACTTAACTTTAACAGCCTGTTGAAGTTTGCTAAACAAGACCTTATCATTAGCTTGGAATAGTAAAATTGTTAACATTCATATTCTGACTTTTTTTTTCAGTGCATTCTAACAAATCCTTTAAAACAAAAGTAAAATTGGACACATTTGTAGATTTACTGATTAGTAATTAAAAGATGCTACTGATTAAAAAGGAAGAATTATTTACAGATCTAAAGCTGAAGATGTTACACATGTCCTGTACATATTATGCAAATATGGAATGATTCAAAAAGAGATAAAGCATCACTGAATTGGTTACCCATGGAGATGAAACTTTAAACTAAGTTTTCCATCTATTCCTTGCTGTATACACCAAGTTGCTATTAATTACCACAAACTAAACAGAACTCTTGTGGTTAAACACTCACAGTAGATTATGTTATTTTTTGTAAAATACACTGAAAAACTGACTTATTATTGTCAATTTCCCCGGTACAAGAGAATCATATACTGTACATTGGATTCAGAAAGTATTCAAACCCCTTCACTTTCTGCAGACTTTATTGCATCGTGAATTTAATTTTAATTGAATGCATTTGTCATATTTGCCCATCAATCTACAATAAATAATCCATGTTTTCAGAAAGGTTTACAAATTACTTAAAAATCATAAATTGATATCTCTCATTGATATACTGTATATATTCAAATCCTTTGTTATGGCACTCCAAATTATTTGCTTTATTTCTTCTTGAGATGTTTTAAAACTTTATTGGAGTCCACCTGTGTCAAATGAATTGAATGGACAGAGTTTAGAAACACAACACCTGTGTACTGTATATAAGATCCCAGAATTCACAATGCATGCCAGCACAAAAAAAAATCATGAAGTCTAAGGAAATCTTTATAGATCTGTAAAATCAGATTATGGTGAGGCAAAGATCAGGTCAAGGGTACAAAAAAAAAAAACATTTCTAAAGCTTTGGGAACATTGAAGAATTGTTTATTAACAATATGTTTGCATCCTTTTGGTCAACTGCACTTCAAATATAACCTTACATTCATTTTAAACATTCATTTTATTAGATATTTTAAGTTAGAGACATTTCTGAAAGAATCTTGGCTGACTTTCTTAATGTTCCCTCATTATACAATGCAGAAATTATTCTTTCTATCTGCATTAAAGATATTGGTAGTATTTCCAAACTGTACCATTATTTTTAAAAGAATATCACTGTGCATAATCAGAAAAAGGGATATTTTAGTTAGATTTACAGAAAATGAATGTCAGCATTTGATAAATTACTCTGATCATGGTCTAACATAGTATTTTGCATAAATTTCTCTCTCTAGTCAGATTATCCAAAATATATGTGATGCAAGTCTCTACTTATAAGCAGCACTGTCACTGAGCTGCCTTACTGCATCCCATGTTTTGGGAGTGTAACTTGCTAAGATCTTACTGGGATAAAACCTTTGTTTATTTATCAGGTAGTCTTAGACAATCTTTGCAATTTATTTTTAGTAATGAACTCTTTAAAGTCAAATAAATGAAACAATATTAGTTGTGTAAAACATCTGAATAGAACAATTTGCTATTTTCTTTTGTGTTTTTTTTCCACAGGCCAATTGTACTTTACTTTTGTCAGAATCTTCCTTTAATATTGGAGAAACAGAAGTAAAGGACATTCTTCAAGAGCGTAAATTCCTTCACAACTTTGTAAAATATCCAGAAGAATACATGTTACTATTCATGGCATATCAAGAAAAGGTTTCAATTTTTATTTTTATCTTGAACTATTTAAATGGTTTGAATTATACTTATATTCTGTGCTTTAATATAAAGCATTTAATGAGATAAAATACAGTCTTGCATGTTAGATTTAATTTGTAGTTTGTTAAAAACTATTGTTTTTTTAATAAACTTTGCACTACATCATTATTATTTTATATATAATTTAACTAAAAAATCATACAGTATATTAATCAAAACTGCATTAGAAATATAATTGCAATGTTGTGTCTAATTAAATTCAGGACTCCATTAACAACACAATTTGACTTCTAATTAATAAACTGGTATTAATCAAATTTTCTGCTGTTGTGGCCCTATGGAAACTTAAACATAGCATTAACTTAAGTCATATTATTTATTATTTATTCCTTCATTCATTTCTTCAAAGTAATAAAATGTTAAAATTATGAATGTAGAATAAACTGAATTTGTGTTCACATTGTAGAATAAAGATATGCAGTTTACAAAGGATGATAACATTATGGATATGGAATTTGTCAAAGAAGAAGAAGAAAAAATTAAGGGAGAAATTGAAGGTCTTGAAAGGCTTCTTGAGGTCTGATTTTATCCACAAACACCACAAACAACTACCTATATCAATATTTTGTTAAGCCAAAAAGCTAAGTGTCTTAGTTCAGTCCTCATAAAACCTCCTATTTCAATAAATCTAGATCTGAAGGCCTTGTATAATTTGTAAATGATTCTTAATGAAGACTGTTAATCCTTGTCTTAACATTTTACAGAGTTGCAGACTCTTTAATCCTAGTGTTCCAGCTGTTTTCTCTGTACGTATGTAACCGTTTCTTGTCATGTCCAAAAAAATTGCATTAATTTATATTCTAACAGCCTAATGTCACTTGTTGATTTTCTTTCTGCGCCTCTAACATTTATTTTTCTGATTGACATAATTTACCATATCTAAGTTTTCATTCTTGATAAAATATGTGACAATCTAAAGATATTTCTCAACAGTAGAACCACCATGTCTGATGCCAATTGACATTATGTTTTAAATCTTTAATCATTTCATTATGCTCCTGTCCTTCTATGGCTTCTCCTAACTTTCTGTACTACAAATGTTGTTGTAATTCTGAAATTCTATGCAGAAAACATAACTAGTGATATTATTTTTATTATTATCTATTTTTGTTTACATAAGAGCCACTATTTACTCTCACAATTAATGCCACTGAATGTTGATTCTGATGTGAATCTCTGTCTCTCTCCTCTGGCATGCATTTGACTGTGCATTTGCATATTTTTTGCACCATGACAAATCTAAACTAGCCCTCATTACAGAGTGTATTATTGTTGCTAATTAAATGTTGCTAATGGCCATTTCTGTCCAGCAAATGACATTACAGTAATCTCAGAAAAAATATTTTCTAATTACATGCATTGTTTCAATATCTATACTAATAAAAGGCAAAGCCCTCACTGACTCACTCACTCACTCACTCACTGACTGACTCATCACTAATTCTCCAACTTCCCGTGTGGGTGGAAGGCTGAAATTTGGCAGGTTCATTCCTTACAGCTTCCTTACAAAAGTTGGGCAGGTTTCATTTCGAAATTCTACGCGTAATGGTCATAACTGGAAGCTGTTTTTCTCCATTTACTGTAATGGAGATGAGC